>CM038411.1:50754334-50823534 GCA_021498475.1 Saguinus midas
GCCCCAATGTGGAAAATAACAAAATCTCAGGCTCATTAGACATGTTGTCCATTGTGCATGGCTTCTAAAGGTTTCATTCTCATCACTTTAATGCATATATTTCTTTTATATTGTTCAATCTAGCAAATGATGCCAGCCGATCTTCTCAAGTTATTTAGATATGTTACTCAAAATTATTATATATTACTTTAAGTGTTTTGCTTTTGAAATGGTTGATCATTTCATCCTTGAAGCTTATATTTTCTTGGTTTTCAAGCAGAATGCTCAACAATAAAGGAAAGATTAAATAACTTATGGTATGTTCATTTAAAAAAAAAACTGCAGTTATTGTATATTGTATATAAAAATATGTGAAAGATTTTTAAACTGAGGAAAAAAGAGATTTGTACTAGATCTGTTTAGATTAGGTGAAACAGTCTTTTAATAGAAATTAAACCTCCTGGGCTTCATGGGGAAGAATTTGCAGTCTGGGTTTAAAACAAGGAACAGTCATATTTGACAAACTCCGTAGCATTCTTTGGGAATATAAGGCTAAACTGAAGTGAGGCTCATTGGGACTGGAAAAGGTAGGTGACTGTGAGATTAGGTAATTGACTGTGCTGTTGATATGAATATGAAAAGTCTTGGGATAGTGGCAGAAGTTCCGATGAACAGTAAGACTTTAACCTAGGTGTCAAAATCTTCTTTTTTGAGATGGAGTCTCACTCTGTCGCCCAGTTTGGAGTGCAGTGGCATGATCTCAGCTCACTGCAGCCTCCGCCTTCTGGGTTCAAGTGATTCTCCTGTCTCTGCCTCCCGAGTAGCTGGGATTACAGGCACCCCCCACCATGCTCAGCTGATTTTTTTCTGTGTGTGTGGTTTTAGTAAAGACAGGGTTTCACCATGTTGGCCAAGCTGGTCTCGAACTTATGACCTCAAGTGATCTGCCTGCCTCGGCCTCCCAAAGTGCTGGGATTACAGGCATGAGCGACTGTGACCACCTGAAATCTTTATAATCTGTATCAGGAGCGAGTTGGGAGGGCAAGAAGGAGAGATAGAGGATAGTATGATCCAGAAGCTTAAGGAAGGATAACAACACCAAAAAGTGATAGAGACTAATAAAGTTGAAAAGCCTCAGATTAAAAGTAGATTCTGTTATTTATTTCTTTATTTAAAGAAGTTTATCCTACTGGTTTGAAACGGTTTGAAAGTACCCTTGGAGTTAGGAGAATGTTAGCGTCTTATTCCACTTGGTAGTACTCATAGTAGGGGAGATAAGGTAGTTTCTTCTATAAACAAACGCTTGTAAGGAAAACAGGAGAGATAGGATTTGGACAGCTAAAAAGGAATGGTAAGACATTTCAGGCAAGCAAAGTCATATAAATATGAAAGTGGAGAATAAAAATACATCCAGTAATTTGATCAGATTGAGGTTTAAGGGAAAGGGAATAGGGAGGGATAATTGGAATAAAAATGATCAGCACCTGATTTTGGTGAATTTTGGTTATCACTTTGACCTGTAAGAGAGCAATTCTCTTTTATCCCTTGCCCCACTGTAATTCACTTGATAGCAAAAAATGAAACTTAAATATGGGATATACTCATTAGTAATCATTATCCTATAGAGAAATAAAAAACATGAAGTATGTGCCTTAGCTTGTAATTTTATTTCTCTCTCTCTCTCTCTCTCTCTCTTTCTCTCTCTTTCTCTCTCTCCCCTAGTGATCTGAAATACTCAAGTGTGTTAGTTATATCAATCAGCCCAATTAGGATGCCTTGCTTTAAGCAATTGGAAACTATTGAAAGTCTATGATTTTAAAAATTCAAAAAAGGACTTGATAAAAGCAATACTTTAAAAAATTAATCTAGAAGAGCTGTTCCAAATAGATTAAACATAAGAATAAGCAGGTATGAAGATTGTAAGCTGTTCAGTCAGGGGAAAAGAAGACTTGACAAAGCCCAGGGAATAATTGGAAAGGATAAGTAAAAATGAAAGCATAAAATCCTCAACATAAAATAGAAAACCAACACAGCCGTTGGTGAAACTGAGTTCTCAGAATTTTGTCTTACAAGCAGGATAACATTAAAAATACTTAGCCATGTATACTGTGATAGGGTCATCTATCACAGCTGGTGGACAACAAATCAGAAAGGACACCAGTTATAAATAATAAGCATGACCTCTCTGGTCTGATTTCATTGAATAGCAGCCCTGTCTAAAAGATCCATGTGAATATCAATCAGTCAGAAAATTAATTGTGTTGTCAAAAGGAATATATTCCTTCTAAAAATTTCATAAGCTTTCTAAAAATGAGCTAGGTAATATGACAAAGGCATACAGCTAACAAATGGTTGGTAATGTTCAAATGCTATTTTTTTTTTTCGCTTTGGAGAACTTTTTATTGTTTAAAAATCATAATAGAAGCTTCAAAAAACATATAAGCCAAGACATCCCAGTTCTAGGCCCTGCTCCTAGAAGCACAGGGCTATCCTTCCTCCTCCTCCCACACCACTAGCCAGGACCCTGCCCGGGGAGGTCGCCTGCCCACCCTCCTGCCCACTGTGCAATCAGTCACTGGCTCCCAGCACCCCACCCCCTGCACGAATGCAGCCTATGAGCTGTGTGTGGGAAAATGGGGACAGTGCCCTGGGCAGGGGACGCCCGAGGGGGAAAGAGCCTGTCCCCATTCACCTGACCCCTCCCCAGCCCCCCAGCTCAAGGAAAGCTGTCATCATCATCTTCCATCTCCTTGGCAAAGTCCTGCTGTTCTGCTCACGCCGTTTCTCTGCAGACTCCAAGTCCTTGTTGTAGGATTTAGGAGGAAACCTCATGGCCTTGACAGACATGTTGTGGATATCTAGGCAGAAGGAGATGCGCTGGTGGAAGGCCAGCTGGGGCTCTCGGTGGAATAGATGTCAATCATCTCCTTGGATTGGACATAGCCCTTCTCATGATTGATGCTGGCCTCAATGACACCATCCCGGATGCAATGAACTCTGCATCTTCGGGCTATCCAACTGCAGCTTCTGTATCAGGAGCAATTTGGGAGGGCAAGAATAAGATAGAGGATAGTATGATCCAGAAGCTTAAGGAAGGATAACAACACCAAAAAGGGATAGAGACTAATAAAGTTGAAAAGCCTCAGATTAAAAGTGGATTCTGTTATTTATTTCTTTAGGCAAAGAAGTTTATCCTACTGGTTTGAAACGGTTTGAAAGTACCCTTGGAGTTAGGAGAATGTTAGCATCTTATCTCACTTGGTAGTACTAGTAGTAGGGAGATAAGGTAGTTTCTTCTATAAACAATGCTTGTAAGGAAAACAGGAGATAGGATTTGGACAGCTAAAAGGAGGTAAGACATTTCAGGCAAGCAGTCATATAAATATGAAAGTGGAGAATAAAAATACATCCAGTAATTTGATCAGATTGAGGTTTAAGGGAAAGGGAATAGGGAGGGATAATTGGAATAAAAATGATCAGCACCTGATTTTGGTGAATTTTGGTTATCACTTTGACCTGTAAGAGAGCAATTCTCTTTTATCCCTTGCCCCACTGTAATTCACTTGATAGCAAAAAATGAAACTTAAATATGGGATATACTCATTAGTAATCATTATCCTATAGAGAAAAAAAAAAAAACATGAAGTATTATGTGCCTTAGCTTGTAATTTTGTTTCTCTCTCTCTCTCTCTCTCTCTCTCTCTCAGTGATCTGAAATACTCAAGTGTGTTAGTTATATCAATCAGCCCAATTAGGATGCCTTGCTTTAAGCAATTGGAAACTATTGAAAGTCTATGATTTTAAAAATTCAAAAAAGGACTTGATAAAAGCAATACTTTAAAAAATTAATCTAGAAGAGCTGTTCCAAATAGATTAAACATAAGAATAAGCAGGTATGAAGATTGTAAGCTGTTCAGTCAGGGGAAAAGAAGACTTGACAAAGCCCAGGGAATAATTGGAAAGGATAAGTAAAAATGAAAGCATAAAATCCTCAACATAAAATAGAAAACCAACACAGCCATTGGTGAAACTGAGTTCTCAGAATTTTGTCTTACAAGCAGGATAACATTAAAAATACTTAGCCATGTATACTGTGATAGGGTCATCTATCACAGCTGGTGGACAACAAATCAGAAAGGACACCAGTTATAAATAATAAGCATGACCTCTCTGGTCTGATTTCATTGAATAGCAGCCCTGTCTAAAAGATCCATGTGAATATCAATCAGTCAGAAAATTAATTGTGTTTTCAAAAGGAATATATTCCTTCTAAAAAATTTCATAAGCTTTCTAAAAATGAGCTAGGTAATATGACAAAGGCATACAGCTAACAAATGGTTGGTAATGTTCAAATGCTATTTTTTTTTTCGCTTTGGAGAACTTTTTATTGTTTAAAAATCATAATAGAAGCTTCAAAAAACATATAAGCCAAGACATCCCAGTTCTAGGCCCCTGCTCCCTAGAGGAGCACAGGGCTATCCTTCCCTCCTCCTCCCACACCACTAGCCAGGACCCTGCCTGGGGAGGTCGCCTGCCCACCCTCCTGCCCACTGTGCAATCAGTCACTGGCTCCCAGCACCCCACCCCCTGCACGAATGCAGCCTATGAGCTGTGTGTGGGAAAATGGGGACAGTGCCCTGGGCAGGGGACGCCCGAGGGGGAAAGAGCCTGTCCCCATTCACCTGACCCCTCCCCAGCCCCCCAGCTCAAGGGAAGCTGTCATCATCATCATCTGCCATCTCCTTGGCAAACTCCAAGTCCTGCTGTTCTCGCTCACACCGTTCCTCTGCAGACTCCAAGTCCTTGTTGTAGGATTTAGGAGGAAACCTCATGGCCTTGACAGACATGTTGTGGATATCTAGGCAGAAGGAGATGCGCTGGTGGAAGGCCAGCTGGGCTCTCGGGTGGAATAGATGTCAATCATCTCCTTGGATTGGACATAGCCCTTCTCATGATTGATGCGGGCCTCAATGACACCATCCCGGATGGCCTTGGCAACAATGAACTCTGCCATCTTCGGGGCTATCCAACTGCAGCTTCTGGGCGATGTCGGCCAAGGATATTCGGGATAGGAGAGGCTGATCATGCGCACACCTGTCTTAATCACGTTGTGCCGCAGCCGGATAATTAGGGTGTAGGTCCCATCTGCTTGAAACTTCTCCCCAAACTGATCCGGGACCTGGTTGAACTTGGCTAGGTTTCCTGTCCTGACAGCTTGAGTCAGAAGGAAATAAGGCATGAGTGAACGCTTGAGGGACGGCTGTCAGAACTGCAGCCGGTCAGGGATCTCCCCCAGCAACAGCTCCACCACGATGAGAAGCTTGTGCACCGTCTGTTTGAAGCCGACAGCTGTGTGCTGAGGGGCCTTGCGAAGGGCATTGGTCATTGTTCTCCGGGCCTCTGAGTACTCCAGCTGATGGCTTTGATTCGCCCTGTGTAGTAGAGGTACCTGGCCCACTCATTGTTGTTGGCCTGCTCAGGGAACACAGATCATCATCATTTATTTCTTTATTTAAAGAAGTTTATCCTACTGGTTTGAAACGGTTTGAAAGTACCCTTGGAGTTAGGAGAATGTTAGCATCTTATTCCACTTGGTAGTACTAGTAGTAGGGGAGATAAGGTAGTTTCTTCTATAAACAAACGCTTGTAAGGAAAACAGGGGAGATAGGATTTGGACAGCTAAAAAGGAGTGGTAAGACATTTCAGGCAAGCAAAGTCATATAAATATGAAAGTGGAGAAGAAAAATACATCCAGTAATTGGATCAGATTGAGGTTTAAGGGAAAGGGAATAGGGAGGGATAATTGGAATAAAAATGATCGGCACCTGGTTTTGGTGAATTTTGGTTATCACTTTGACCTGTAAGAGAGCAATTCTTTTATCCCTTGCCCCACTGTAATTCACTTGATAGCAAAAAACAAAACTTAAATATGGGATATACTCTCATCAGTAATCATTATCCTATAGAGAAATAAAAAACATGAAGTGTCATGTGCCTTAGCTTGTAATTTTATTTCTCTCTCTCTATCTCTCTCTCTCTCTCTCTCTCAGTGATCTGAAATACTCAAGTGTGTTAGTTATATCAATCAGCCCAATTAGGATGCCTTGCTTTAAGCAATTGGAAACTATTGAAAGTCTATGATTTTAAAAATTCAAAAAAGGACTTGATAAAAGCAATACTTTACAAAATTAATCTAGAAGAGCTGTTCCAAATAGATTAAACATAAGAATAAGCAGGTATGAAGATTGTAAGTTGTTCAGTCAGGGGAAAAGAAGACTTGACAAAGCCCAGGGAATCATTGGAAAGGATAAGTAAAAATGAAAGCATCAAATCCTCAACATAAAATAGAAAACCAACATAGCCGTTGGTGAAACTGAGTTCTCAGAATTTTGTCTTACAAGCAGGATAACATTAAAAATACTTAGCCATGTATACTGTGATAGGGTCATCTATCACAGCTGGTGGACAACAAATCAGAAAGGACACCAGTTATAAATAATAAGCATGACCTCTCTGGTCTGATTTCATTGAATAGCAGCCCTGTCTAAAAGATCCATGTGAATATCAATCAGTCAGAAAATTAATTGTGTTTTCAAAAGGAATATATTCCTTCTAAAAAATTTCATAAGCTTTCTAAAAATGAGCTAGGTAATATGACAAAGGCCGCATACAGCTAACAAATGGTTGGTAATGTTCAAATGCTATTTTTTTTTTTCGCTTTGGAGAACTTTTTATTGTTTAAAAATCATAATAGAAGCTTCAAAAAACATATAAGCCAAGACATCCCAGTTCTAGGCCCCTGCTCCCTAGAGAAGCACAGGGCTATCCTTCCCTCCTCCTCCCACACCACTAGCCAGGACCCTGCCCGGGGAGGTCGCCTGCCCACCCTCCTGCCCACTGTGCAATCAGTCACCGGCTAGGGAGGGTCCCTGGGGGAGATGGGGGTGGCTGGCTCCCAGCACCCCCACCCCCTGCACGAATGCAGCCTATGAGCTGTGTGTGGGAAAATGGGGACAGTGCCCTGGGCAGGGGATGCCCGAGGGGGAAAGAGCCTGTCCCCATTCACCTGACCCCTCCCCAGCCCCCCAGCTCAAGGAAGCTGTCATCATCATCTTCTGCCATCTCCTTGGCAAACTCTAAGTCCTGCTGTTCTCGCTCACGCCGTTTCTCTGCAGACTCCAAGTCCTTGTTGTAGGATTTAGGAGGAAACCTCATGGCCTTGACAGACATGTTGTGGATATCTAGGCAGAAGGAGATGCGCTGGTGCAAGGCCAGCTGGGGCTCTCGGGTGGAATAGATGTCAATCATCTCCTTGGATTGGACATAGCCCTTCTCATGATTGATGCTGGCCTCAGTGACACCATCCCGGATGCAATGAACTCTGCATCTTCGGGGCTATCCAACTGCAGCTTCTGGGCGATGTCGGGCAAGGAGATTCGGGAATAGGAGAGGCTGATCATGCGCACACCTGTCTTAATCACGTTGTGCCGCAGCCGGATAATTAGGGTGTAGGATCCATCTGCTTGAAACTTCTCCCCAAACTGATCCAGGACCTGGTTGAACTTGGCTTGGTTTCCTGTCCTGACAGCTTGAGTCAGAAGGAAATAGGGCATGAGTGAACGCTTGAGGGACGGCTGACGGAACTGCAGCCGGTCAGGGATCTCCCCCAGCAACAGCTCCACCACGATGAGAAGCTTGTGCACCGTCTGTTTGAAGCCGACAGCTGTGTGCTGAGGGGCCTTGAGAAGGGCATTGGTCATTGTTCTCCGGGCCTCTGAGTACTCCAGCTGGATGGCTTTGATTCGCCCTGTGTAGTAGAGGTACCTGGCCCACTCATTGTTGTTGGCCTGCTCAGGGAACACAGACTTGGACACCAGCTTCTCAGCCTGGTCGTACAGGCTGTAGTGTAGGTAATTCCGCAGCAGGAGGTTCAGCAGGGTGGCCTGGCCGTCTACATCATGCCGAAGCGTTGCTGTCTGGAGCCGAGCATGCAAGAAGCTGCGCACCACATCCAGCTTGTCCAGGAACTCATAGACCCGGGCGTGATAATAGTAACATTTTGCAGCCACAAGGTCTAGGGCCCGGCGATTCTGAGTACTGATCTTTTGCATCAGGTCATCAGAGATCTTCTGTGCCTCTTTGTAGCGCTTGCTGTTCATCATGAAGATGACCATGAGGAGCTGGAGATAGGCTTCCACTTCAGGCAGGAGGGGCGCTGACGCAGCTTTTCCTGTGCAGGGACGGAACTGTAAATCAGCCTCTGTGTCCATGGGCTCTTCCAGGAAGGGGAGCAAGAAGTCTCCAGTGGCATTATTTGAAGTGAAGAAGCCCTGAACGGCCTTATACAGAACATAGTGGTTGAGGCGGCGCGATGTGGAAGGCAGCATCCGCAGGGCCCCCAGCACGAATCTCAGCTCCTTGCCTGAAACAGCTTTTTCCAGCTGTTTCACGTGCTCCTTGATGTCCTCCAAGGTGATGATGTCCAGCTCTCGCTGGGAGTGCTCAGTCGCTGCCGTCGCCGTCTTGCCGTCTGCCTCCCCCGATGACCCGCCACCCGTCGCCTCCTCCTCTTTCATCTCCACATCCTGGGGGGCCCGGGCGGTGGTGGTTCTTGTTCCCCTCCACCCGGCGGCGGTTTCGCCGAGCCCTCCTGCTTCATGGCACCATGGGTCGCGGCCTAGTCCGGGGACCAAGGCCAGGGCCTCGCGTGAACCCTCGCACCGGGGACCAGGAACCGACCGGGCCTGCACACGAGCGCGGGCTACCGTCGGGCAGCACGATGACGGAGCAGCTACAAACCCCTTCCCCCAAATGCTATTTTTTAATCCCAGAAATTCTTCCTATCTAATGTAAATGCAAGACATCAGTTCTCCCTATCTTTCTCTCCTGTTCTTTTCCCCTTCCTCTTTTTCTTCATTTATTCAACATTGGATGAACATCTATAATTGAGCACCATGTTTCCACTACAATAAAACAATCTAATTCTGTTATACTTAATTTTCACTCCAGATCTTTAATCTTTCCCTTTAAAGTAGACTTGATATCTTGATGATTAAAAATAGGTAATTAATGAAAAAGAATTTTGTTTGCTGAGACATGAAACTGGCTTGTCATTCTTGGATAGGTTATTAACATTTGGTAGGTATAATATGCTTTGCTTACCCAATTTCATGGAATGAAAAAATACCTTTTAAGACAGAATTCTAGAAAATAAGTTTTTAAGAACAAGAACTTTTCTATGAGTTATATTTTAACTGTTCAGGTAACCCAAAGGGTTGATGTTAATATAACAAATAATTATCATTTTCAGAATGGAAAAACAAAGACAGATAAAATTTTACATAAGTTTAAAGTGTTTATATTTATCTCCTAGATAGTTTATGTTAATGCAGTTCATTCACATGTAATGTTTTTAGTTTTTAAAACTTGTGGTAAAATATGCATAGCATAAAATTTACCACTTCCATCATTTTTACTTGTATTATTCAGTGGCATTAAGTATATTCACACTGTTATGTAACCACACCACTGTTAATCTCCAGAACTTTTTCATCTTCCCAAATTGAAACTCTGTGCACGTTAAACAATAACTCTCCCTTCCCTCCAGTCCCTGGTAACCACTTTCTAATTTCTGTCTCTATGAACATGACTATTTTAGTACCTCATGTAAGTGAAATAGTAAAATATGGTGTTACATATGCTTCTTTCAGTACTTTCTAAAGCATCTGGGCTAGACAGTTGAGAATAAATGTGGTATCAATTAGTGGTTCATGTAAGAATAATGTGTGAGAATCAAAGTGCTTTCATACCTCTTAACTATAGGATTCAGAATTCTTAGGCTCAATATCTGAATCTCTTTTTCCTGTTAGTTCATAATAAAATTGAGCCCTTTATACTTTTTGGAATTTTACTTATAGTTAAATTACATACTTTTAACTACAAATGTGTAACTTGAGCACTACTGATAATCCCTTTCATAATGACTATCAGCTATGTCCTGAGCACCTTAGATACTGTATATCATTTTACTCTTCACAACAACTCAAATATATAATGACCTGTTTCATAAGCATGGAAATGAAGACTGAGAGACTTTCAGTAGGTTGTTCAAGGCCACACAGCTGTTAAAAGCAAAGTCAAGAATTGAACTTAGATCTGTGGCTCAGAAGCTCACACATACACTCTACTGGTAACTAAACAATGATATAATAAAGACAAGAAACATCTTTTTCAGAACCCAAACTTTTGGAAACATATAATATTCAATGTATTTTTTCTTTATAGAAATGCTTAATAGCAATGTCTGCTTCAATATGACTTCAAGAAGTACAATATTAAAGTAAATATTTTAAATCACCTCAAACACCAATTATGCCTTGCCTACCATCATGAAGAAAGAGAATTTAAAATGAAGAAACACCGTTGTGTTCATTTGTAAATAACATATTGCAACCAACTGTTTCTTAATTGCTCAGACTGTTGATAAATAATCCAGCCCTGCTGCTCTCCACAGACAATTTGCTTTGGATCAGACCAGGCAATTCAAACAATTTCACTGTAATTTCACTAATTACAGTGAAACCTTTTTATATGAATTTCTGTTTGTCATGGGGCAGAAAGTCCCTTTATAAAGAGTTAAGGCACTTTATTCTGATTTTTGCCTGAAACATAATACCTATTACCTGGGCTCAAGTTATAGTGAATAAATTTTGATTGAATAAAAATAAAGTTAAAAATATCTCATATGTATCTCATTGCTTTTATTGTTTATTGTACTGTCATGAATTATATTAATTTTATATTTTTAATTAAGAGAGCAGATGGGGAAGCTTTATTTAAAGTAATATTTTCATTGAAATAAGCTACATTGTTAAATGATTTACTGAAACAGAAATTTGTATATTAATAGATAAATGTGTCTTTATACTAGAGAGAAACCAACACTTCAGGAAGTCTTCACTATATCAAGGGATTTGCTGTAATATGATATCATTGTATTTATGATTTTATGGTGTTAAAATGAATATTAAATGAAACAAAATTCCCAAGGATTACTCAGGAGGCAGCTAAGTACATAACATTTTGCATAGATGGTTGGAAGGCACAATTTTGCTCCATCACTGCATCCATATCCTTGAACGATTTCGACTGAAGACAGCATTTCTTTGAATTTTTCATTAAACCAGACGTCTTGAAATATGAATTCCTTTTATGTTTCTGTGAGTTTTGGCTAAAAGAACCCCAGTGAATAAATCATACAATACTACATGTCACCAGCACTTGTGAATATTTCTGCTTTGTTATTCTATTCTCAGTAGAGCACCATTGATTATCAAACTCAGTGGAGAGCATTTTATGATCATATATCTCCATTAGCTCCTAGTTTGACTACCATAGATTTTTCTGGTTAAGCTTGCATTATGTATTAGGAAGCCTATCTCTTCAATACAATGTTTGATTTCATTTTTCTAAGGCTAGAACTCTTATTATGTATTATGTATAAAGATTCTTATCTTTTATATGTAAAAATAGGCTGCACTGTCTTTGTGTAACTGAAATGTATGCCATCTTTTCTTCTTGATTCACAGGTAGCATATTATACTATGATGATGAATCTCTACAATGCAATGGCTGTCAGGGTAAATATTTCTTCACTTGTTAAACAAATGAAAAGTCAATTGTGCCCTGCATTTGCTTTTAATAAAATGAGCAAAGCAGAATAATGCAAATTTGATTGATATGCTAATGGTAAAGAGAGAAAGAGTATGTAGTTAAAAAGTTAGTTATGCTAAATAATCTTGGCAGTATTAAAAATCAGAGTAAAATGTAAAACATGTAATTATAAATGCTTATGTTTTAGAATGTTAAATATCTCTGAGCCATAACTAGAGAAAGACTTAAATATTAATGAAGTAATGTATTAGTTTCCATATGTCATATAGAATACATTGTGATAAATAGATGAACATGGTTGTGGAATATAAGATGCCTGCCCAATACAAATCAATTAGAAATTATTAATATGATTTAACAGTAATGAAGTCAGTTTCCAGCTTAGAAGTTTTATTTCTATTATTTCTGTGTTCATTTGTAATGTGTTATTTTCCTAATAGAAAACTGAATTTAACAATTATGGAGCTTGAACTTGGTTTCTGCATTCATCTTGAGAATGGACACAACAAAAATATGATTTCCTTTGTTTCAGACAATAGGATAATAATGTAATTGCTAAGCTATTATAAATGGAGAAATTTCTTAAGTGAATTTTATTAGTGTCCTTAAAATCTATGTTGCTTTATATTCTCTTTCATTAATCTGTTAGTTCTTCTGCAAATGATGGATTTTATTTTGAGTGAGTCGAGGTAGTAAAATCCTTTCTGAAAGTGCTGGGGTAAACCATAGTGGGTAAATTAACATTGTATTGACTATGTATTTTGCTTTAGAAAGAGGCTCCTTTTTGTTCAGGTGAGTGTACTGGTAGTCTAGCCAGCTCACTGTAGAATTTCTTCATCTTCCTCTCTGCTTGTTCTCTTGGAGTTTGAGAAAAAATGTAAAAGGAAGTCGATCTTCTTACTGCTTCTCTTGAGTCAGAGGCAGATACTCTAACTGCAATGGGCTATTTACTTTTCTCAGTAATATTCATATAGGAAAAGAATTCAGTTTTTTTCTTTTAATGGGAATACTTTGGTCTGGGAATTTCACAGATTTTGTATAGCTTCACTATAAGCTTAACCTCTGAGACTAAAACATCACTGATTCTTTTCTGCTTACTTTATGTCAGATGTGTCTCCAAAGTAAAAAATCATAGATGACAGAGAACGTAAAGCAGCTAATGACCATTTAGCTATCTCCACTGATCAGCAGGGGAGACTGTAGAAGGAGATGCTTCCTCTCTTCTGTGCTACTAGGGAGAAGCACAGAAGATAGGGTTAGAAAGGTGCATACTTTTGTGCATTATTTTACCTCAAACCTTCATATGGAGTTCTGGTCTGGCTTTAATCATTAAGGTTTCTTTTACCTAGACTAAACATATGTAAGAAATTCACATCAATACAAGTCCCTTGGAAGGTAGTTTTTTTTAATAAATTCCAACGTATACTAAAAGCTCTATTTCCCAGTAGCATCATCCAATCTTTGATTAATGTCAATGGACAATGGTGAATTTTTCCTGAGTCCTGTGATCCTGGAAAACAACAAAGGTTAAGAAATTCCCACACCTGGCTGGGTGTGGTGGCTCATGCCTGTAATCCCAGCACTTTGGGAGGCCGAGGCAGGTGGATCACCTGAGTTCAGGTGTTTGAGGCCAGCCTGGCCAACATGGTGAAACCCTGTCTCTACTAAAAATACAAAAATTAGCCAGGCATGGGGTGGGTGCCTGTAGTCCCAGCTACTGAGGAGGCTGTGGCAGAAGAATCCCTTGAGCCCAGGAGTCTAAAGTTGCAGTAAGCTGAGATTCTTGGCAGTATTAAAAATCAGAGTAAAATGTAAAACATGTAATTATAAATGCTTATGTTTTAGAATGTTAAATATGTCTGAGCCATAACTAGAGAAAGACTTAAATATTAATGAAGTAATGTATTTGTTTCCATATGTCATATAGAATACATTGTGATAAATAGATGAACATGGTTCTGGAATATAAGATGCCTGCCCAATACAAATCAATTAGAAATTATTAATATGATTTAACAGTAATGAAGTCAGTTTCCAGCTTAGAAGTTTTATTTCTATCATTTCTGTGTTCATTTGTAATGTGTTATTTTCCTAATAGAAAACTGAATTTAACAATTATGGAACTTGAACTTGGTTTCTGCATTCATCTTGAGAATGGACACAACAAAAATATGATTTCCTTTGTTTCAAACAATAGGATAATAATGTAATTGCTAAGCTATTATAAATGGAGAAATTTTTTAAGTGAATTTTATTAGTGTCCTTAAAATCTATGTTGCTTTATATTCTCTTTCATTAATCTGTTAGTTCTTCTGCAAATGATGGATTTTATTTTGAGTGAGTCAAGGTAGTAAGATCCTTTCTGAAAGTGCTGGCGTAAACCACAGTGGGTAAATTAACATTGTATTGACTATGTATTTTGCTTTAGAAAGAGGCTCTTTTTGTTCAGGTGAGTGTACTGATAGTCTAGCCAGCTCACTGTGGTATTTCTTCATCTTCCTCTCTGCTTGCTCTCTTGGAGTTTGAGAAAAAATATAAAAGGAAGTGAATCTTCTTACTGCTTCCCTTGAGTCAGAGGCAGATACTCTAACTGCAATGGGCTATTTACTTTTCTCAGTAATATTCATATAGGAAAAGAATTCAGTTTTTTTCTTTTAATGGGAATATTTTGGTCTGGGAACTTTACAGATTTTGTATAGCTTCGCTATAAGCTTAACCTCTGAGACTAAAACATCACTGATTCTTTTCTGCTTACTTTATGTCAGATGTGTCTCCAAAGTAAAAAATCATAGATGACTGAGAATGTAAAGCAGCTAATGACCATTTAGCTATCTCCACTGATCAGCAGGGGAGATTGTAGAAGGAGCTGCTTCCTCTCTTCTGTGCTACTAGGGAGAAGCACAGAAGACAGAGTTAGAAAGGTGCATACTTTTGTGTATTATTTTACCTCAAACCTTCATATGGAGTTCTGGTCTGGCTTTAATCATTAAGGTTTCTTTTACCTAGACTAAACATATGTAAGAAATTCACATCAATACAAGTCCCTTGGAAGGTAGTTTTTTATTAATTCCAATGTATACTAAAAGCTCTATTTTCCAGTAGCATCATCCAATCTTTGATTAATGTCAATGGACAATGGTGAATTTTTCCTGAGTCCTGTGATCCTGGAAAACAACAAAGGTTAAGAAATTCCCACACCTGGCTGGGTGTGGTGGCTCATGCCTATAATCCCAGCACTTTGGGAGGCCGAGGCAGGTGGATCACCTGAGTTCAGGCATTCGAGGCCAGCCTGGCCAACATGGTGAAACCCTGTCTCTACTAAAAATACAAAAATTAGCCAGGCATGGTGGTGGGTGCCTGTAGTCCCAGCTACTGAGGAGGCTGTGGCAGAAGAATCCCTTGAGCCCAGGAGGCTAAAGTTGCAGTAAGCTGAGATTGCTGCACTCCAACCTGGGCAACGGAGCAAGACTCTGTCTCAGGAAAAAAAAAAAAAAGAAAAGAAAAGAAAAGAAAAGAAAAAGAAATCCCTACACCCTTTTGTGTTTTAGAAACAGCTTACTGCAAAATATTAATAATAATAATAATAAAAGAAAAACAGAAAAAAGTTATTTTCTCTTGTATCAATTATATATATACAGGGATGCCACACTTTTTTTACCTATGATGAGGCCAGATGCATTCCTTCAAATTTCCATTTTTACCTCAGAAATGATTAGCTGAATTGCTTGTTCTGCTGATCAATTGGAAGAAAATGTTTGTTAACTAATCTGTGATTTAGCTTCTCTCCCTCCTCTATGTCCCTGAACATTGCCAGCATGTAGCATCTCCTTAACTTCCTCTCCTGACAATAGACTGACTTCAGGGTAAAAGATTCTCTCACCTACTATTCAGTCATGCCACCTTTTATCCCACTTCTCCACCTCAGATTCTTTCTAGCCTTGTTTATATCTTCATATAAAAGAAAATCTCTTTTGTCTTACTCTTGACTTGCTTGTAAATCTTGTGGTCAAAGTGTTCTCCCTATTGCAGTAGTCTGCCCTGCAGATTGCAGTAGTCACCCTCCCACTTCCCCCTGCAATACTCCTTTCAAATAAAATCTCTCTCTAGTAATTCTGGATCCTTTTCCCTTCCCCTTCCTTTCTCTACTTCTCCACTCTCCCCTCCCCACCTCTCCTATCTTCTATCCTCTTCTTATCACCTTTTCTCTTCACACAGGAGAGAGAATAGTAGAGGTGGGAATGCAGTAGGGATTAAAGTGAGGAGAGGGAAGACTTAGGCTTTACCTAGAGGTTGGACTGATCCACTAGTGACACTCAGGAATTTCTGTGAGACTATGTGGAACACATAAATATTACTATGGAAAATTTATAATAGAGACATTTTTCTAACAAAGAAGTTCAAAGTCACTCTTCAGAGGTTTGAGATGGGTTAACTTGGTAGTAGACTATGTGCTACTTTTTCTGAACACTCGCCATTCATGTTTACATCTCTTCTAGGGTCATTATTTTGAACTAAGTTACCAGGTAGCTTATGAACTGATAAAGCAGAATTGCATTTATTAGAAATAAAACTTCAGCTACTGGTATCCAGTTAGGGTTATAATCTTCAGACGTACACAACACAAAGGTATTTGGGCCACATATTGGATTCTTTGGCCACTCACTCTTGCAAGTAGCAGAATTTTAAGAGTGCTACTAAATTGAGGAATGTTCCTAAATTGAGGAATCCAGAACAAGGCAACTGGGATAAAGACCATAAGTGATTCCCTAACAAAGATAAGTTTATAGCATTGGTTGATCCAAGTGACCACTGATTAGAACTGAATTTGTCAGTGGACTTCGATTAATTTATTTGTAAGTGGATTTTTGCAAGATGGCACTCTTAAAATTCTGCTACTTGCAAGAGTGAGTGGCCAAAGATCCAATATGTGGCCCAAATACCTTTGTGTTGTGTACATCTGAAGATTATACCCTAACCTGGATACCAGTAGCTGAAGTTTTATTTCTAATAAATGCAATTCTGCTTTATCAGTTCATAAGCTACCTGGTAACTTCTTCAAAATAACGACCCTAGAAGAGATGTAAACATGAATGGTGAGTGTTCAGCAAAAAAATCTCTAAGGGTATCTGTATGGCCAATAATATCCAGGGAGATATATATGTACCCAAATTATGACTAAGATCTTCATGTACAATATTTAAGAACAAAACTTTTGTCTTAATTTTCCTTGTGAACAAAGCCTATTATAAGTTGTTTATTTGGGTATTGATTGTTACCATGACAACTAAAATGTATTCAATTGTCCAAGAGGCTAGTGGAGCATTTCTGAAATGACAGGAGTTTTACAAATGTATTTATAGCCTGTCCATCCCTAAATAGATATCACTCTTTTGTAATGAAGAACAAATTATATATGTGATTTTCTTTTGTGTAATAGATATTAATGTCCTGATTTGCTGCATTTATTTTTTAAAGGGTCACCTTTTCTCTAAAGACTTTATGAGTCCCCTACCCCTTTAGAATTCATCACTCTCCTTTTTTATGTTTCTATTTTATCATTGATGTACTTCTGTTATAGAACCTGTAATGTTTTATTATCCTTACTAATTTACATGCCTGTCTCCACCCCCACCACCCCCTGCCTCCCTACACACTGTAAGTCTCTTGAGGCCCAGATACTATCTTCTTCATCTTTGTATCTTCAATGCTTGGCTTGTGGTAGGTGGTTAAATACATATCCTTGAATAAATCAATGAATGCTGGCCCATTTTTTTCTAAACAAGGAGTGAAAAACATCCTTCACTTTAAATACATTTTTTCTAAGTTTCAAAGTGCCTTTGTTGGAAATTATTTAAGCCTTTGCTTGGGGATCTTTAAGGCTTTTTTGATTATCTGACTGTGCTATGTGATGTAGATAAACTGGACTTGGTAAGGTACAATTTAGTTCGTGCAGTTCACATGTAAATGGAAGACTTCATGAGATGTAGGATTTTGGTGAAGTATTGTAACACATACCAATTTGAAGGAGGTTTGCTATGATATAAGCTGCTGTCAGAACACATAGTATGCCTTTACAGAACCCCTGTTGCTGATTTGCTGCTAGGCTGGTGACAGTCAATTAATATAGCAATAAATTGCTCAGTAAATTTTTATCTTAGCTCCTGGGGCCCTATTCCTCCTCTTTCTCTGTGACACTTTATTTCCTTTTTAGTCTTCAATTTGACTTCACTCCAGATGAGAGTTCTGCTTTTCCTCCAGCATCTTGTCTACTCCATTGTGGATCCCATTTAAATTTGGCTCCCAACTTTTATTTTCAGTTCTCTTACTTTGAACAGCTTTTAGTATCTTATGCAAACTCCATGAGCTGATTCAGTTGCTCAAGCCATTTCTCTCCCTCTACCATCTAGATGTACAAATGTATATATTCTGACAGCCTTGTGTAAAATTGACCCTCCATTTTCCATGTAGTGAGCACTTGGGTGTCACCTTAGCCCACCAGATGCTGGGCTTAGAGCATCTGGTTCCTGACAATATTATAAAGATAGGGTAAGAATTACTTATATGAGGAAAACCCATTTAAAAGTATCCCCAGGTAGCAAAAGAGTAAAGTTTAGTGGAGTTATTTTATCCATCCTAAGGTCTATTTCTTTTCCTTTTCCCATTACCTTGATTCATGGTTTTCAATATTTAGTGTTTTCTCTTGCTTATGGCTTTTGCTGATTGGCTGACCCCATCCAGGAAGAAGTCTCTCATACAAAATGATGTATATCTTATACCCAATTCTTACATTTGTAAGGGGAAATAACCCAAGACCAAGACTATATACATTCAGCCTCAAACTTGTTACTGAAGTCTCTATTTTTCCAATAGAATGACTCCAGATTCTGAAATTTATTCCTTAAGAATAAAGAGATATAGGTGAGGGATACCTGAGTGTACTTTAGTTAAACTGATGCCAGTGAGAAAGCAAGGATTTAAAAAGGGAACTCACCAAATTCTGAATTTAAGTTAGACTGGGCTCTAGCCAGACTTCAGTGGATTCTGTTTCCTTGGTTCTCCCTCTTTCTAAGGACTTCTTATTTTATTTGTACCCTCTACTAAGTCAATGCTCCTTTGATTTGTGGTGCAGGATTTTTCTTGGCACCTTTGCAGAGGTTATATAGCAGGAGGTGCCTTGTCTGCTTGTCTACTCAGCCTGCCTGGCTGTGCCTGGCTTGTACTGCAGCCCCTGGCCACAGCGATTGCATACTCAGTCCCTGGGGAGAGTGGGTGTGTGAGAAAGTGAGTGCGGGTCTGGCCAGCCATTCCCAACACCGGCACAGGGCAGGCTCCATGCAGGGCTTGCAGCTGGACTAGTTATTTTGCCCTGAGAGGAACACAGTGGTGCTAGACAGGGGTGCCCACAACCCTGGAGCCCCAGAAGGGGTATTACAACATGCAAATTTGATTTTATTCCCAATATCTGCAGCTGGATGGATGGTGGCACATGAACAGCTGGGTCAGCCCGTTGCCCTGCTCTGGCCTGCGGCGCCGGGGCTGGCTTGGCCCCACCACTGCTGCCTGTGATGTGGAACAGCTGCCTGAAGGTGGTCTCTCTCACCCAAAATTGGGTCATCTCCCCCAGTGTGGCTGAGTCTGGGCTTTTTATAGGCACAGGATAGGGGAAAGGCGGGCTGTAGGTAGTATTGGAAAATGCAATTGTCAACTGTTTAAAAAACATTATTGAGAAAGAACCAATTGGGAAAAACTGGGCAAACAAGAGCAGAAGTTCTCTCTCTGGGTCACAGGTTTTATCTGGAACCAGCAGTCTGGTCTTTCAGACTTCCGTCTGTTTTCAGCTTGAAGGTGGAGTTTCACCAGGGATCCGCCCCTATCTGCTGAGGTATTTGTCTGACTGCTGCTGCAATTATTTGGATACGTTGAGCTTTGTAGAGAAGAAGGATGGGGAGTAGATTAGTAATGTTCCAAGAGTGAGATTACAATGTGTTAGAGTGTAAGGGAGAAATTAGACTTATTTTTTTCTACACGGATATAACACTTTTCAACTGAATGCCCTACAGTTCTCCTAAAACATAATTGTTTTCCTTAATGAAGTTTATGCTAATGTTAGTAAATTCAAAAGACAAATTTGTCCATTTCAACTTTGTTTTATGCCCATTTCATATTGTCTGTGGTGCCATTCATACTTTTGATACCAGTTTTTGATATAAAATGTTTATTGTCTTGTGGTATCTTATGAAGAGTTCAATTGTAAGTAAATTAATGTGGCAGCTAATTTTTGAAAAACAAAATGGATCTCTGAAGCTAGGCAAGAAAAAGATTGCCATGTCATCTATTCCCAAATCTTGGTAGGTCAGAACCAGTGGTAAATAATAATAATGAGTAACAATTGTATTGCAGTTACTACTTTCCAGGTACCATTCTAAGTATTTTAAATATTTTAACTTTTCTCTGTAATCATAATAACCAATTCTCAGAGGTGTAGGAAAATGACCTTGTGGCCTGATAATTCATGAGTATCCTTATTGGTTGTACATTTTATGCAGGAATTCTAAGTGACAATTAGTTAAGGAGTAAGTTGAGGCATTCCAATGCAGTGTCACATGCTTCCCCTTGTAGGCAGAATTAATTGACTCTTTAAAAAAAATTCTCACCATCTAAAAGAATATTCAGGCTGTGGCCTCCCCCATTCCTACTGCTAACATCAGGAATTGTCATCCATCATAAGCCTAGATGAAACACTCTTCCTTCCTGCTCCAATTGTAAATGGATTTTTGTATAGGATGTAACAAATGACAACATAGAGAATTTGTCATTTCTTTTCTGTTTGAAGTCCCAGGTGCAGATCACACAGATTTTGAAATTTAGAAGTCTCTATTTAGCTTCATTTATACCTCTCCATGCCAGTTTTGGGGCCCTGAAGCATCAATGGAAAAGAAGAGGGGACTCTAACATTTTTAAAACATTAGGAACAACCACAAAATTGTTACTAGGACTGATATAGTCAACTGCTGTTTCTAAATTAATGTTTAGAGTATACTAGTCTTCAACAAACTAAACACAATGGGGATATATAATCTGGCACAGACCCTGGAACATAACAAAGGTAAAGTCTATGGAAAATATTTGTTCCTTGTAATGCCTTTGAAAAGCCTCCATTGTGTCATCTCATACATCTTGAGTCTTCATTTGCTTGTCTGCCCTACAACAACTGGAGCAGTATCACATGAATGCAAATTTCAAGAAATGCTGGTGTGCAGCATCTTAGCACTCTCTTTTAAAATGAATTCTGTCATATGTTTTTATCTTAGTTTCAAAGATCTGTGAGGAATGAAAAAATGGTAATAATCAAAAGCTTACAGAGTGTTCAAGAACTACAGATGTAATTAATTGTTTCAAGTAAAATTCCTTTTACCCTGGAATCCTTGTACCTGTTACTGATCAACCAAGTAGACTTACTTGGTGAAATTCCACTAGAATCTGGAGAGTTTCAATGGATTCTGTATTATTTAAAATTATTTAACTTGATTATAGCACCCCAAACAATTTTGTTCAGATAGAAATGCTCACATTTAGGGAAAAGAAGTAATAGTAACAAGAGGAACAGTAGAACAAAAGTCACTTAAAACAACAAATTTGCAAAATAACATCACTTTATTGGCTCATTTCACTTAGAGCTTTCTCCATATATAATAAAAATTTTAATTTACAAAAATTAATCTGACTTGATATATCAAGTAACCATTTTCTTTTGTTTCCCACTTGTGTCTAAAATACAAAAAAAAAAAAGAAAAGATTATATGGTGGCTTTACTTAAAAATGATTAAATATGTGTCAGATATATAAAGATTCATCTCAATCCCTTAAAGTACTTACAATACTATTTTCACATTAATAATACTATGAAGTAACCATTTGTGTTTAGAATAATGACACCAAGATTACATAGCTAGAGACAGATAGGTAAATTAATTCAGAAAGGATATGGAAGGTCTTTTATATCCTAGACATTTTCTTATGGTTCTGGGAATACAGAATGAATAACACAGTTTTATTCATACAAAACAGGGTATCCCAAAATGTCAGCCCAGGAAAGAAAAGAAGGGGCCATCTAGACAACATCAAGCTTTTATCTTATGATGGAACAGATATTTTAATGTTTCATCTCCATGTAACAGTATATTTTGTCCTTTCTCCTTCAACTTCTAGAACCAATATCATTATGAAATGATTAAATAGATTTGTAGGGAAAGCCAGTGAGAGTGGGGAAACAGAATATTAAAGAGAGGAAACTGCACATTAAATAATTATCCAGAATCTTTTGCTAAAAATATCTAGTTAAGATTTTTACATATATGTCCTTTATGTGTGAAACTATATTTTCATATAAGATTATGTATAAATATGTGGTTGTGGCATGACAATGCAGTGATACCGATAATGAAAACTTGGGTTATATTACTACTTTTTACATTCCTAATCTTTAAAGATTTTATAAACCTGTATTTCTGTGCTCACTGTACAGTCTTTTCTAGAATGTTGAGCATTCTAATAAAAGTATAATTGTAAATAACTGAGTTTTACTTCTGTGCTCTCATATACACTTAGACTGTTAATACTGAGTGAGCTATTAACAAGGAATTGTTTTCCATGCCTTCATTTTCCTTTCTTTCTTTCTTTCTTTCTTTTTTTTTTTTTTTGTTGTTGTTGTTGAGACATGGAGTCTTGTTCCATGCCCAGGCTGGAGGGCAGTGGTGTAGTCTCAACACACTGCAACCTCCACCTCCCAGATTCAAGCAATTCTCCTGCCTTAGCCTCCCAAGTAGCTGGGATTACAGGCAGCTACCACTATGCCTGGCTAATTTTTTGTATTTTTAGTAGAGATGGGATTTCACTATATTGACAAGTCTGGTCTCGAACTCCTGACCTTGTGATCTGCCTGCCTACACTGCCCAAAGCTCAGGGATTACAGGTACGAGCCACTACTCTCAGCCCCATACCTTCATTTTTCATGTTAAGAGAGGAAACATTTTTTTCTCTCTTTTAGTGGCATTAAGGTTACTATGGATTTTCAGGAATAAAAGTAAACCCAATGGAGGGAATATCTTTTCTATGGCAGATGGTTTTTAATATATCAAGGTTTTGCCATTTGTTTTAGTGCTTAAAATAAACATTATTTATAAGACCACTTACATTTTGATGTTACTTAATGAGGAATATGCATCATTGATTTGACTAGCTTAAGAGGTCATTTAGAACTTGCCCGTTAACAAGCTGTAATCTGCTGAGCACACAATGACTTTGTTTAAAATTATCTATTCAGAGCTGATCAATGACAATAATTGTTTTATACCAATCACTTTTGAAAGTTGCTAATTACTTTGAAGGACATGAATACAAGTCATTTTCTTTCTTTTTTTTTTTTAAGTAGTAACCCATTCACCTTGAAATTAAGAATAAATGTTATCAAAAATAATCTTGCCTCTTGAAAGTACATTTTAAAAAATTTAAAGTGTATATTCTAGTACTGGAATACTAACAGAATAGGCAAAATTTAAGATGTCATTCATTTCTGTAACAGGAAATATAGTAGAATCTCATATATATTGTATTTTACAATATCAATTAGCTATTGGCTAAACTAGACTCCCTATAAGAAAATACCATATTTGAAACTACTTTCTCTTTTTCTACAATATATATGTAAGATGTTTTAGTAGAAAGAGTGTGTGGGCTTTGGAGTAAGAGAAACCTGGGTTTGTATCCTGACTTTCCATTTACTGTTTTACTGGTTATGTGACCCTTAGCAAATTACTTAACCTCAGTTTCTTCATTTTTAACATGGAGATCATGCCCTATTCACAAGGATATTGTGAGAATAAAAGCAGTTAGCATAATACCTGGCACATTCATGGAGCTCAATAAATTTTAGATCCTTCATTTCACTGATGGCAGCTTCTTCACCCACTCAAATGCTGTTTCCTCCAGCTCTTTTTACCACTCATCTCTGGGAAAGCCACTTAAAGATTGATTAATTATACTTCAGTGTGGATGAGTTTTAATTTGTTACCTTAACCATCACTTACTTATTACATTCTTTAATGTCCAATTTGGAATAAAAGGAATTATCTTGGAGAGGAATTTTAGCCTGCCTTTGGAGAGTGTGTAGGGAGTCAGGACATCCGGATGCTTTCTGAAAGTTGTGGTCTCTTTAGATATGGTTGGTGTTGTTTCCAGTAATTGCTGGGTTTGGTGAAGAAAGAGCCCAGGTTGTTGGAATTTTTTTTAATATAATTACAGGAAGCTCTTCCTCTTTGAACACAAATCTTTCAGCCAATTTCAGTTGCTTTTCTTTAACATCTCCTTCTCAGAAATGTGAATATTCACTTTTCTGATATTACCAAATCATAAACCCTCATCATTCTTCCTTCCTCTCAGTATGCCAACATGCAGCTTTTGGGTTTTCTGGCATTCTAATCTTACTTTATTTATAATTAAATGATAGTTTCATGTAATAGATAGTCCCTCCCTTAATACGATCTGATATCATAATATTTTCCTATGTAACTTGAATCACTTCTATTGCTGATGATGTATTTCCTTTGAGACTCTGTCTCAAAAGAAAGAAAGAAAGAAAGAATAAAACCCAAGCTAGAAAAATTGAGAATTGTTGCTGCCAGGGGAGGAGGAGGAGGAAGAGGAGGAGGAGGAGAAGAAGGAGGAGGAGGAACAATCAGTCAAATTTATTATGTTTAAAGAACAAAATCCAAGCTGAAAAAATTGTAAATTTCTGCCTGGAGAAGGAGGAGAATGAGGAGGATAAGGATAAGGATGAGGATGAGGGAACAATCAGTCAAACTTATTATGCTTAAAGAATAAAATCCAAACTAGAAAAATTGTGAATTGCTACAAGGAGAAAGAGGAGGAGGAGGAGGAGGAGGGGGAGGAACAATCAGTCAATCTTATTATGTTTAAAGAATAAAATCCGGCCAGGCGCGGTGGCTCAAGCCTGTAATCCCAGCACTTTGGGAGGCCAAGGCGGGTGGATCACGAGGTCAAGATATCGAGACCATCCTGGTCAACATGGTGAAACCCTGTCTCTACTAAAAATACAAAAATTAGCTGGGCATGGTGGCGCATGCCTGTAATCCCAGCTACTCAGGAGGCTGAGGCAGGAGAATTGCCTGAACCCAGGAGGCGGAGGTTGCGGTGAGCCGAGATCGCGCCATTGCACTCCGGCCTGGGTACCAAGAGCAAAACTCCGTCTCAAAAAAATAAATCAATAAAAATATCCAAGCTAGAAAAATTGTGAATTGCTGCCCGGAGGAGGAGGAGGAGGAGGTGGTGGAGGAGGAAGAGGAAACAATGGGTCAATCTTATTATGTTGAAAGAATAAAATCCAAGCTAGAAAAATTTTGAATTGCTGCCCGAGGAGGAGGAGAAAAAGGAGGAGGAGGAGGAAGAGGAGGAAACAATCAGTCAATCTTATTATGTTGAAAGAATAAAATCCAAGCTACAAAAATTGTAAATTACTGCCCGGAGGAGGAGGAGGAGGAGGAGGAGGAAACAATCAGTCAATCTCATTATGTTGAAAGAATAAAATCCAAGCTAGAAAAACTGTGAATTACTGCCCGGAGGAGGAGGAGGAGGAGGAGGATGAAGAGGAGGAAACAATCAGTCAATCTTATTATGTTTGAGGAATAAAATGCAAGCTGGAAAAATTGTGAATTGCTGCAAGGAGGAGGGTCAGGAGGAGGAGGAGGAGGACTAGGAGGAAACAATCAGTCAATCTCATTAGTTTAAATAATAAAATCCAAGTTTGAAAAATTGTGAATTGCTGCAGGGAAGAGCAGGAGGTGGAGGAGGAGGAGGAGGAGGAGGAGGAAGAGAAGGAGGAGGAGGAAACAATCAGTCAATCTTACTATGTTTAAAGAATAAAATCAAAGCTAGGAAAATTGTGAATTGCTGCCAGGAGGAGGAGGCGGAGGAAGAGGCGGAAGAGGATCAGGAGGAGGAGGAATCATTCATATAGATATTTAAACTGTTGAAAATTTTAGGAAACGATGGTAAATCGTTTTTTTTTTTTTTTTTGTGACGGAGTTTCGCTGTTGTTACCCAGGCTGGAGTGCAATGGCGCGATCTCGACTCACCGCAACCTCCGCCTCCTGGGTTCAGGCAATTCTCCTGCCTCAGCTTCCTGAGTAGCTGGGATTACAGGCACGCGCCACCGTGCCCAGCTAATTTTTTGTATTTTTAGTAGAGACGGGGTTTCACCATGTTGACAAGGATGGTCAACGATGGTAAATTTTTACGCGAGACTACGTTAATATTTTTCGATATGTGTTATTTCCTTTTTCTCTATTTAAATAACTCCTGGTATTTTTTTCCTGTCAAATTAATATCATAGTATTTTGTTTGAGTTTTTCATATAGTGGTATTAGAAAATATAGCAAAAGTGTTTATATTAGCAAAGATAGGATTCAAGAAGAGTGACTGATTCTCATTGTCACTGGGGTTGTATAAGATATCTAGAGGCTGACATAGGTATGGTCTCTCAGACCTCTAACATTCCTCTCATGCAACAAAACAAACACCCTACTTTGATTGTATGTTCTACTAAAAATAAAAGTATTTGAATGTCAGCATTGAAGTAAAAGATATAAGAAGCAGATTATTTCAATGAAAATGTTCTTTTTGAAAATCACAGTTCTCTTTGTTCCCAATTCTGTATTGCAATGGTTATGAGAATAGGCTCTCTGAAGCCCTAATTTAATTCCTGGATTCATCCTAATAGCTGTATATGTATAGAAAAACTGTGTAACCTTTCTTTTTTAACTGTTTTCACATCTGTTAATGACGTTAGTATTCTAAAGATTAAATACCTAAATATAAGCAAAAACCCTTAGATTAGTGCCTGGCACATAAGAACTCAATAAATGTTATCTATTGTTGTTATTGTTAAGGAAGGATTAAAATGTCACAGTCGAGATACAAGAATTTCTTTAAATATTTTTATACCACTGAATTTAAGAAGCCAATTAATGAGACCAAATACAAAAACTAAAAGTGTTTTTCAATGAGACCAAATACAATCCTAAAGTCAGTTGGTTATGAAAAGGAAGAAAAAATTCATTTGCCCAGGACGTGGAAATGGTAGAATTTGTAAAGCAAATTTAAAAATCTTTCAATAGTTTAGTATTCTGTGAAATAATTATAAATAATTTAAAATAAATTATAATAACCTAAAATTATGTTTATTTTATAATATTTCATAATTTATGAGCTGAACCTATATTTATAACTAATATACTGTTATATTAATGGAAAAGCCTAAGACTTTATTTGATAGTAGTTATCAAGCATAATTACCTTAATTTTTAAGTGCTATTACATTTTTAATAAAATATTTAATGACATATTTTATCTTTTGTTTAATAGATTCAGAGACGATGGCGAGGCTACAGGGTTCGGAAATACATCTTTCATTATTATTATTTCAAAGAGTATCTGAGAGTCGTGTCAGAGACCAATGATGCAATTAGGTAAGTAGTACAATCATCCGTTGACTAGGGAAAACTTTGGAAAGGTGAGTCAATGTATGTTGATCAATGCCATACTTAGAAATACTTTCTAAATGTCAGTGATATTTAGGCAGGCATTTATTGAATATATATATATTTATGATTCTATCTACCTTAGCGTATTATTATTATAGTTTTAAAATTTTGTATTCTTCACTGCAGTTTATTTATGTGTGTAGTATCTTGGTCCTATACAAAATAGTGTCAGAAAAGTTATTTCATAATGAGATAAATTTATCTGTAAAACGATTCTAGAGATGCAACATTAAATATGATAAGCTTCAGATGCATTTGAGAAATATGTCCCATAGCAAGAACTTGCCTCTCGGAGAAGAGAAAATATCATGAAACACATTAAAAGGGTCTGTTCACTGTCAGCTTTAATCTGTTTAAACACATAGGAAGATAGGACATAGATTTAGGATACGGGAGCTGTAGAATTATGCAAAGTAAAGGCATCATAATACTATTCAGGCAGCTTTTCCAAGTTCTATATGTTTTCATGTTACTTTGTAAATAGTTTTTCCTCATCTGATAGGCCCCACTCTAATAACATGTAAATGACCATATGCATGTAGCACATTTTGATAAAAAAGAAATATTAATTAATAATAGTTAGCATTTAGAGAATAGTCTCACTCTCAAAACATTTTGTACATATATCATATATTACCTTATTTTACTTTTTTTTTTTTTTTTGAGATGGAATCTCCTGTCTCTCAAGCGAGCTGGAGTGTAGTGGCACAATCTTAGCTCACTGCAACCTCCACTTCTGGGGTTCAGGCAATTCTTTTGCCTCAGCCTCCTGAGTAGCTGGAATTACAGCCATCTGCCACTATGCCTGGCTAATTTTTATATTTTTAGTAGAGATGGGTTTCGCCGTGTTGGCTAGGCTGGTTTCTAACGCTTAACTCAGGTGATCTGCCTGCCTCAGCCTCTCAAAGTGCTGGGGTTATAGGCATGAGCCACTGAACCCAGCCACTTATTTTACTCTTTAAAGTCTTTGAACTAAAGAGAACAATTAACTGACAGTAAATTATTAAAATAAAGGTTTTATCTAAGATCCTAAAATAATATATATTGTAAGATATATATTAAAACTGATTTTCCAACTACTAACTTTCTCACATATGTTGTAAGTATAAAGGGGTCTGGTCTTTGAGGATTACCTATAGAGAATTTGTTAAGTTCATTTCTTTGGAAAGCGAGCAATTGAGGTGGGAAGGCTTCAATAGGATTTAGTCGATGAGAGAAGTTGGAAAATTCAGAAACACATGAACCATAGGGGACTGCTGTTTAATTTCTTCTTGAAACATCTACAATTCTAAAGACCAGCTGGCTGTCTACAAATGGCTGACTTTAGTTTGTAAGGAGAAAGAGCTAGTAGAGTTTGCAAAAGAGGATTATGTGCAGGGCTGGAACTAGGGTGAGACAAGTGAGATTTTTAAGGGAAGGAGGTGCTCACTGTCAGGGTCACACAACTGTCAACCTTGAACTTTCATAACCCCAAGAGTGAGTATGTCCTTCAGTTCTGTCCTTTAGGGGCCTCACTTGCTTCACTCTTGTCTGAGCCCTGAATAGGAGAAAGTCAAGGAGGCAAACAGGTGAAGATGTGGTTTTGGAAAGGTCTGAATCTTTTATTTGACAGGTATTTCTAGTAATTCTTGTTATCCTCCTGATTTTAATAGGAATCTCTTTAGTCACTAGAGAGTCTGGTGTATCAGTGCTGACAACTTGTTTTAGAGTGGTATTCTTTAGTATATTACAGAGTCATTCTATTATTTCTAGCTCTCTTAAAGTTTTTTAAACCAGGAATGGAAGTTGACTTTAGCAAATGCTTTTGTATCATCCATTGAAATAATTATATATGATGCTTTTCCTTTTTTATATATTAACATGCATAGAGCTATATTTTATTAATAGGTGTACTAATATTAAACCAACGTTTATTTTAGGAATACATCTAACCAGGTCATTGTTGTTCTTTTGATTTTTCACTAAATTATGTTTGTATTTTATATTGGATACTTACATCCTCTTCTGTAAATGTGATTGGTTGTACAGTGGTCCCTCTTATCCATGGTTTTGTCTTCTGCAGTTTCAGTTATTCATAGTACAGTATAATAAGATATTTTGAGAGAGAACAAGAGGAAGAGTGAGCAAGAACACCCATTTGTATGATCCTTATTACAGTATATTGTTATACGTGTTCTATTTTAGTTTTTGTTATTGTGGTTAATCTCTTACTGTGCCTAATTTATAAATCAAACTTTGTCATAGGTATGTATGTATGGGAGGAAATGTAGTATTTGTAGGGCTCACTATTATCTGCAGTTTCAAGCAGCCACAAAGAGCCTTGGAACATATGCTCTGTAAATTACAGGGACTACTGTAAGTTTCTTTCTTATATTGCAATTGTCAGATCTTAGTGTCAGGTTTTTGCTATATTTATTGAATGAATTAAGTAGATTTTCTGATATGGGGATTACTATTCTTTGGAAGTTTAAAATAAATACTTTATAAAACTACCTGGACCCAGAGCCTTTGGGAGAAGGTAAATCGTTAACATTTCCAAACCTTAATTCAGGTTTTTATAAATTTATTAGAGTCCATTTTCTTTATTTCCAGATAATTATTAGTTTATTGACATTTAAATAGATCTAATGATATTTACAATATTTTAATTAAAATATGTACTTTAGTTGTTTTAGTCCATTTCTCATTATTTAATTTGCATATTTACTTGTTTAAATATTTCTCTTTTGTTCTCAAAATTGTTAGGTTTATCTATATTTTTTAGAGAAATAGCTCTCAGATTCTTTCTTTTAACTTATTTTTTGTTTCCTAATTATTTTGCTTTCATCTTTAAAAGACCCTCGATTTCTTTGTTTCACAAATAATACATGTCCCTTGTAGAAAAACTGAAAATATGGATAATGTAAAACAAACTAAACAAAAAAATCATCTATAATTTCATCACTCAGAAATAAACACTATTAGCTTTTTCTTTTTTTTTTTTTTAAATTTTTGAGACAGAGTCTCATTCTGTCGCCCAGGCTGGAGTGCAGTGGCGCAATCTTGACTCACTGCAACCTCCACTCTTCCGGTTCAAGTGATTCTCCTGCCCCAACCTCCTGAGTAGCTGGGATTTACAGGCCTGAACCACCACACCCAGCTAATTTTTGTATTTTTAGTAGAGATGGGGTTTCCCTCTGTTAGCCAGGCTGGTCTCGAACTCCTGACCTCAGGTGATCTGCCCACCTTGGCCTCCCAAAGTGCTGGGATTACAGGTGTGAGCCACTGTGCTTAGCCTATTAACATTTTTATGTATGTTCTTCCAAGCCTCAGCCACTTATTCGCTGTGTGACCTTGGGAAGATTCTTTAATTTCTCTTATTTTAAATCTCCTCATAAAGTGGGGAAAATAATAGAATGACTACATAGGTTTATTATAAGCATAAATGGATCAGTATGTGTAAAATGCTTAACAGTGCCTGGTATATAATACACACTTAATAAATGTTAGTTTATTATTTTATTTCTATGCTGACACAGATATATTTTATAAAATGGCTTAATACAATATGCTATTGTTAACCTGTTGTCTTTCAACTTACAAAATATTTTGAACATTTTCATGTCATTAGCTATACCAATATCATTGGTCATAATAGCATTTATTTATTTATTTATTTGCAGTGGAGTCTCGCTCTGTTGCCCAGGCTGGAGTGCAGTGGTGAAATCTTGGCTCACCACAACCTCCACCTCCTGGGTTCAAGTGATTCTCCCACCTCAGCCTCTTGAGTAGTAGCTGGGATTACAGACATCTGCCACCATACCTGGCTAATTTTTGTATTTTTAGTAGAGATGGGGTTTTGCCATGTTGGCCAGGCTGGTCTTGAACTCCTGACTTCAAATGATTCACCCACCTTGGCCTCCTAAAGTGCTGGGATTACGGACATGAGCCACCGTGCTGGGCTTCATAATATATGTTGAAATGTTCTTTTTTTTTTTTTTTGAGACGGAGTTTCGCTCTTGTTACCCAGGCTGGAGTGCAATGGCGCAATCTCGGCTCACCACAACCTCCGCCTCCTGGGTTCAGGCAATTCTCCTGCCTCAGCCTCCTGAGTAGCTGGGATTACAGGCACGCGCCACCATGCCCAGCTAATTTTTTGTATTTTTAGTAGAGACGGGGTTTCACCATGTTGTCCAGGATGGTCTCGGTCTCTTGACCTCGTGATCCACCCGCCTCGGCCTCCCAAAGTGCTGGGATTACAGGCGTGAGCCACCGCGCCTGGCCCCATGAAGTCTCTTATGAGGTTGTAGTCGACCTGTCAGCCAGGGCTGCTGTTTCCTGTGAAGGTTCCTCCACCTGGGAAAGATTCACTTTTAAGCTCACCCATATAGGCCTTAATTCCTCTGGCTGTTGGCTGATGGTGTTTCTCAGATTCTTGCCACATGGATCTCACCATCAGGCAGCTTACAGCATGAAAACTGGCTTCTCTCAGTCCATCTGTCCGTCTCCCTCGTGGCCTCGTTCCACGCGCCCGGGGCTGGCAGGTGCGGCCGCTTGTGTTCTGGCCCTCTCTCACCCATCCAAAAAAAAAAAAAGAAAATGGATTCTCTGGCAAGTGACTGGAGAACATGAGAGAGCACACAAGATGGAAGCTACATTTGTCTCATAACCAAATGTCAGAAGTGACATCCCATCGCTTTTGCTATTCTGTTTATTTAAGGCAAGAAACTTGGCCCCTCCACACTCAAAGGAGGAATTATGTAATGGAATGAATACCACAGTGGGGATCATTAAAGGCCTTTTTAAAGGCAGTCTTTCACACTGAGTGACTCACATGTTGTATTTCAAAAAGCATGTTGATTTTCAGCATTTTGCCTAGGATAAAAGTTACTTTACATTGACGTAGGGCAATATGTTTGTGTTAGGTCTTTTTAATATTATATTTAGATCTTTAACGTTGTCACAAGGCAATTATGACTTATCCTAATTACTTATACCAGCAACAATTAAGAATTATCCCTGAGTTTCAAAGAGAATATAAAAGACCTAGTACAATCCTCTGTCTTTGGGGTTAAATCATTTAAAGAAAAAAGTAGCAAAATATTTTACATAAGAATATGTTTTGCATTTGAATTGTGTAGGATACCAGACAACATTGGCCTTAACTTTAATTTATCTGCTCTTTTGCTAATAGAAATAGTTTATCGGCTGGGTGCAGTGGCTCAAGCCTGTAATCCCAGCACTTTGGGAGGCCGAGGCGGGTGGATCACGAGGTCAAGAGATCGAGACCATCCTGGTCAACATGGTGAAACCCCATCTCTACTAAAAATACAAAAAATTAGCTGGGCATGGTGGCACGTGCCTGTAATCCCAGCTGCTCAGGAGGCTGAGGCAGGAGAATTGCCTGAACCCAGGAGGCAGAGGTTGCGGTGAGCCGAGATCGCGCCATTGCACTCCAGCCTGGGTAACAAGAGCAAAACTCCGTCTAAAAAAAAAAAAAAAGAAAGAAAGAAATAGTTTATCTATTTTATAGTTAATAGTAAAAAAATTGTATGGTACATACGCAAAATGTATTTTTAACCAAGAGTGGACCTATTACAAAGATAAATGAGATCGATTAATTTAAGGCTGAGTTTGCACTTAGTAGACATGTTCTTTTGTAACCTCTAGACAGATATGCAAAAACCGCCCCAGGTTATGAATAAGAAAATTATGTAATGAAATTAAAACTAACTACAGAGTTACAGATTGGTAGCATTCATAAAACATTATTAGCTTGGAGTCAGAGAAGTGACTTTAAAAAAAAAAAAAACTCTTGCAGAAATTTAAGATCAATGTGATATATTCCCCCAAGTTTAATGCTTGAATATAGTTGCTGATGGTTAGTATTTCATAACAGTAGCTCTGTTTTGAATGTAAATTATGTAAATTTGTTATTCATCAAAATGAATTAGTTTCTTAGCATGTTGATTTTATATAATATGGTTTGGCTAGAAAGATTCTGTGAATATTATTTTCTATCTATCCTTTTGTGTAACATGAAAGTTTTTAAAACAATATATTTGTTTGCTTTGTTTTTATTATAACAGTTTTTTGAGATAAAATCCACATAATATATAATACACCAATTTAAGTACTATGGATTTTAGTATATTTGTAGAGTTTTGCAACCATCACCACAATCAATTTAAAATACTTTTATTATACTAAAAAGAAACCCTAGACTCTTTATTAGTCATCTCCATTCTACTTGTCCCCCTCAGTTCTAGGTAACCTCTAATCTACATTCTGTCACTATAAATTTGCCCAGTCTGGACATTTCATCTAAACTGAATCTTTTATGACTTACTTCTTTCACTTATCATGATGTTTTCAAGGTTCAACCATGTTGTTCATCTCATATTTCTCTAAAAATACTAGAGCAAATAGGGTCTTTGCAGAAAGCAGAATTAACCTTAGGTGGCTCAAATACAGTTACAGAGAGCTCAGCAGGGGATATACGTATATGTATATCAGTACATAATCCCTTTTTATTGTCAGATAATATTTCATTATATGAATAAACCACATATTTATAGCTGTTAATCAGTTGATGGACATTTGAGCTGTTTCTACTTTTCAGCAGTTGTGAAAAGTGCTGCCATGAATATTCATGTACAAGTTTTCTTTTTAACTTTTATTTTAGGTTCAGTGGTACATATATGGGTTTGTTATATAGGCAAATTGCGTGTCATAGGGGTTTGGTGTACATATTATTTCATCACCCAGGTAATACACATAGTACCCAATAGGTAGTTTTTCAATCCGCAGCCTCCTTCCACCCTGCACTGCCCAGTAGGCCTCAGTGTCTGTTTCCTTCTTTGTGTCCCTGTGTTCATGTACAAGTTTTTATGTGGACATATGTTTTCATTTATCTTGGGTACATCACGAAAGCTTTAAGATAAAAAATATAAGACATGAAAGATTGAGAACATTGACTTTGGATTCAGAAAAATGTGAATTTGAGTCATAGTTCTTCCACTTTCTAGCTATGTGACCTTGAACTAGTTGCTTAATCTTAACAGAAATCAGATTTATTCATCTTTATATTGGAGCACCAATATCTATTTGCAGAGTTTTTGTGAAATATGCAGTATACGAAACACTGAGCTTATAAATGACACTCAACAAATAGTGGCTATTACTATCAAGGACAAGGTAGAGAAATTAAGAGCTAATACCTATAAACAGAAGGTGAAGAACACTGTTAGTCCACAATGCAAGTCTGATACTCATAGAAAGAGGGGAAGAAGAAGATTGGGAAGAGACTGGGACTATAATACGTTTCCAAGAAATGTTCAACTAGGCTGATGGGTTGTCCTGAAGTTAAAGTTTCTCCATGAAGGAGTCTGTTGCCTTGCCTGAATGGTCATGCTTTAGTATCCTGTCATCCTCTGTTACTGGCTGGAAGAGACTTGAGGGAGATAGGTTCTTGGGTAGATCCAACAGTACATTTTTAGGGCAACTCATTTTTTTAGAATTTTTTTTTTCTGTGAATGTTTCATAATTTCCCAGAATTATTACCTTTATGGGCAATTTACATTCAGTATACTGAGCAGTCAGTGGACCCTTCAGTTCTACAATATGTTCTTATATTATGTCTTACATAATTTCCTCATTCTATTTTCTTTTGTCTTTCTTCATGCGGTTCTTATTGGTTGGATGTTGGACCTCCAGAAGTAATGCACTGAGTCTCTTAAATTTTTCTGACCCCTCCTCCAGCTCTAGGCCTTTTTCTTCCATTCTGATTTTGTGAGAGCCTTCCTTCCTACCCTCCTACTGATATTTTTATTTTAGCAATTTTTAACTTTCATGAAATATTTCTAGCATTTTGATCATTTATTTTTTCATAGCATTTTGTTATTTTATTAATAAAATACCTTATATTTCTCTAAAAATACTAAAGGAAATAGGATCTTTGTAGAAAGCAGAATCTACCTCTGGTGGCTCAAATATAGTTACAGAGGCCTCAGCAGGATTTTTTTGGCATTCAGAGACCAGCAGCACTCAGAAGGTATTACTACTGCCACAGTTGAAGTATTAAGGGGAAGAAATAGCATGAATGGAACACAGTCAGAGCCAAGACATTCACTCCACCACCCTTGGCTATGAGCTAGACTTGCTAAGGATGCAGCTATTGCCAGAGGTGTTTGGCACCAATGGAGACAGAAATGAAGAAATACCCTAGTTTTTTCTTTCTCCTGCACTCTAATTCTCTTTAAGACTAAACCCAACTGGAAACCAGCCAAGATGATATGATCTGCTAGAGTTCATCTTTCTTGGTCACAGTGTAGGGCAGAGAATGTATGTAGAATGGAGTGAAGGTGTGGCAAGTGGAAAATAATTAGCATAGATAATAATTTGGGTTAAGGTTAAGTTTTATTCTAGTGTCTGTGCTGTCAATTTCCTTCAGGGTGTTTTTTTCCCAAGGATTATTTTCATTTCCCTTTTATGTTGGAATCTTGCCTCATACAACTAGTGTTCTTCAGCTGTTTGTTTATACATGAGCCTGAGAAATTTAAGTGATGACTTTAATGTATACATACATAAGCAAATGTTGTTGACTGACAAGCTTTGTTTGATTTTAAAGTGATACAATAAAGAGGTGACTCACTAGGGTACCTCCAAACACCAGGTCTTTCTTTAAGAAGTATTGAGTTTCTCCAAAGAAGAAATTTCTAATGATCTATGGAGGGAATAGATTCTCCAGCTGTGTTTGAGTGAAGGGGGAGAAATGGGCCTGTGCTTCACACCCACAGGTTACTGGACTCTGAGGCCTAGGCTTTTTCTCTCATTTTTTCAGAAAACACAGTTTTGATCCCTCACTTAGGAAATCAGAGCTTGGATGCTGGCATTTTCTGTGTGTCTGTGTAAAGAAACAAACAAAAGTGTGTAGCCATTGTGCTTTTGAAGCCCAGGGTTAAATTTTAAAATTGTAGCAAAACCGCAATGGGATTCTAGACCTCATGATCTCGAGAATAGTGCTCTTTCCAACATATTACACTACTTCACATTTACAAAATGAATGAAATCAAAGATCTTAGAGAATAAAAGTTTCTCAGTTGGACTACATGTGGTATCCAGTGTTAAATTCTAGATGAACATTGTTATTTCTGATGAACATTGATGAAAAAATTTCTATCACAGAAAACAATGAGGAATTTTATGGGGATTGGAAATCACAAAGATGTGGCCTAAATTGGAAAATAGATGCCTAAAGGAAGACATGATATTGGCCTTCACATTTTTTTTTTTTGAGACAATGTCTCTCTCTTGTCACTCAGGCTGGAGTGCAATGGTTTGATCTCAGCTCACTCCAACTTTTGCCTCTCAGGTTCATGTGATTGTCCTGCCTCAGCCTCCTGAGTAGCTGTAATTACAGGCACCCACCACCATGCCCAGCTAATTTTTGTACTTTTTTAGTAGAGACGGGATTTCACTATGTTGTCCAGGCTGGTCTCGAACTCCTGATCTCAGGTGATCTGCCCACCTTGGTCTCCCAAAGTGCTGGGATTACAGGCATGAGCCACTGTGCCTGGCCAGCCTTCACATTTTTAAGAACCATTGGCTGGGTGCAGTGGCTCACGCCTGTAATCCCAGCACTTTGGGATGCCGGGGTGGGTAGATCACCTGGGATCAGGAGTTTGAGACCAGCCTGGACAACATTAGTGAAACCCCATCTCTACTAAAAATGCAAAATATTAGCTGAGCATGGTGACAGACACCTGTAATCCCAGCTACTTGGGAGGTTGAGGCAGGAGAACCTTTTGAACCCAGGAAGTGGAGGTTGCAGTTAGCTGAGAATGAACTAGTGCACTCCAGCCTGGGCAACAAGAGCGAAACTGGGTCTCAAAAAAAAAAAAAGGCCAAAAACACAAAACAAAACATCATGCACTATATTTCTGAAGAGGAAAAAATTAGGACAAATAAGTAGATTTGAGTTTAACATGAAAAATGTGTTTCTAATAATGCGAGCTGTTCAATAATAGACTGACTTATACTCTGATGGAAGGATTTATCTAAAATGTCAGGACATAGGTAGAAAGGATTTTGGCATTTGGTGAGAAATTAGAAGATTTCCAATATCCCTTCAAGTCTTAGAAAATTTGCCTAATGTGGTAATAAATATATTTTAAAAATAAAAAATCTGTGTATTTATTTACAATGAAACTCAAAGTGTGTAGAATCCCCTAAAAGTGCAAGAAACATTTAAATGAGATTAATCTATCATAAGGAATTTTGTATCATAAATATATGATATAAAATTATCACCTACCATGACCAAGATGGAAATGATAATACATGTAAATCAAGATGTATACAAACATAGATTACATTATATGTTTAAAATCTAAAGTTAAAAGTGTTCTAGGCTAACTATCATGAAATATAAAAAAAATCTTTACAGTATTAACAGATGATTATTGAAATATCTTTTTTACTCCTGAAACATAAAGGTTGTTTTGAGTTTCCAAAGATAGGGACCGTTATCTCAGAAGTGACAATACCTTTACAAATTACTAAATTGACCTTTCAAAGTTTTGGAGAAGAATGACTAATAGATTTATCATTAATATGAACATTATTCCAATTTTAATCTTATATTAAAGAGTTCTTAGATTCATTGACATGCTTGCCAAAATGCTAATAGCCAAGGTCTATTAAAATGCATTATCAGCCTTTTCATGATCTGTGTAGTGCTGATGAAATATCACATTTATGAGAACAACTTCCAGTGCTTCAAAATCCCTAGGGAGTTGTCATAGTGCCATTGACTGAGCTGTGTGCTTAGTTTCCTTGATTATTCTGAAATCCATACATTCATACACTTAGCATTTCATGCAAAAAAAAAAAACTTTTCTGTGCCTATTGCTGTTATTTTTATGTGAACAACTTCTAGTTGTACTATGAAAAATTCTCTTAGATCTTAAAATTCTCAGTTTCTTTCTCAGACGTTGTATTTCCTGTTACACTGTCAGTGTTTGTTCCCGGTGATGATAATAAGAATCCAGAACTAACAGCTAACTAACAGCTTGCTGTTTCAAAATATTTATATCAATATTTGTGTTAAATGCTGTCTTTGTAGTCTGCTGATTTGCATTTGTTTTCAAGGATAAAGCAAAAAAAACTTTAAAAGTGATGTTTATAAATATGTGTCTAGTTTCTAGGGAACTCAAAGCAAAAGATTTGAACATAATTTCTCATCCTTATAATGACTAGCTGGCTGCTTCAATATGCTCACCGTCATACTTTTTAAGAAATCTTGCTCTGGCAGAAGAATATACAGAACCAACAAGTGCAATAGGGTAATGACAAACCTAAAAAAATAAATTGAGATCACTTCTGCATCAGGGAAACACAGCACTAAAGATTTTCAGTTTTCTGGAGTTGAAGTCTTTTAATATATTAAGCTATCTAGGCAGCATGTTTCCAATTGTGCTTTAATTAAGAAAGAAATAGAAACATGAAAGAAATCAGTATGCCCTTTCAGACTGCTAACCTGTGCAGCACCTAAAAATCAAAGCAGCAACCTAGGGTAAAAATTTACAGGGTGGTGTTTGTGTCTGCTCTCCTTTTGCAATCACATATCAATTCTTCAGCACTTTCACCAACTTCATTTTAAATTCACAATTATTATTAAGTGGAATAATAGAAATGCAAATGATAATCTGGAATATATCCAGGCTATCATCATTGAAGATGCCTGCTGATAAAATATTCCTCTTTAGACACATGAATAGTAACTACTGAGAGTAATAACTGAGTAGTTACTGAAGTGGTATAAACATAAACAAAAGAAATACTTTAATTACAGACATTAAACATTTCTGTATGTAGGTATAGAATACATATGTGTTCTTGGTAAATAATAAGCGAGTGATCCATCTGGCATGTTATAATCAGAAATGTCATGATTATGAGGCCAAACATTTAAATGCACACATTTAGACATTGTAAACAAGGACCAACTCAGTAAATGGAAGGCAGTCACAGAAAGTCATTTATTTAGCACCTATTGTGTGCATGGTGTGTTATATGTTATCTATCCACACAAATCCCCTTTTGGGCTGTGTCTTCTTACATTTCAAAAATGAAAAAGAAAATTCAGGTTTAAGTAAAGGGTAAGGTCACACGCCAAAATAATGGTGGGTCTGGAGGTTCGAACTCAGTCTTTTTTTAAGCAAAACCACACTGCATCTTTATACTTTGAATTATTCCAAGTTCTATTGCTCACATTTCAACTGAAGCATATATGGTAAATAACTAGGCTTACAGTAAGACCCATCCTAACCTCTTTATAAATTGCCTTCTCTGCCATTGAGGCTAGAAAACAAAAAAATTACTTTCATACATTTCCTTGTTTGTAGTCTTAGCCATGTGACTTGGTCATCACCAATGAGATAAAGAAGGATATTAAAAGTAACAACTTAAAATGTGAATTTGGCTATTGGGGATAGTTTGGTGCTAGATCAGAAAACACTAATTCAGCCAGGTGCAGTGACTCACACCTGTAATCCTAGCACTCCAGAAGGCTGAGACAGATGGATCACCAGAGGTCAGGAGTTTGAAACCAGCCTGGCCAACATAAATTCAAAAAAATTAGCTGGCAAGTTGGCAGATGCCTGTAGTCCCAGCTACTCAGGAAACTGAGGCAGGAGAATCACTTGAACCCAGGAGGCAGAGGTTGCAGTATTCTGAGATCACACCACTGCACTCCAGCCTGAGCTGTGGAGTGAGACTCCATCTAAAAATAATAGTAATAATTATGTAAATCCTTATGTAAATTTTTTTACAAATACCATTTTCTCTACCATGTGATGCAGATCATTATCATTTGAGGGTTTGATATTAATAGAAATGATAGGTACTTTTAAGAATATTGGTGTGTGCTGCCTCCTCCTTGACCCTTTGAGCAAATTTCTGTGAGGAACAGATGAACTTGGACTAGAGGTTGCCAATCTGCCAGTAGAGATAGAAGTTAATTACTGCTTTGCTGACCTAAATGCTCAACATGGACAATGTGTGTCTGGTTAATAAGAGTCCTATCATTTGGCACCTTAAAGTGTTGAAAAATGCAACTGCTTCTACCCCTCAAACTAATGAGGTCATAAGCAGTGGCTATGAAATTTAGAGCTTTAGCTAGAGATGAACCTCAAGACTTCACAAGTGTGTGACTCCAAGACAAAGATCAGATTAGGAATGTTGTTTTGTCTAATAATGGCTGAGCAATTCAAAACAGCTCTCCCCCTGCTGTCATCTAAGCATCAAAGAGCTATCAATACAGTAAATAATTTACTAGCCAAGGCACAGGAGAAGATGAGAACTCAGATATAAGTCTAGGCCCAAAACTGCTTTTGCCCTACAGTCATCTGCCTATCTTACTGAAAAACAGCTGTTCTTTTGGCTTTATTGTAGGAGCAGGAGGAGGAAGAGAAGGAGGAGGAAACAGTCAATCTTATGTTTAAAGAAAAATCCAAGCTAGAAAAATTGTGAATTGCTGAGGAGGAGGAGGAAACAATCAGTCAATCTCATTATGTTTAAAGAATAATATTCAACCAGAAAAATTGTGAATTGCTGCAAGAAGGAGGAGGAAACAGTCAATCTTATGTTTAAAGAATAAATTCCAAGCTAGAAAAATTGTGAATTGCTGCCAGGAGGAGGAGAAACAATCAGTCAATCTTATGATGATTAAATAATAAATGCCAAGCTAGAATATTTTGAATTGCTGCAAGAAGGAGGAGGAGGAGGAAACAATCAGTCAATCTTCTTAGGTTTAAAGAATAAATTCCAAGCTAGAAAAATTGTGAATTTGAGAAGAGCAGCAGGTCTGCCAGGGCTCTTGACCAGCAGGAGGGTCCCAACCTGAATAAGGGGTTGTGGAAGATAAAAGATGACATAGAGATGAAGTCTGGCGAGTTGAGAAGCTATGCTTCAACAACTTTATTGCGCTCACGGTCTGGTTATAGATGTTACAAGTAGAGTTGCTTATGTAAAACACAAAAGATATTTCCATGAGATAACGGGAACACAAAGTTTTACCAGAAAATCGCAAGTCTCCTTACGTCAGAGAAGTATAATGGAATACTTAAGTCACAAGGTAAGTAAGTTACACCCAGTTGTAAATATTAAGTCACAAGGTAAGTAACTTACGCCCAGTTGTAAATACTTAATTCACAAGGTAAGTATGTTATGCCCAGTTGTAAATACTTAAAATTGTAAATACTTAAAATTGTAAATACTTAAAATTGTAAATACTTAAAATTGTAAATACTTAAAATTGTAAATACTTAAAATTGTAAATTGCTGTGAGGAGGAGGAGGAGGATGAGGAGCAGGAGGAGGAAGAGAAGGAGGAGGAGAAGGAGGAAACAATCAGTGAATCTTACTATGATTTAAAAATAAAATCCAAGCAAGAAAAATTGTGAATTGCTACGAGGAGGAGGACAAGAAGGAGGAGAAGAAGGAGGAAACAGTCAATCTTTTTATGTTTAAAGAAATAAATCAAAGCTAGAAAAATTGTGAATTGCTGCCAGGAGGAGGAGAAGGAGGAGGAGGAGGAGGAGGAGGAGGAGAAGAAGGAGGAGGAAACAATCAGTCAATCTTATTATGTTTAAAGAATAAAATCCAAGCTAGAAAAATTGTGAATTGCTGCCAGGAGGAGGAGGAGAGGAGGAGGAAGAGGAGGAGGAAACAATCAGTCAATCTTATTATGTTTAAAGAATAAAATCCAAGCTAGAAAAATTGTGAATTGCTGCCAGGAGGAGGAGAAGGAGGAGGAGGAAGAGGAGGAGGAGAAGGAGGAAACAATCAGTCAATCTTATTATGTTTAAAGAAAAATCCAAGCTAGAAAAATTGTGAATTGCTGAGGAGGAGGAGGAGGAGGAGGAGGAGGAAGAGGAGGAGGAGGAAGGAGGAGGAGAAACAATCAGTCAATCTTATGATGATTAAATAATAAATGCCAAGCTAGAAAAATTGTGAATTGCTCCCTGGAGGAAGAGGAGGAGGAAAAGGAGGAGGAGGAAACAATCAGTCGATTTTATTATGTTTAAAGAAATATCCAAGCTAGACAAATTGTAAATTGCTGAGAGGAGGAGGAGGAGGAGGAGGAGGAGGAGAGAGGAGGAGGAGAAACAATCAGTCAATCTTATTATGTTTAAAGAATAAAATCCAAGCTAGAAAAATTGTGAATTGCTGAGGAGGAGGAGGAGGAGGAGGAGGAGGAGGAGGAGAAACAAACAGTCAATCTTATTATGTTTAAAGAATAAAATCCAAGCTAGAAAAATTGTGAATTGCTGCCAGGAGGAGGAGGAGGAGGAGAGGAGGAGGAGAGGAGGAGGAAACAATCAGTCAATCTTATTATATTTAAAGAATAAAATCCAACTAGAAAAATTGTGAATTGCTGCGAGGAGGAGGAGGAGGAGGAGAGGAGAGGAGGAGGAGGAGAAACAATCAGTCAATCTTATGTTTAAAGAAAAATCCAAGCTAGAAAAATTGTGAATTGCTGGAGGAGGAGGAGGAAGGAGGAGGAGGAGGAGAGGAAACAATCAGTCAATCTTACTATGTTTAAAGAAGAAAATCCAAGCTAGAAAAATTGTGAATTGCTGAGGAGGAGGAGGAGGAGGAGGAAGAGGAGGAGGAGGAGGAGGAGGAGGAGGAGGAAACAATCAGTCAATCTTATGATGATTAAATAATAAATGCCAAGCTAGAAAAATTTTGAATTGCTGGAGGAGGAGGAGGAGGAGAAACAATCAGTCAATCTCATTATGTTTAAAGAAAAAAGTCCAAGCTAGACAAATTGTGAATTGCTATGAGGAGGAGGAGGAGGAGGAGGAGGAGAGAGGAGGAGGAGGAGGAGGAGGAGGAGGAGGAGGAAACAATCAGTCAATCTTATTATGTTTAAAGAATAAAATCCAAGCTAGAAAAATTGTGAATTGCTGTGAGGAGGAGGAGGAGGAGGAGGAAACAATCAGTCAATCTTATTATGTTTAAAAAAAAATCCAAGCTAGACAAATTGTGAATTGCTGAGGAGGAGGAGGAGGAGGAGGAGGAGGAGGAGGAGGAGGAGGATATAATCAGTCAATCTTATTATGTTTAAAGAATAAAATCCAACCACAAAAATTGTGAATTGCTGCCAGGAGGAGGAGGAGGAGAAAAAGGAGGAAACAATCAGTAAATCTTATTATGTTTAAAGGATAAAATCCAAGCTAATAAAATTGGGAATTGCTGCAATAAGAAGGAGGAGGAGGAAGAGGAGGAGGAGGAAACAATTAGTCAATCTCATTATGATGAAAGAATAAAATCTCAAGTAGAAAACTTGTGAATTGATGTCTTGGGGAGAAGGAGGAGGAAGAGGAGGAGGAGGAGAAGGAGAGAAAACAATCAGTCAATCTTACTGTGTTTTAAGAGAAAATTCCAAACTAGACAAATTGTGAATTGCTGAGGAGGAGGTGGAGGAGGAGGAGAAGGAGGAGGAAAAAGAAAAAATCAGTCAATCTAATTATGTTTAAAGAAAAATCCAACCAGAAAAATTGTAAATTGCTGCGAGGAGGTGGAGAAGGAAGACGACGAGGAAAAACTCAGTCAATCTTATTATGTTTAAATAACAAATTCCAAGCTAGAAAAATTGTTAATTGCTGCAAAGAGGAGGAGGAGGAGAAAACAATCAATCAATCTCATTATGTTTAAAGAAAAAAATCCAAGCTAGACAAATTGTGAATTGCTGCCAGGAGGAGGAGGAGGAGAAGGAGGAGAAGGAGGAAGGAGGAGGAGGATATAATCAGTAAATCATATTATATTTAAAGAATAAATCCAACCAGAAAAATTGTGAATTGCTGCGAGAAGGAGGAGGAGGAGGAGGAAGAGGAGGAGAAGGAAACAATCAGTCAATCTTATTATGTTTAAAGAATAAAATCCAAGCTAGAAAAATTGTGAATTGCTGTGAGGAGGAGGAGGAGGAGGAGGAGGAGGAGGAGGAGGAGGAGGAAACAATCAGTCAATCTTATTATGTTTAAAGAATAAAATCCAAGCTAGAAAAATTGTGAATTGCTGCCAGGAGGAGGAGGAGGAGGAGAAGGAGGAAGAGGAGGAGGAGGATATAATCAGTCAATCTTATTATATTCAAAGAATAAAATCCAACCAGAAAATTGTGAATTGCTGCCAGGAGGAGGAGGAGGAGGTGGAAGAGGAGGAGGAGGAAGAGGAGGAAAAGGAAACAATCAGTCAATCTTATTATGTTTAAAGAATAAAATCCAAGCTAGAAAAATTTTGAATTGCTGCAAGGAGGAGGAGGAGGAGGAGGAGGAGGAGGAGGAAACAATCAGTCAATCTTATGTTTAAAGAAAGAAATCCAAGCCAGACAAATTGTGAATTGCTGCCTGGAGGAGGAGGAGGAAGAGGATATAATCAGTCAATCTTATTATATTCAAAGAATAAAATCCAACCAGAAAATTGTGAATTGCTGCCAGGAGAAGAAGGAGGAGGAGGAGGAGGAGAAGGAGGAAGAGGAGGAGGAGGAGGAGGAGGAGGAGGAGGAAATAATCAGTCAATCTAATTATGTTTAAAGAAAAAAATCCAACCAGAAAAATTGTAAATTGCTTCGAGGAGATGGAAGAGGTGGAGGAGGAAGAGGACGAGGAAACAATCAATCATATTATGTTTAAATAAAAAATTCCAAGCCAGAAAAATTGTGAATTGCTGCCCAGAGGAGGAGGAGGAAGAAGATATAATCTGTCAATTTTTTAATATTTAAATAATAAATCCAACCAGAAAAAATGTTAATTGCTTCGAGGAGGAGGAGGAGGAGGAGGAGGAGGACTAGGAGGAGAAGGAAACAATCAGTCCATATTATTATGTGTAAAGAATAAAACCAGCCAGAAAATTGTGAATTGCTGGAGGAGGAGGAGAAGGAGGATGAAACAATCAGTCAATCTTATTATGTTTAAAGACAGAAATCCAAGCTAGACAAATTGTGAATTGCTGCCCGCAGGAGAAGGAGGAGAAGGAGGAGGAGGAGGAAAGGAGGAGGAGGATATAATCAGTCAATATTATTATATTCAAGGAATAAAATCCAACCAGAAAAATTGTGAATTGCTGCCAGAAGGAGGAGGAGGAGGAGGAGGAGGAGGAGAGGAGAGGAGGAGGAGAAGGAGGAAACAATCAGTCAATCTTATTATGATTAAATAATAAATTCCAAGCTAGAAAAATTTTGAATTGCTGCAAGGAGGAGGAGGAGGAAACAATCAGTCAATCTCATTATGTTTAAAGAAAAATCCAAGCTGGACAAATTGTGAATTGCTACCAAGAGGAGAAAAAGGAGGAGGAGGAGAAAGAGAAGGAAACAATCAGTGAATCTCAGTATGTTTAAAGAACAAAATTTAAGGTAGAAAAATTGTGAATTGCTATCCAGAGGAGGAGAAGGAGGAAGAGGAGGATATACTCTGTCAATCTTATTATATTTAAAGATTAAAATCCAACCAGAAAATTGTGAATTGCTGCGAGGAGGAATAGGAGGAGAAGGAGGAAACAAATAGTCAATCTTATTATGTTTAAAGAATTAAATCCAAGCTAGAAAAATTGTTAATTGCTGTGAGGAGGAGGAGGAGGAGGAGGAGAGGAGGAGGAGGAGGAGGAGGAAAAAAGAAAACAATCAGTCAAACTTAATATGTTGAAAGAATAAAATGCAAGCTAGAAAAATTGTTAATTGCTGAGGAGGAGGAGGAGGAGAAGGAGGAGGAGGAAACAGTCAGTCTATATTATAATGTTTAAAGAATAAAATCCAAGCTAGAAAAATTGTGAATTGCTGCAAGAAGGAGGAGGAGGAGGAGGAGGAGAAGAGGAGGAGGAGGAGGAGAAAACAATCAGTCAATCTTATTATGTTTAAAGAATAATATTCAACCAGAAAATTGTGAATTGCTGCAAGGAGGAGGAGGAGGAGGAGGAGGAGGAGGAAGGAGGAAACAATCAGTCAATCTTATGATGATTGAATAATAAATGCCAAGCTAGAAAAATTTTGAATTGCTGCAAGAAGGAGGAGGAGAAAACAATCAGTCAATCTCATTATGTTTAAAGAAAAAAATCCAAGCTAGACAAATTGTGAATTGCTACAAGGAGGAGGAGGAGGAGGAGGAGGAGGAGGATATAATCAGTCAATCATATTATATTTAAAGAATATAAACCAGCCAGAAAATTGTGAATTGCTTGAGGAGGAGGAGGAGGAGGAGGAGGAGGAGGAGGAGGAGGAAACAATCAATCTTATGATTAAATAATAAATTCCAAGCTAGAAAAATTTTGAATTGCTGCAAGGAGGAGGAGGAGGAAACAATCAGTCAATCTCATTATGTTTAAAGAAAAACCTAAGCTGGACAAATTGTGAATTGCTTTCCAGAGGAGGAGAAGGAGGAAGAGGAGGAGGAGAATACACTCTGTCAATCTTATATTTAAAGAATAAAATCCAACTAGAAAAATTGTGAATTGCTGCAAGGAGGAGGAGGAGGAGGAGAGGAAACAATCAGTCAATCTTATTATGTTTAAAGAATAAAATCCAAGCTAGAAAAATTGTTAATTGCTGCAAGGAGGAGGAGGAGGAGGAGGAAACAATCAGTCAATCTTATGATGATTGAATAATAAATGCCAAGCTAGAAAAATTTTGAATTGCTGCAAGAAGGAGGAGGAGAAAACAATCAGTGAATCTTATGTTTAAAGAAAAAAATTAAAGCTGGACAAATTGTGAATTGTTACCAGAAGGAGGAGGAGGAGGAGAAGGAGGATGTAATCAGTAAATCATTTTATATTTAAAGAATAAAACCAGCCAGAAAATTGTGAATTGCTGCAAGAAGGAGGAGGAGGAGGAGGAGGAGGAGGAGGATATAATCAGTCAATCATTATATTTAAAGAATAAAACCAGCCAGAAAATTGTGAATTGCTGAGGAGGAGGAGGAGGAGGAGGAGGAGGAGGAGGAGGAGGAGGAGGAGAAAACAATCAGTCAATCTTATTATGTTTAAAGAGTAAAATCCAACCAGAAAAATTGTGAATTGCTGAGGAGGAGGAGAGGAGGAGGAGGATGAAGAGGACGAGGAAACAATCAGTCAATATTATTATGTTTTAATAACAAATTCCAAGCTAGAAAAATTGTTAATTGCTTCGAGGAGGAGGAGGAGGAGGATATAATCAGTCAATCTTATTATGTTTAAAGAATAAAATTCAACCAGAAAATTGTGAATTGCTGTGAGAAGAAGGAGGAGGAGAGGAGGAGGAAAAGGAGGAGGAGGATATAATCAGTCAATCTTATGTTTAAAGAAAAATCCAAGCTGACAAATTGTGAATTGCTGTGAGGAGGAGGAGGAACAATCAGTCAATCTTATGTTTAAAGAAAAATCCAAGCTGACAAATTGTGAATTGCTGTGAGAAGAAGGAGGAGGAAACAGTCAATCTTATGTTTAAAGAATAAAACCAGCCAGAAAATTGTGAATTGCTGAGGAGGAGGAGGAACAATCAGTCAATCTTATGTTTAAAGAATAAAACCAGCCAGAAAATTGTGAATTGCTGCAAGAAGGAGGAGGAAATCAGTCAATCTTATGTTTAAAGAAAAATCCAAGCTGGACAAATTGTGAATTGCTGAGGAGGAGGAGGAAAGGAGGAGGAGGAGGAAACAATCAGTCAATCATATTATATTTAAAGAATAAAATTCAACCAGAAAATTGTGAATTGCTGTGAGAAGAAGGAGGAGGAAATCAGTCAATCTTATGTTTAAAGAATAAAACCAGCCAGAAAAATTGTAAATACTTAAGTCACAAGGTAAGTATGTTATGCCCAGTTGTAAATACTTAAAATTGTAAATACTTAAGTTCTTATTTTACAACTATTGTAGCAAGGATCCAAAAATGAACACCATCAAGCAATAAACCATAAGGAACCGAAAGTGGACACAGTGTCTCCGACGTCCTCATATCCATAAAGTAGGGTCTACAAATTGTTTTGCATAGCATAGTCCCACTCTTGGTTGCTGCTTTTTCTCAGCTGACATCCCCAAACCGGGGATAATATGTCCGGGCTCAAGCTCACAGTATGGTGAGGCCCATTCAAAAATGAATTGCTGCAAGGAGGAGGAGAAGGAGGAGGAGGAGGAGGAGGACAATCAGTCAATCTTATTATGTTTAAAGAATAAAATTCAACCAGAAAATTGTGAATTGCTGTGAGGAGGAGGAGGAGGAGGAGGAGGAGGAGGAGGAAACAGGCAGTCAATCTTATTATGTTTAAAGAAAAATATCCAAGCTATAAAAATTGTGAATTGCTGCTCAAAGGAGGAGGAGGAGGAGGAGGAAGGAGGAGGAAATCAGTCAATCTTATTATGTTTAAAGAAAAATCCAAGCTAGAAAATTTTGAATTGCTGCAAGGAGGAGGAGGAGGAGGAGGAGGAAGGAGGAGGAAACAATCAGTCAATCTTATTATGTTTAAAGAATAAAATTCAACCAGAAAATTGTGAATTGCTGCAGGAGGAGGAGGAGGAGAAAGAGGAAACAATCAGTCAATCTTATTATATTTAAAGTATAAAATCCAACAAGAAAATTGTGAATTGCTGCAAGGAGGAGGAGGAGGAGGAGGAGGAGAGGAGAAGGAGGAAACAATCAGTCAATCTTATGATGATTGAATAATAAATGCCAAGCTAGAAAATTTTGAATTTCTGAGGAGGAGGAGAAAACAATCAGTCAATCTCATTATGTTTAAAGAAAAATCCAAGCTGGACAAATTGTGAATTGCTACAAGAAGGAGGAGGAGGAGGAGGAGGAGGAGGAGGAGGAGGAGGAGGAACAATCAGTAAATCATTTTACATTTAAAGAATTAAAACCAGCCAGGAAAATTTTGAATTGCTTCAAGGAGGAGGAGGAGGAGGATATAATCAGTCAATCATATTATATTTAAAGAATAAAAAACAGCCAGAAAGATTGTGAATTGCTGTGAGGAGGAGGAGGAGGAGGAGGAGGAGGAGGAACAATCAGTCAATCTTATTATGTTTAAAGAGTAAAATTCAACCAGAAAAATTGTGAATTGCTGCAAGAAGGAGGAGGAGGAGAGAGGAGGACGAGGAAACAATCAGTCAATATTATTATGTTTTAATAACAAATTCCAAGCTAGAGAAATTGTTAATTGCTTCGAGGAGGAGGAGGATATAATCAGTCAATCTTATGATGATTAAATAATAAATGCCAAGCTAGAAAAATTGTGAATTTGAGAAGAGCAGCAGGTCTGCCAGGGGCTCTTGACCAGCAGGAGGGTCCCAACCTGAATAAGGGGTTGTGGAAGATAAAAGATGACATAGAGATGAAGTCTGGCGAGTTGAGAAGCTATGCTTCCAACAACTTTATTGTGCTCACGGTCTGGTTATAGATGTTACAAGTAGAGTTGCTTATGTAAAACACAAAAGATATTTCCATGAGATAAAGGGAACACAAAGTTTTACCAGAAAATCGCAAGTCTCCTTACGTCAGAGAAGTATAATGGAATACTTAAGTCACAAGGTAAGTAAGTTACGCCCAGTTGTAAATACTTAAAATTGTAAATACTTAAGTCACAAGGTAAGTAAGTTATGCCCAGTTGTAAATACTTAAAATTGTAAATACTTAAGTCACAAGGTAAGTATGTTATGCCCAGTTGTAAATACTTAAAAATTGTAAATACTTAAGTCACAAGGTAAGTAAGTTACACCCAGTAAATACTAACAATTGTAAATACTTAAGTTCTTATTTTACAACTATTGTAGCAAGGATCCAAAAATGAACACCATCAAGCAATAAACCATAAGGAACCGAAAGTGGACACAGTGTCTCCGACGTCCTCATATCCATAAAGTAGGGTCTACAAATTGTTTTGCATAGCATAGTCCCACTCTTGGTTGCTGCTTTTTCTCAGCTCGACATCCCCAAACCGGGGATAATATGTCCGGGCTCAAGCTCACAGTATGGTGAGGCCCATTTCCTAGGGGCCTCACACGGGAGCGCTCTACAAATGAATTGCTGCAAGGAGAAGAAGGAGGAGAAACAATCAGTCAATCTTATTATGTTTAAAGAATAAAACCAGCCAGAAAATTGTGAATTGCTGCAAGAAGGAGGAGGAAACAATCAGTCAATCTTATGTTTAAAGAAAAATCCAAGCTAGAAAATTTTGAATTGCTGCAAGGAGGAGGAGGAGAGGAGGAGGAGGAGGAGAAAACAATCAGTCAATCTTATTATGTTTAAAGAAAAATCCAAGCTAGAAAAATTGTGAATTGCTGCAAGGAGGAGGAGGAGGAAGGAGGAGGAGGAGGAACAATCAGTCAATCTATTATGTTTAAAGAAAAATCCAAGCTGACAAATTGTGAATTGCTGCGAGGAGAAATAGGAGGAGAAAGAGGAAACAAATAGTCAATCTTATTATGTTTAGAGAATTCAATTCAACCAGAAAATTGTGAATTTCTGTAAGGAGGAGGAGGAGAGGAGGAGAGGAGGAAACAATCAGTCAATCTTATGATGATTAAATAATAAATGCCAAGCTAGAAAATTTTGAATTGCTGCAAGAAGGAGGAGGAAACAATCAGTCAATCTCATTATGTTTAAAGAAAAATCCAAGCTGGACAAATTGTGAATTGCTACCAGGAGGAGGAGGAGGAGGAGGAGGAGGAGGAGGAAACAGTCAATCTTATGTTTAAAGAATAAAATTCAACCAGAAAATTGTGAATTGCTGGAGGAGGAGGAGGAGAAGGAGGAGGAGGAGGAGGAGGAGGAACAATCAGTCAATCTTATGATGATTAAATAATAAATGCCAAGCTAGAATATTTTGAATTGCTGCAAGAAGGAGGAGGAGAAAACAATCAGTCAATCTCATTATGTTTAAAGAAAAATCCAAGCTAGAAAATTTTGAATTGCTGCAAGAAGGAGGAGGAGGAGGAGAAAGAGGAAACAAATAGTCAATCTTATTATGTTTAGAGAATTCAATTCAAGTAGAAAATTGTGAATTTCTGTAAGGAGGAGGAGGAGGAGGAGAAACAATCAGTCAATCTTATTATGTTTAAAGAAAAATCCAAGCTAGAAAATTTTGAATTGCTGCAAGGAGGAGGAGGAGAGGAGGAGGAGGAAAATCAGTCAATCTTATGATGATTGAATAATAAATGCCAAGCTAGAAAATTTTGAATTGCTGAGGAGGAGGAGGAAACAATCAGTCAATCTCATTATGTTTAAAGAAAAATCCAAGCTGGACAAATTGTGAATTGCTATGAGGAGGAGGAGGAGAAGGAGGAGGAAACAATCAGTAAATCATATTATATTTAAAAAATAAAACCACCCAGAAAATTGTGAATTGCTTGAGGAGGAGGAGGAGGAGGAGGAGGAGGAGGAGGAGAGAGGAGGAGGAGGATAATCAGTCAATCATATTATATTTAAAGAATAAAAACCAGCCAGAAAAATTGTGAATTGCTGTGAGAAGAAGGAGGAGGAGGAGGAGGAGGAGGAGGAGGAGGAAACAATCAGTCAATCTTATTATGTTTAAAGAATAAAATTCAACCAGAAAATTGTGAATTGCTGAGGAGGAGGAGGAGGAGAAAGAGGAAACAATCAGTCAATCTTATTATGTTTAAAGAATAATATTCAACCAGAAAAATTGTGAATTGCTTGAGGAGGAGGAGGATATAATCAGTCAATCTTATTATGTTTAAAGAATAATATTCAACCAGAAAAATTGTGAATTTGAGAAGAGCAGCAGGTCTGCCAGGGCTCTTGACCAGCAGGAGGGTCCCAACCTGAATAAGGGGTTGTGGAAGATAAAAGATGACATAGAGATGAAGTCTGGCGAGTTGAGAAGCTATGCTTCTCCAACAACTTTATTGCGCTCACGGTCTGGTTATAGATGTTACAAGTAGAGTTGCTTATGTAAAACACAAAAGATATTTCCATGAGATAACGGGGAACACAAAGTTTTACCAGAAAATCGCAAGTCTCCTTACGTCAGAGAAGTATAATGGAATACTTAAGTCACAAGGTAAGTAAGTTACGCCCAGTTGTAAATACTTAAGTCACAAGGTAAGTATGTTATGCCCAGTTGTAAATACTTAAAAATTGTAAATACTTAAGTCACAAGGTAAGTATGTTATGCCCAGTTGTAAATACTTAAAAATTGTAAATACTTAAGTCACAAGGTAAGTAAGTTACACCCAGTAAATACTAACAATTGTAAATACTTAAGTTCTTATTTTACAACTATTGTAGCAAGGATCCAAAATGAACACCATGAAGCAATAAACCATAAGGAACTGAAAGTGGACACAGTGTCTCATCCTCATATCCATAAAGTAAGGTCTACAAATTGTTTTGCATAGCATAGTCCCACTCTTGGTTGCTGCTTTTTCTCAGCTTGACATCCCCAAACCGGGCATAATATGTCCGGACTCAAGCTCACAGTATGGTGAGGCCCATTTCCTAGGGGCCTCACACGGGAAGGCTCTGCAAATGAATTGCTGCAAGGAGAAGAAGGAGGAAAAGGAGGAGGAGGAAAAGGAGGAGGAGGAGGAGGAGGAGGAGGAAACAGTCAATCTTATTATGTTTAAAGAATCAAATCCAAACAGAAAATTGTTGACTGCTGCAAGAAGGAGGAGGAGGAGGAGGAGGAAACAGGCAGTCAATCTTATTATGTTTAAAGAAAAATATCCAAGCTATAAAAATTGTGAATTGCTGCTCGGAGGAGGAGGAGGAGGAGGAGGAAGGAGGAGGAGGATAATCAGTCAATCTTATTATATTTAAAGTATAAAATCTAACCAGAAAATTGTGAATTGCTGCAGGAGGAGGAGGAGGAGGTGGAGGAGGAGGAGGAGGAGGAGAAGGAGGAAACAATCAGTCAATCTTATGATGATTGAATAATAAATGCCAAGCTAGAAAAATTTTGAATTTCTGCAAGGAGGAGGAGGAGGAGAAGAAACAATCAGTCAATCTCATTATGTTTAAAGAAAAATCCAAGCTGGACAAATCGTGAATTTCTACATAAAGGAGGAGGAGGAGGAGGAGGAGGAGGAACAATCAGTCAATCTTATTATATTTAAAGATTAAAATTCAACCAGAAAATTGTGAATTGCTTTGAGGAGGAGGAGGAGAGGAGGAGGAGGAGGAGGAGGAGGAGGAAGCAATCAGTCAATCTTATTATGATTAAATAATAAATTCCAAGCTAGAAAAATTTTGAATTGCTGCAAAGAGGAGGAGGAGGAGGAAACAATCAGTCAATCTCATTATGTTTAAAGAAAAATCCAAGCTGGACAAATTGTGAATTGCTAGGAGGAGGAGGAGGAGGAGAAGAAGGAGGAGGAGGATATAATCAGTCAATCATATTATATTTAAAGAATAAAACCAGCCAGGAAAATTGTGAATTGCTTCGAGGAGGAGGAGGAAAAGGAGGAGGAGAAACAATCAGTCAATCTTATTATGTTTAAAGAGTAAAATCCAACCAGAAAAATTGTGAATTGCTGCAGGAGGAGGAGGAGGAGAAGGAGGAGGAGGAAACAATCAGTCAATCTTATGATGATTAAATAATAAATGCCAAGCTAGAAAAATTTTGAATTGCTGCAAGAAGGAGGAGGAGAAAACAATCAGTCAATCTCATTATGTTTAAAGAAAAATCCAAGCTGGACAAATTGTGAATTGCTACCAGGAGGAGGAGGAGGAGGAGGAGGAGGAAGGAGGAGGAGGATATAATCAGTCAATCATATTATATTTAAAGAATAAAAAACAGCCAGAAAGATTGTGAATTGCTGCAGGAGGAGGAGGAGGAGGAGGAGGAGGAGGAGGAGGAGGAGGAGGAAACAATCAGTCAATCTTATTATGTTTAAAGAGTAAAACCAGCCAGAAAATTGTGAATTGCTGTGAGGAGGAGGAGGAGGAGGAAACAATCAGACAATCTTATTATGTTTAAAGAGTAAAATCAAAACAGAAAAATTGTAAATTGCTGCAAGGAGGAGGAGGAGGAGAGGATGAGGAAACAATCAGTCAATATTATTATGTTTTAATAACAAATTCCAAGCTAGAAAAATTGTTAATTGCTTCGAGGAGGAGGAGGATATAATCAGTCAATCTTATTATGTTTAAAGAATAAAATTCAACCAGAAAAATTGTGAATTTGAGAAGAGCAGCAGGTCTGCCAGGGCTCTTGACCAGCAGGAGGGTCCCAACCTGAATAAGGGGTTGTGGAAGATAAAAGATGACATAGAGATGAAGTCTGGCGAGTTGAGAAGCTATGCTTCGCCAACAACTTTATTGTGCTCACGGTCTGGTTATAGATGTTACAAGTAGAGTTGCTTATGTAAAGCACAAAAGTTATTTCCATGAGATAAAGGGAACACAAAGTTTTACCATAAAATCGCAAGTCTCCTTACGTCAGAGAAGTATAATGGAATACTTAAGTCACAAGGTAAGTAAGTTATGCCCAGTTGTAAATACTTAACAATTGTAAATACTTAAGTCACAAGGTAAGTAAGTTATGCCCAGTTGTAAATACTTAACAATTGTAAATACTTAAGTCACAAGGTAAGTAATTTATGCCCAGTATATACTAACAATTGTAAATACTTAAGTCACAAGGTAAGTAAGTTAAGCCCAGTAAATACTAACAATCGTAAATTCTGAAGTTCTTATTTTACAACTATTGTAGCAAGGATCCAAAAATGAACACCATGAAGCAATAAACCATAAGGAACTGAAAGTGGACACAATGTCTCCCACGTCCTCATATCCATAAAGTAAGGTCTGTAAATTGTTTTGCATAGCATAGTCCCTCTCTCGGTTGCTGCTTTCCCTCAGCTTGAAATCCCCCAACCGGGGATATGTGTCCGGCTCAAGCTCATTGTATGGTGAGGCCCATTTCTTGGGGGCCTCACAAGGAGGGCTCCCAAAATGAATTGCTGCAAGGAGAAGAAGGAGGAAAAGGAGGAGGAGGAGGAGGAGGAGGAAACAATCAGTCAATCTTATTATGTTTAAAGAATAAAATCCAAGCTAGAAAAATTGTGAATTGCTGCAAGAAGGAGGAGGAGGAGGAGGAGGAGGAGAGGAAACAATCAGTCAATCTTATGTTTAAAGAATAAAATCCAAACTAGAAAAATTGTGAATTGCTTCGAAGAGGAGGAGGAGGAGGAGGAGGAGGAGGAAGAGGAGGAGGAAACAGTCAATCTTATTATGTTTAAAGAAAAATCCAAGCTAGACAAATTGTGAATTACTTCCTGGAGGAGGAGGAGGAGGTGGAGGAGGAGGAGGAGGAAACAATCAGTCAATCTTATTATGTTTAAAGAATAAAATCCAACCTGACAAAATTGGGAATTGCTGCCAGGAGGACAAAGAGGAGGAGAAGGAAACAATCAATCAATCTTATGTTTAAAGAATAAAATCCAACCAAAAAAATTGTGAATTGCTGGGAGGAGGAGGAGGAGGAGGAGGAAACAATCAGTCAATTTTATTATGATTAAATAATAAATTCCAAGCTAGAAAAATTTTGAATTGCTGAGGAGGAGGAGGAGGAGGAAACAATCAGTCAATCTCATTATGTTTAAAGAAAAAACCAAGCTGGACAAATTGTGAATTGCTAGGAGGAGGAGGAGGAGGTGGAGGAGGAAACAATCAGTGAATCTCAGTATGTTTAAAGAAAAAAATCCAAGGTAGACAAATTGTGAATTGCTGTCCAGAGGAGGAGGAAGAGGAGGAGGAGGATATACTCTGTCAATCTTATTATATTTAAAGACTAAAATCCAAGCTAGAAAAATTTTGAATTGCTGAGGAGGAGGAGGAACAATCAGTCAATCTTATGTTTAAAGAAAAATCCAAGCTAGAAAAATTTTGAATTGCTGAGGAGGAGGAGGAGGAGGAGGAGGAGGAACAATCAGTCAATCTATTATGTTTAAAGAAAAATCCAAGCTGGACAAATTGTGAATTGCTGTGAGGAGGAGGAGGAACAATCAGTCAATCTCATTATGTTTAAAGAATAAAACCAGCCAGAAAATTGTGAATTGCTGGAGGAGGAGGAGGAGGAAACATCAGTCAATCTTATGTTTAAAGAAAAATCCAAGCTAGAAAAATTTTGAATTGCTGAGGAGGAGGAGGAGGAGGAGAAGAGGAGGAGGAGGAGGAGGAGGAGGAGGAAACAGTCAATCTTATGTTTAAAGAAAAATCCAAGCTGGACAAATTGTGAATTGCTGCAAGGAGAAGAAGGAGGAGAAACAATCAGTCAATCTTATTATATTTAAAGATTAAAATCCAACCAGAAAATTGTGAATTGCTGAGAGGAGGAATAGGAGAAGAAGGAGGAAACAAATAGTCAATCTTATTATGTTTAAAGAATTAAATCCAAGCTAGAAAAATTGTGAATTGCTGCGAGGAGGAGGAGGAGGAGGAAGAGGAGGAGGAGGAGGAGGAGGAGGAGGAGGAGGAGAAACAATCAGTCAATCTTATTATGTTTAAAGAATAAAATCCAAGCTAGAAAAATTGTGAATTGCTGCAGGAGGAGGAGGAGGAGAAGGAGGAGGAAACAAATAGTCAATCTTATTATGTTTAAAGAATTAAATCCAAGCTAGAAAAATTGTGAATTGCTGAGGAGGAGGAGGAGAGGAGAGGAGGAGGAGGAAACAAATAGTCAATCTTATTATGTTTAAAGAATAAAATCCAAGCTAGAAAAATTGTGAATTGCTGCGAGGAGGAGGAGGAGGAGGAAGAGGAGGAGGAGGAGGAGGAGGAGGAGGAGGAGGAGAAAACAATCAGTCAATCTTATTATGTTTAAAGAATAAAATCCAAGCTAGAAAAATTGTGAATTGCTGCAGGAGGAGGAGGAGGAGAAGGAGGAGGAGGAAACAATCAGTCAATCTTATTATGTTTAAAGAATAAAATCCAAGCTAGAAAAATTTTGAATTGCTGAGGAGGAGGAGGAGGAGGAGGAGGAGGAAACAATCAGTCAATCTTATTATGTTTAAAGAATAAAATCCAAGCTAGACAAATTGTGAATTGCTGTGAGGAGGAGGAGGAGGTGGAGGAGGAGGAGGAAGAGGAGGAAACAATCAGTCAATCTTATTATGTTTAAATAATAAATTCCAAGCTAGACAAATTGTGAATTCCTGCGAGGAGGAGGAGGAGGAGGAGGAGGAGGAGCAGGATGTAATCAGTCAATTTATTATGTTTTAAGAATCAAATGCCACCAGAAAAAATTGTGAATTGCTGCGAGGAGGAGGAGGAGGAGGAGGAAGAGGAGCAGGATGTAATCAGTCAATTTATTATGTTTTAAGAATCAAATCCAAGCTAGAAAAATTGTGAATTGCTGCAAGGAGGAGGAGGAGGAGGAGGAAACAGTCAATCTTATTATGTTTAACGAATAAAATCCAAGCTGGAAAAATTGTTAATTTCTGCCAGGAGGAGGAGAAGGTGGAGGAAACAATGCTTATTATATTTAAAGAAAAAAATCCAAGCTAGACAAATTGTGAATTCCTGCGAGGAGGAGGAGGAGGAGGAGGAGGAGGAGGAGGAAACAAATAGTCAATCTTATTATGTTAAAAAATAAAATCCAAGCCAGAAGAATTGTTAATTGCTAGGAGGAGGAGGAGTAGGAGGAAACAAATAGTCAATCTTATTATGTTAAAAAATAAAATCCAAGCCAGAAGAATTGTTAATTGCTGTGAGGAGGAGGAGGAAGAGGAGGAGGAGGAGGAGGAGGAGGAGGAGGAAACAATCAGTCAATCTTATTATGTTTAAAGAATAAAATCCAAGCTAGAAAAATTGTGAATTGCTTCGAGGAGGAGGAGGAGGAAACAATCAGTCAATCTTATTATGTTTAAAGAATAAAATCTAAGCTTTAAAAATTGTGAATTGCTGCCAGGAGGAGGAGGAGGAAGAGGAGGAAACAATCAGTCAATCTTATTATGTTTAAGGAATAAAATCCATGCTAAAAAAATTGTGAATTGCTGCAAGAAGGAGGAGGAGGAGGAGGAGGAGGAGACAATCAGTCAATCTTATTATGTTTGAAGAATAAAATCCAAGCTCAAAAAATTGTGAATTGCTGCAAGGAGGAGGAGGAACAATCAGTCAATCTTATTATGTTTAAAGAAAAATCCAAGCTAGAAAAATTGTGAATTGCTGGAGGAGGAGGAGAAAACAATCAGTCAATCTATTATGTTTAAAAAATTAAACCACCCAGAAAAATTGTGAATTGCTGTGAGGAGGAGGAGGAACAATCAGTCAATCTATTATGTTTAAAGAATAATATTCAACCAGAAAAATTGTGAATTGCTGTGAGGAGGAGGAGGAAACAGTCAATCTTATTATGTTTAAAGAAAAATCCAAGCTGGACAAATTGTGAATTGCTGCAAGGAGGAGGAGGAACAATCAGTCAATCTCATTATGTTTAAAGAATAATATTCAACCAGAAAAATTGTGAATTGCTGCAAGGAGGAGGAGGAACAATCAGTCAATCACATTATGTTTAAAGAATAAAACCAGCCAGAAAAATTGTGAATTGCTGTGAGGAGGAGGAGGAGAAGAAGGAGGAGGAAACAGTCAATCTTATTATGTTTAAAGAATAAAACCAGCCAGAAAAATTGTGAATTGCTGAGGAGGAGGAGGAACAATCAGTCAATCTATTATGTTTAAAGAATAATATTCAACCAGAAAAATTGTGAATTGCTGCAAGAAGGAGGAGGAAACAATCAGTCAATCATATGATAATTAAATAATAAATGCCAATCTAGAATATTTTGATTTTCTGCAAGAAGGAGGAGGAGAAAACAATCATTCAATCTTATTATGTTTAAAAAAGAAAATCCAAGCTGGACAAATTGTGAATTGCTGCAAGAAGGAGGAGGAGGAACAATCAGTCAATCACATTATGTTTAAAGAATAATATTCAACCAGAAAATTGTGAATTGCTGCAAGAAGGAGGAGGAGAAAACAATCAGTCAATCACATTATGTTTAAAGAAAAAAATCCAAGCTGGACAAATTGTGAATTGCTGAGGAGGAGGAGGATATAATCAGTCAATCATTATGTTTAAAGAATAAAACCAGCCAGAAAATTGTGAATTGCTGAGGAGGAGGAGGAACAATCCGTCAATCTTATTATGTTTAAAGAGTAAAATTCAACCAGAAAAATTGTGAATTGCTGCAAGAAGGAGGAGGAGAAACAATCAGTCAATCTTATGATGATTAAATAATAAATGCCAAGCTAGAATATTTTGAATTGCTGCAAGAAGGAGGAGGAGAAAACAATCAGTCAATCTCATTATGTTTAAAGAATAAAAACCAGCCAGAAAAATTGTGAATTGCTGGAGGAGGAGGAGGAACAATCAGTCAATCTTATGATGATTGAATAATAAATGCCAAGCTAGAAAAATTTTGAATTGCTGCAAGAAGGAGGGGGAGGATATAATCAGTCAATCTTATTATGTTTAAAGAATAATATTCAACCAGAAAAATTGTGAATTTGAGAAGAGCAGCAGGTCTGCCAGGGCTCTTGACCAGCAGGAGGGTCCCAACCTGAATAAGGGGTTGTGGAAGATAAAAGATGACATAGAGATGAAGTCTGAGTTGAGAAGCTATGCTTCCAACAACTTTATTGCGCTCACGGTCTGCTTATAGATGTTACAAGTAGAGTTGCTTATGTAAAACACAAAAGATATTTCCATGAGATAACGGGGAACACAAAGTTTTACCAGAAAATCACAAGTCTCCTTATGTCAGAGAAGTATAATGGAATACTTAAGTCACAAGGTAAGTAAGTTATGCCCAGTTGTAAATACTTAAAATTGTAAATACTTAAAATTGTAAATACTTAAAATTGTAAATACTTAAAATTGTAAATACTTAAAATTGTAAATACTTAAAATTGTAAATACTTAAAATTGTAAATACTTAAAATTGTAAATACTTAAAATTGTAAATACTTAAAATTGTAAATACTTAAAATTGTAAATACTTAAAATTGTAAATACTTAAAATTGTAAATACTTAAAATTGTAAATACTTAAAATTGTAAATACTTAAAATTGTAAATACTTAAAATTGTAAATACTTAAAATTGTAAATACTTAAAATTGTAAATACTTAAAATTGTAAATACTTAAAATTGTAAATACTTAAAATTGTAAATACTTAAAATTGTAAATACTTAAAATTGTAAATACTTAAAATTGTAAATACTTAAAATTGTAAATACTTAAAATTGTAAATACTTAAAATTGTAAATACTTAAAATTGTAAATACTTAAAATTGTAAATACTTAAAATTGTAAATACTTAAAATTGTAAATACTTAAAATTGTAAATACTTAAAATTGTAAATACTTAAAATTGTAAATACTTAAAATTGTAAATACTTAAAATTGTAAATACTTAAAATTGTAAATACTTAAAATTGTAAATACTTAAAATTGTAAATACTTAAAATTGTAAATACTTAAAATTGTAAATACTTAAAATTGTAAATACTTAAAATTGTAAATACTTAAAATTGTAAATACTTAAAATTGTAAATACTTAAAATTGTAAATACTTAAAATTGTAAATACTTAAAATTGTAAATACTTAAAATTGTAAATACTTAAAATTGTAAATACTTAAAATTGTAAATACTTAAAATTGTAAATACTTAAAATTGTAAATACTTAAAATTGTAAATACTTAAAATTGTAAATACTTAAAATTGTAAATACTTAAAATTGTAAATACTTAAAATTGTAAATACTTAAAATTGTAAATACTTAAAATTGTAAATACTTAAAATTGTAAATACTTAAAATTGTAAATACTTAAAATTGTAAATACTTAAAATTGTAAATACTTAAAATTGTAAATACTTAAAATTGTAAATACTTAAAATTGTAAATACTTAAAATTGTAAATACTTAAAATTGTAAATACTTAAAATTGTAAATACTTAAAATTGTAAATACTTAAAATTGTAAATACTTAAAATTGTAAATACTTAAAATTGTAAATACTTAAAATTGTAAATACTTAAAATTGTAAATACTTAAAATTGTAAATACTTAAAATTGTAAATACTTAAAATTGTAAATACTTAAAATTGTAAATACTTAAAATTGTAAATACTTAAAATTGTAAATACTTAAAATTGTAAATACTTAAAATTGTAAATACTTAAAATTGTAAATACTTAAAATTGTAAATACTTAAAATTGTAAATACTTAAAATTGTAAATGACCAAGTTATTACAATAGCATTTATTAAATTATTGCTTCATTTCTTACAGTATGTGCCATCTTATCATATAGTAAGTCCCCACATGTTTTCAATTATATTTCTTGTCAGTCTGTGCTGTGTGATTCTTCTCTTTCTTTGTAATCCTATGTAGTATCACATGGCTTAAATAGCTATAAGACGCTTTTTCTTTCCCAAGAAAGATTGTGGCTTGTTTTTACAATTCTCTATCCAACTAAATTTTGAATCATTTTGACGTTTCAAAAATAACAAATTGTGTCTTTATTTTACTTACTTACTTAATTAATTAATTTTTGGAGACAAGAGTCTTGCTCTGTTGCTCATGCTGGAGAACAGTGGCAAGATAGCTCATTGCAACCTCTGCTTCCTGGGCTCAAGGGATTCTGGTGCCCCAGCCTCCTAAATAGCTGGAATTACAGGCATTCACCACCACACCTGGATAATTTTTGTATTTTTAGTAGAAACAGCATTTCACCATGTTGGCCAGGTTGGTCTCAAACTCCTCACCTCCAATGATAGGGCCATCTCGGCCTCCCAAAGTGCTAGGAGTATAGGCATGAGCCCCACACCCAGACTCCAATTATGTTTTTAAATAGGTTTAAATTAAACTTGTAGTGTAGGAAAAAGTTATATTTTCATAATTTTAGTCTTCTTGTAAAGGAATGTCTCCTTATTTATGTGAAGATTTTAAAATGTTCAACAATAACTTTTGTGATTGTCTTAATATAAACTTTATTTTTATTTGTTAATTTTATTTGTTAAAATCTTGTATTTTTCTATTTGTTAATGATATATTTTCTTTCATTTTCCAAGTGATTATTGTAATATATTTTGTTTGAGTAATGTTATACCTTACCAAAATAATATATTTTGTTGAAGTAATGTTATACCTTACCAAAATCTCTAATTGTCTAAAAATTCTTGTACTCTGTTGAAAGCTTAATCTAGAAGGCTGGATATTGATGGCTTATTTTCTTGTTCAATCATCCAACTATCTGATGAGGGATTTAAAATAAACTGCAGAAATAGGCAGCTGTGCTCTTGTCACAATCCTCCCAGGTCCTGTTTGACCACCTGTCACTGTGGATATTGATTTCATGAAGTGGGATTAGGATGAAGTTCTACTGCTCATAAACTGGCTTTTGTTTCATCAGTTGACTATTCAACAGCTCTCAGGCTGTTTCCTCATTCTCTCCAGCCCAATTTGCCATCAGTTGTCAACCCAATCAGAAGTTCTTATCAACAGAAAGGGAAATTGCTTGGCTGCAAATTCTCTCTTCAGTCCTGCATCCCTGTTATCCCCAAGTCTTTATAAATCCTCTTGGCTGGGGTTCTTATTAGGGCCATCAAATTTGTTTAGTATTCAACTTGCCTATGTACTACACTGATTTTGTGATTAAGGAAGATACAGTGTACTTGGGCTTTAAATTAAATTGAATCTGGCAGATATTCATTCATTCAATTTCCATTTATTCTCTTGAGTTTATGATGGGGGTCATGACTGTTCCCTTGTTTTCATGGAGGGTTTTCCCATATTTTTGTTTTCTTTCTTCATTTTGACTGCTTTTAGAAAAGAATTATAGGCAAAAGAACAAATATTCATTGTCTTTCTTAGAAATTTACACATTATTACTACAATAAGCACTCAATAAATATTGGCTATTATTACGGTTTCCTTAAATGGAATATCATCTTTGCTTTTTTTTTTTTTTTTTTGGTCTTACTCTTTCTTCAAGTTGTGAAACCTAAGTTGTTTTAAATTTATAAATGCATTTAAAGCCTTTAAAAAATTACTCTTATACATGGCTCCTCTCTTAATTAAAACAATTTTATTTTGGCCCTTTATGGTAGTATGCTCTCATTGGCATGTGGAAGTTTTAGCTTCTATTTTGAAGATTGTCACTATTATCATATATTGACAATTTCCCTACTTCTTGTTACAGTTCTTGATGCATAGCATTCATTGAAAAAAGTTTGTATACTGTAAATGTGTGATTGCATAAATTTTTGAAAATGAGTTACATATTCTTTCATAGTACATAAATCTTCAATAATGAAGTTGTCTATTATAAATTTGGAGGAATATTTCAATAGTCAAAGAGTCTTATTTTCTTAAAATGCATAATACTACTTTTACATATTTGTCCTCTCATTTGTACAATAAGTGGATAATTAAGCAAATATTTTAGTAATATTCTGGCATTATCTAAAATGCCAATTTATACACTTTATAGTCACAAAGTCTAAGTAATAAAGATGAACGGGCAAGGATACAGTCTCAGTAGACCTCAGCATGAATCTCACCTACACCAATGAATAGTTTTGTATCCTTAGTCAAGTTACTATCTCTGCACCTCACTTTTCCCATCTGCAAAAATATGTCATAAAGTTGTTTAAATATTAATACATTTAGTCACTTAACTTTTTGTAAGCTCTGCTTTGGCTTGACTAGTTGCCTGGAGTGCATTCTAAAATCATCTTAACATTTTGATTATTAGTACCAAATCATTTACACAGTACCTGTATTGGAAGACTATCTAATACTGCCTTGGATTTTGTAAATTCAACTTATAAGAAATAAAAGAACAGTGCTGGAAACATAATATATATTAAATTTTTGAAACTTATTTATTTAGTTACTACAGAGGTAATGGAAGAAATAATATTATGAAATAAAATATATTCTAATAAAACAATAGCAAATAATATTTTGATCAAATAGAGCTAGTGTTATTCAAACACATTAAAATTACTAACGTATTTTGAGCACTTATGGTACACCAAGCGTGGTGCTAAGCCCTTTATTATCTCATTCAGTTTTTACAACAAATTTGTAAAATAGACGTTGCCTGTTTCTTCACTGGTATACAAATGTTAGCATAGCTGTTTGATAAAGAATGAATAGTTATCTCAATGTAAGGTTAAGCATAAAATAAAAACAAAGAACTATTTCATAATTAATTTGCTTAAAGTTAAGTGAAACTCAGAGCCAATATTAAGATTAATTTGTTTTGTGTTTTCTTTGATAAAATTCATTCATTTGCTTCTTGAAAGATATTTTATTTTAAAGCTATTCCACAGGAGGATTTTATTAAATGAATGATTTTAAAGAATGGCATATTTTCAGTTTTTGATATCTGAAAGATATTTGAATCATAAAAAAAAGCTGTTTTGTAGGTTCATTCAATAAGTAGGTAAACTGTCAGGTAGCTTCCATAAGTGAGCTGCCATGTTATTTCATTTATTTTTATTATTCAACCTCAAATTAACTTTGCAGTTTCACAATTTATCAATAGATAAATTGTGAATCTGAACAGCTAAGTAGGACAGAAGAAAAGGTGCAGTTCCATTAAGCTCTAACATATCATTGGCTGGCAGGTAAGCCTTGTTATGCTGTCCATCCTCATTTAACTATCCCACAAGATCTCTTAATGAAGTTAAGCCCCAAGTTCACTTCAATAATTCTGTGGCAAGAGTTTGTGCATTGTCACAATTCATCACTTGTCAGGAAGGCACTTTTAGTTTATACATTTAATAAGGGCATCCTCTAGCTTGGTTAATTAGAAGTGAACAGTTTGCATATTTACTAAATGCGGAGTGTCATTGCCACCACGGCCTATTGCCTACATGAATTATTTCTCTATCTGCAATAAACAGCTGGGTAATTATTACTGCCATAATCAGATAAATTCCCTCTGTAAGGCTTTTCTTACATGGCAATTCTTTGAACTCATCCAAAGCTGAACAAAATTTATGAACTCCGGTGGCGAGGCCACTTTTTCATATGGTGGTGTCCCTGTTCCCTATTTCAAGGACATGAGTAGAGCACCATAGATATTGTGTAAATAAGGAGAATAACTATGATTACCTCGAGATAACATTTCAGTAAACCTCATTTTAAAAACATACTATTATGATCTCAGCCAACTAAATGACAGCAGTTTGGCTTTATCTAATTGTAAGTTGATGATAGGTCCTTTTGTAGTAAGTTCTCTTAAAGAGGTAAAGAAAACATTTAGTTTTCAAGAAACAAATTAGTCTGTAATGTTAACTATACATGAAACTTTTTTTCTGTAGACTCATTTTATTTATCAAGATATAATTATAGTTACTAATTTGGTAGAAATTACATAATAACATAGGCCAAGGTATCCAACATAAAATATAGAATATATTCTCTGCTTTAAAAACAGTCTGCTATTTATTCATAATTACTAATTAATAACATAATCCATGTAATCATTTTAAAATATGGAATGTTATTAACCATTTGATCACAGTCTTTTCATATACTGTATTTTAACAAAATGTACTACCTTTTACAATTTGGTACTTCAAAATATTTAAAAGCAAAGTATATAGAAAGGAAAAAGCGCTTTAGTCCAAAGAAGGAATTAACAAAAGGAAAAAGCTTACTATATGGGTTTTTCAATTTAACTCTTTCCACAGTGATTTTCAAGCAGTTTACAAAGGACAAAGGGACCACAGTAAAGGAAAATACAGATATGATAATGCTGATAGTATGATTGATCAGGGAAGATGATTAGTTAAGTATGTCCCATTAACAAAAATGGAGAAACATTACTGCATATGCCAAGAAACAGTTTTTCCTAGCACTTGACCTAAAAGAAATTTTACATGCGTCCTCAGTAGGAGACGCTAAGTAATGTAATGAACAATTTCTTCAGTAAGGTTTGTGTGTGTGAGAGAGAGATGGAGTCTCACTCTGTTGCCAAGGCTACAGTGCAGTGGTGCAATCTCAGCTCACTGCAACCTCTGCCTCCCATGTTCAAGCAGTTCTCCTGCCTCAGCCTCCCGAGTAGCTCAGCTTACAGGCATGTACCACCACACCCAACTTATTTTTGTATTTTTAGTAGAGACAGGGTTTCACCATGTTGGCCAGGCTGATCTCGAACTCCTGACCTCAAGTGATCCACCTGCCTCAGCCTCCCAAAGTGCTGGGATTGCAGTTGTGAGCTACCATGCCCAGTCAAGGTTTTTTTTGTATTTGTTTTTGTTTTCAAATACAAAAAAAGCAGTCTGAATTTCAAATCCTTCTTTTTTGTAGTGATTTTTAGAGGAAAAAAAATCCTGGGGAATGTACTAAAACGTTACTCATTTGAAAGTAAAAGACTAAAATAGTATTAGCCCATGGACTTAGCCTTATAGTTGTCTAGCTTTGAGGAGTGGGTGGACTTGAAAGTTCTTATCTCTCACTTCCCTTACCTGATTTTTTGATAGAAGATAAAAGAAAGTTTCTTTTTTTAACAACTCTGTGATAAGGATTGAGAATGCTATTTTTCATATTGCTGATTTTGAGTAGACTTATCTCAGATGCAGATGCTTGATATATTAATAATATGTAAACGTTTTAGTCACATTTGAAGATATGTTTATCTTATGATGAAATTTTATTGAGAAAATGTTATTAGTGCTAAAAAAAAATCATATATGTAATACTGTCCTGTGGACTATTTGCCCTTCATCTTATTTTATCTCTTTGAAGCATAAAGGTACCATAAACCACTTTCATTTCCAATTTTATAACTTTTTTTTATTCTTAAAGTATTCTTTATTAAGATCATTAAAAGTTGTAGAAACAACTTTATATTATAAAGGCACAGGGAGACAGTTTGATAAAATATTCAAATTAACAGTAACTTACAGTACAAAAGACAATTTTAATGCACATACAAACCCCAAATATCTGATTCAAAAATATTTTACTGCCTCTATTAATGGGCAATGATTAAAAATATAAATTGCTGCCATATAATAAATATCTGATAGTGAACATCTTGATAGCAAAGTGAACAAAATACTTATTGCTTTTTCCACTTTAATATTTTTCCCTGTAATTTAAAATTCCTAATTCTTTTACTATCTTCTCAACTTTTCCCAAAGATAAAATAAATTTCAAGGAGGGGAATGGTAGTTATAAAAAACTACCTCAAGTAGCAATCACTGCTGGCCGTGTTTCCTCACTTTCTGTTCTGCAATAGCAATCACACTTCCAAAAAGAAAAGCAAATGTTCACTGAACTATAGACAGACGACCTCTTTGTGACTGGTATTGTAAGGTTTATAATGAAAACTTATCAATATAAAAGGTGCTCCCTTTTGAAAAAGTGTACTTTATTTGAACTTATGAGTAAGAGGTGAGTGTTTGACAATTTTAACTACTCCCCTCAAAAATTTCCCAAAGTTGCAAAAAGGGTCAGTTTAGTAAATTTCCCAGCACTTATATGCTTCATTGAGGGCCAGTTGATATATGCAATGCACTAATGTGTAAAAATTAACATAATGCAACTATTTTATGATGGAAAGCTCTTACCTTTTCCTTTCAGTTTTTAAATTCGGATTAACTTTATTGACTTCATCCCTTCCTATTTTTATAGCAACTTAGTTTTAGATGGTACAAGTTGAATTTCCATCACAAGACAAAATAATATGAAAGCATTATCCTTGTTAATGCTATTTCAACTTAAGAAACATCTACACTGAAGTATTTGCTAATAATTGTAAAGTTACTTAACCGTATGTCATGTTCAGACAGTATGTAGCAGCTAGTAACGTGCCTGGCACAGAGTTGATGCTTAATAAATAGTTACTGAATAAACGAAAAAGGAAAACCTGGCTTTGGTTGTGCATACTTTAATCACTTTCTGATTTAGAATAAGACCAGTCTAGAACTCACTACCATACACTACATCAAAACTTTGCTGTAAACAAAAGTAACAACTTCAAACAGAAAAATATTACCTGTTAGTGATAGTCAACTTATATACTATAACATTTTTAAAGAGCCACACATTTCCATCCAAATACTTAAAATTGATGTTTGGATGTTTAACCATTAGGTAAAGAAGACCAAAGTGGGCTGACTGGCTAACTTGTCTGCTTTACAGTAATGATGATTAGTTCATCAATAAATAAAAGGTTATGAGGCCTGATTAAATTCAAACAATGGCTACCATGTAAATTTTGCAAAACTACCCATGAATAAAAGGTAGGATAACTTTAAATTACTTGAAAGCGGTAGTTTAACTTTCAACAGAAAGAATAACCAGGAAGATCTGAATTTAATAATGACAGAGCTAAAACACTGGAAGTAGGGTGGTAAGAATAAGTATGTGATCAATTCTATTTTAAATTCTAAACATGAGACTAGGTGTAATATTTCTTTGGCATATGCATTACTATCTTGGACTAGTTAACACTTTTAGATACTGGATTGTATTTTCTCTGAATCAAAATGAACATCAAGGTATAGATTGCTAGCATATTCTTCTTAAAGTCTTTAGTAAAGGATAAAATGACATTTTGCAACATATGCCAAACTTCATGTTTAGTATACACTTGTAATTGTTGGCATTGAGGGATATAACTTGTAAATAACCTGAAATGATATCATGCAATGGTGAAACTACAGCAGGTGGTGAGAAGAAGTATTTACATAATATTTAGGTTTCTTTAAAAAAAAAAAAAAACAAAGTAAACCTGGGAATCCTGCCCTAACTGTAAGTAATGTACCAAATAGCACTGAATGAGAACTAGTCAAAATTTAAATGAACACCTACAGTAACCTGAATGTTCAAAATTAAACTTAAAAAATAACAAAATGGGGAAAAACCCTACACATCAGAAGGAAAAAGTGGCCTATAAACGGGCCAATCTAACTTGACATTCAAAGTAAATGCAAG
>CM038411.1:50823634-51004324 GCA_021498475.1 Saguinus midas
TTCAGGAGGGAATTAAGGAAGTAGAAACTATTCCTGCTATGGAAATATAAGTATATAATCAAAAGATCAACAGTAGAATGATACATACCTATTTTAGAGGTGATTTATACATAGCAAACTATTGGAAGTTTTAAGAATCAAATCTAAAAATTAATGTGATTTTGTTTCTGGTGGAGAGTGTCCAGATTCTCAGCGTTTTAACTCAGAATTGCACAAAACTACCAAACAAAGCAATAAAAGAAAAGTACAGATTTATTGAATGAAAGTACACTCCACAGAGTGGCAGCAGGCTCAAGAGCACTGGTTACAGATTTTCTGGGGTTTAAATAACCTCTAGAGGTTTCTCACTGGTTACTTGTTTTATACCCTATGTAAAAGAAGTGGCCCACAACCAGTCTGATTGGTTTCAGAAGGTGACCAATCTGAGGATGAAGTAAAGTAACAGAGTTCAATCCTGTGCAAACATCTGATTGGTTGTAGAAGGGAACCAATCAGAGGCTAAAGTGAAGATATAAAGTTACACATCAAGTTTTGGCTCATAACCAGTCTGATTGGTTGTGGGAGGGACCAATCAGTAGTATTTTTTTTTTTTCATTAGGGAGTAGCCTCTAATTCTTTTCTTATTTGGAAGTGAAGAGGTGGGATTTTCCTTTTGATTCAGTTCTAGGAAGTTAGCCTTAGGTTCCCTGACTCTACACTCTATTATCCTGCCTCAAATTCAGTAGCTGCCCCATAAACCCAAGATTAAAACAAAATAACAAAAAAGTCAGTATTGATACTCAAGAAACTTCCATGTTTGTCACTTGCTAAAATTTTCAAAGAATATGTGTTCTCAACATACACAAGTCTATAAACGTAATTCACCACATTAACAGAACCAAAAAGAAAAACCACATGATTATCTCAATTGATGCAGAGAAGGCATTTGACAAAATTCAACAGCACTTTATGCTAAAAACTCTCAATAAACTCGGTATTGATGGAACATATCTCAAAGTAATAAAAGCTATTTATGACAAACCAACAGCCAATATCATACTTAATGGGCAAAAACTGGAAGCATTCCCTTTGAAATCTGGGATGCGACAAGGATGCTCTCTCTCATGACTCCTATTCAACATAGTACTGGAAATTCTAGACAGAGCAATCAGGCAAGAAAAAGAAATAAAGGGTATTCAAATAGGAAAGGTGGAAGCCAAATTGTCTCTATTTGCAGATGACATGATAGTATACCTAGAAGACCCCATCACCTCAGCCCAAAAACTCCTGAAACTGATAAGCAACTTCAGCAAAGTCTCAGGATATAAAATCAATGTGCAAAAATCACAAGCATTCCTATACACCAATAACAGACTTAAAGAGAACCAAATCAAGAATGAACTGCCATTCACAATTGCTACAAAGAGAATAAAATACCTAGGAATACAACTTACAAGGAATGTAAGGGACCTCTTCAAGGAAAACTACAAACCACTGCTCAATGAAATAAGAGAGGACACAAACAGATGGAGAAACATTCCATGTTCATGGTTAGGAAGAATCAATATTGTGAAAATGGCTATACTGCCCAAAGTAATTTACAGAATCAATGCTATCCCCATCAAGCTACCATTGAATTTTCTCACAGAACTGGAAAAACCACCATGAACTTCATATGGAACCAAAAGAGAGCCCGCATAGCCAAGTCAATTCTAAGCAAAAAGAACACAGTGGGAGGCATCACACTACCAGACTTCAAACTATACTACAAGGCTACAGTAATCAAAACAGCATGGTACTGGTACCAAAACAGAGATATAGACCAATGGAACAGAACAGAGGCAAATCAACATATCTACAACCATATAATCTTTGATAAACCAGACAAAAACAAGCAATGGGGAAAGGATTCCCTGTTTAACAAATGGTGTTGGGAAAACTGGTTAGCCATGTGCAGAAAGCAGAAACTGGACCCCTTCCTGACACCTTACACTAAAATTAACTCCAGATGGATTAAAGACTTAAACATAAGACCTGGCACCATAAAAACCCTAGAAGAAAATCTAGGCAAAACCATTCAGGACATAGGAGTAGGCAAGGACTTCATGACCAAAACACCAAAAGCATTGGCAACAAAAGCCAAAATAGACAAATGGGACCTAATCAAACTCCACAGCTTTTGCATGGCAAAAGAAACAGTCACTAGAGTGAATTGGCAACCAACAGATTGGGAAAAAATCTTTGCAGTTTACCCATCTGACAAAGGGCTGATATCCAGAATTTACAAAGAACTCAAACAGATTTACAGGAAAAAAAACAAACCCATTCAAAAATGGGCAAAAGACATGAACAGACACTTTACAAAAGAAGACATACATGAAGCCAACAAACACATGAAAAAAATGCTCATCATCACTGGTCATTAGAGAGATGCAAATCAAAAACACATTGAGATACCATCTCACGCCGGTTAGAATGCTGATCATTAAAAAATCTGGAGACAACAGATGTTGGAGAGGATGTGGAGAAATAGAAACACTCTTACACTGTTGGTGGGAGTGTAAATTAGTTCAACCATTGTGGAAGACAGTGTGGCAATTCCTCAAGGACCTAGAAATAGAAATTCCATTTGACCCAGCAATCTCATTACTGGGTATATATCCAAAGGAATATAAATCATTCTGTTATAAGGACACATGCACACGAATGTTCATTGCAGCACCATTTACAATAGCAAAGAACTGGAACCAACCCAAATGCCCAGTGATGATAGACTGGACTTGGAAAATGTGGCACATATACACCATGGAATATTATGCAGCAATCAAAAATGATGAGTTTGTGTCCTTTGTAAGGACATGGATGAATCTGGAGAACATCATTCTCAGCAAACTGACACAAGAACAGAAAAGGAAATACAATATATTCTCACTCTTAGGTGGGTGAGAAAAATGAGGACACATGGACACAGGGAGGGTACATTCTGCACATGTACCCCAAAACCTAATACGCAATAAAAATTAAAAAATATATATATATGTTAAACAAATTTATTTTAGAACCATACTGAACTTTTTGTACTAAGAATTTTACTACAGAAACTTCAAAATATGACTGAAAGGGGAGGGACAGTGGGGGGGAGCTGGGGAGGGAGAGCCTGGGGAGAAATACCAAATGTGGGTTAAAGGGAGGGAAGCAGCAACACACACTGCCATGTGTGTACCTATGCAACTATCTTGCACATTCTGCACATGTACCCCAAAACTTAAATGCAATAAAAATTTTAAAAAAAGAATATATGTTAAACAAATTTATTTTAGAACCATACTGAACTTTTTGTACTAAAAATTTTACTACAGAAACTTCAAAATATGACTGAAAGCCTTAACAATAGGCTAGACGAAGCAGAAGGAAGACTCTAAGAGCTAAAAGACTAGTGCTTTAAATCAATGAAGTCAAACAAAAATTAAAGAGAAGAAAAGAATTTTTAAAAATGAATAAAAGCTCTGAGAAATGTGGGATTATATAAAGTGAACAAACCAATTCATTGGCATTCCAGAGAGGAAGAAAAATGACATAGAAATTTCAATAGTATGTTTGTGGATATATTCCACAAAAATTTTTTCAAACTCACTAGAGAGGTCAACATGAAGATTCAGAAATTTACAGACTGAACACAGTGGCTCATGCCTGGAATTTCAGGACTTTGGGAGGCCAAAGTGGGTTCATCAGTATGTCAAAAGTTCAAGATCAGCCTAGCCAAAATGGTGAAGCTCCAACTCTACTAAAAATACAACAGTTAGCCAGGTGTGGTGGTGGGTGACTTTAATTCCAGCTACTTGGGAGACTGAGGCAGAAAATTGCTTAAACCCGGGAGGCGGATGGTGTGGTGAGCCAAGATTGTGCCATTGCACTCCAGACTGAACAACAAGAGTGAAAGTTCATCTCAAAAACAAAAAAAGTCATAGAGAGATGAGTTGGATAGAAAAAGCAAGACCCAACTGTTTGCTTTCTTTGAGACCCACCTCATATGTAACACCCAAAGGCATGATGTAAAGGAATTCAGAAAGATATCAGAAAGATCTGTTTTTTATTTCCATGCAAATGGAAAACAAAAAAGCACAGATCTTTTTATTTTATTTTATTTTTTTGTGTGTGAAGTAACTTTTTTTTTTTTAATTGCATCATAGGTTTTGGGGTACATGTGCAGAACGTGCAAGATAGTTGCATAGGTACACACATGGCAGTGTGTTTTGCTGCCTTCCTCCCCTTCACCCACACTTGGCATTCATCCCCAGGCTATCCTCCCAGTCCCCCGCTGTCCCTCCCCATTCCCCAATAGACCCCAGTGTATAGTAGACCACCTCTCTGTGTCCATGTGTTCTCATTTTTCTCACCCACCTATGAGTGAGTATATGCGGTATTTCTTTTTCTGTTCTTGTGTCAGTTTGCTGAGAATGATGTTCTCCAGATTCATCCATATCCCTACAAAGGACACAAACTCATCATTTTTGATTGCTGCATAATATTTCATGGTGTATATGTGCCATATTTTCCCAGTCCAGTCTATCATCGTTGGGCATTTGGGTTGGTTCCAGTTCTTTGCTATTGTAAACGGTGCTGCAATGAACATTCATGTGCATGTGTCCTTATAGTAGAATGATTTATAGTCCTTTGGATATATACCCAGTAATGGGATTGCTGGGTCAAATGGAATTTCTATTTCTAGGTCCCTGAGGAATCGCCACACTGTCTTCCACAATGGTTGAACTAATTTACACTCCCACAGATCTTATGTGAGAAAAAATAGACTTTAAATTAATAACAATAAAAGAGGATACAGTAAGCTATTACATGATAAAGAGTTCAGTTCAACAAGAAGAGTTAAATACTCAATATATATGTATATATGCATCCAACATTGCAATGCTCAAATTCATCAACAAGTACTTGCTGATCTACAAAAAGACTTAGATAGCTCCACAATAACAGTGTTGGAATTCAATATCCCAATGAAAGCATTAGACAGTTCATCAAGGCAGAAAACAAATAAATTCTAGACCTAAACTTGATGCTTTATAGAACCAAATAGATGTCTCCAGATATGCCACCGACAACTAAAGAATATACAATTTTTTATCTGCACATGGAAGATATACTAAGATCAACTTCTTTCTCAGTCATAAAGCAAGCCTCAATAAATTCAAAAAAGCAAATTCATATCAAGCATACTATCAATGATGGTAAGATAAAAGTAAAAATGAATATCAAGAAGATCTCTCAAAACCACACCGGAGCACGAAAAGTAAACAACTTACTTCAGAATGAATTTTGAGTAACAATGAAATTAGGGAGAAATAATAAAATATTTGAAATTAATAAAAATACACACAATATACCAAAATCTCTCAGATGAAGCAAAAACAGTGTTAAGAGGAAAGATTATATTTTCCTCTACAGACTGCTTTAAATGTGTCCCAGAGATTCTGGTACGTTGTGTCTTCATTCTCGTTGGTTTCAAAGAACTTTTTATTTCTGCCTTCATTTCATTGTTTATCCAATCAACATTCAAGAGCCAGTTGTTCAGTTTCCATGAAGCTGTGCGGTTCTGAGTTATTTTCTGAATTCTGAGTTCCAACTTGATTGCACTATGGTCTGAGAGACTGTTTGTTATGATTTCAGTTGTTTTGCATTTGCTGAGGAGTGCTTTACTTCCAATTATGTGGTCAATTTTGGAGTAGGTGTGATGTGGTGCTGAGAAGAATGTATATTCTGTGGATTTGGGGTGGAGAGTTCTGTAAATGTCTATCAGGTTTGCTTGTTCCAGGTCTGAGTTCAAGTCCTGGATATCCTTGTTAATTTTCTGTCTGGTTGATCTGTCTGCTATTGACAGTGGAGTGTTAAAGTCTCCCACTATTATTGTGTGGGAGTCTAAGTCCCTTTGTAAGTCATTAAGAACTTGCCTTATATATCTGGGTGCTCCTACATTGGGTCCATATATATTTAGAATCGTTATCTCTTCTTGTTGTATCGATCCTTTTACCATTATGTAATGACCTTCTTTGTCCCTTTTGATCTTTGTTGCTTTAAAGTCTATTTTATCAGAGATGAGAATTGCAACTCCTGCTTTTTTTGCTCTCCATTTGCTTGGTAAATCTTCCTCCATCCTTTATTTTGAGCCTTTGTATCTTTGCATGTGAGGTGGGTTTCTGGATACAGCACACGATGGGTTTTGGTTTTTATCCAATTTGCCAGTCTGTGTCTTTTGATTGGTGCATTTAGCCCATTTACATTCAGGGTTAATATTGTTATGTGTGAATTTGATACTGCCATTTTGATGCTAGCTGGCTGTTTTGCCCATTGGTTCATGTACATTCTTCATTTTGTTGATGGTCTTTAGCATTTGGTATGCTTTTAGGATGGCTGGAACTGGTTGTTTTTTCTATGTAGTGCCTCTTTCAGGAGCTCTTGTAAAGCAGGCCTAGTGGTGACAAAATCTCTGAGTACTTGCTTGTTCGTGAAGGATTTTATTTTTCCTTCACTTATGAAGCTCAGTTTGGCTGGATATGAAATTCTGGGTTGAAAGCTCTTTCTTTAAGGATGTTGAATATTGGCCCCACTCTTCTGGCTTGTAGAGTCTCTGCCGAGATCTGCTGTGAGTCTGATGGGCTTCCTTGTGGGTGACCTGACCTTTCTCTCTGGCTGCCCTTAGTATTTTCTCCTTCATTTCAACCCTGGTGAATCTGACGATTATGTGCCTTGGGGTTGCTCTTGCAGAGTATCTTTGTGGTGTTCTCTGTATTTCCTGGAGTTGAGTATTGACCTGTCTTGCTAGGTTGGGGAAATTTTCCTGGATAATATCCTGAAGAGTGTTTTCCAGCTTGATTCATTCTCTTCACATTCTGGTACACCTATCAAACGTAGGTTGGGTCTCTTCACATAGTCCCACATTTCTTGGAGATTTTGTTCATTCCTTTTGTGCTTTTTCTTTAATCTTGGTTTCTTTTTATTTCATTGAGTTGATCTTCAACTTGATATTCTTTCTTCTGCTTGGTCAATTCGCTGTTGAAACTTGTGCATGCTTCAAGTTCTCGTGTTGTGTTTTTCAGCTCCTTCAATTCATTCATATTCCTCTCTAAGTTGTCCATTCTTGTTATCAATTCCTCAATCTTTTTCAAATCTTTTTCAAGGTTCTTAGTTTCTTTGCACTGGTTTAGAACATGTTCCTTTAGCTCACTGAAGTTTCTCATTATCCACTTTCTGAAGTCTGATTCCGCTATTTCATCACATTCATTCTCCGTCCAGCTTTGTTCCCTTGCTGGTGAGGAGTTTTGGTCCTTTTGGAGGTGAGGTGTTTTGGTTTCGGGTGTTTTCCTCCTTTTGCGCTGGTTTCTTCCCATCTTTATGGATTTATCCGCCTGTCGCCTTAGTAGTTGCTGATTTTTCAATTGGGTCTCTGTGGACACTGAGATTGTTGATGATGAAGTATTTCTGTTACTTAGTTTTCCTCTAATGGTCTATCCTCTGCTGTATGAGTGCTGAGGTCCACCCAGGCCCTGCTTGTCTGGGGTATACCTGCAGCAGCTGCAGAACAGTGAGGGATGATACCAGTTTCTTCTTCTGCTGCCCTTGTTCCAGAATGATGCCAGCCAAATGTCAGTCTGATTAGTCCTTTTCTGGGGTGACTCCTTGGATATACAGGGGTCAGGAGCTGCTTGAGGAGACAGTCTGTGCTTTATAGGAGCTCCAGTGCTGAGCTGTGAGCCCGTTGTTCATTCAGGTTGTTGGGAGGTTGTTTATGTCTGCTGCAATAGAACTCATAAAACACCACTTTTTTTTTTTTTTGCATCATAGGTTTTGGGGTACATGTGCAGAACGTGCAAGATAGTTGCATAGGTACACACATGGCAGTGTGTTTTGCTGCCTTCCTCCCTTCACCCACACTTGGCATTCATCCCCAGGCTATCCTCCCAGTCCCCCGCTGTCCCTCCCCATTCCCCAATAGACCCCAGTGTATAGTAGACCACCTCTCTGTGTCCATGTGTTCTCATTTTCTCACCCACCTATGAGTGAGTATATGCGGTATTTCTTTTTCTGTTCTTGTGTCAGTTTGCTGAGAATGATGTTCTCAGATTCATCCATATCCCTACAAAGGACACAAACTCATCATTTTGATTGCTGCATAATATTTCATGGTGTATATGTGCCATATTTTCCCAGTCCAGTCTATCATCGTTGGGCATTTGGGTTGGTTCCAGTTCTTTGCTATTGTAAACGGTGCTGCAATGAACATTCATGTGCATGTGTCCTTATAGTAGAATGATTTATAGTCCTTTGGATATATACCCAGTAATGGGATTGCTGGGTCAAATGGAATTTCTATTTCTAGGTCCCTGAGGAATCGCCACACTGTCTTCCACAATGGTTGAACTAATTTACACTCCCACAGATCTTATGTGAGAAAAATAGACTTTAAATTAATAACAATAAAGAGGATACAGTAAGCTATTACATGATAAAGAGTTCAGTTCAACAAGAAGAGTTAAATACTCAATATATATGTATATATGCATCCAACATTGCAATGCTCAAATTCATCAACAAGTACTTGCTGATCTACAAAAAGACTTAGATAGCTCCACAATAACAGTGTTGGAATTCAATATCCCAATGAAAGCATTAGACAGTTCATCAAGGCAGAAAACAAATAAATTCTAGACCTAAACTTGATGCTTTATAGAACCAAATAGATGTCTCCAGATATGCCACCGACAACTAAAGAATATACAATTTTTTATCTGCACATGGAAGATATACTAAGATCAACTTCTTTCTCAGTCATAAAGCAAGCCTCAATAAATTCAAAAAAGCAAATTCATATCAAGCATACTATCAATGATGGTAAGATAAAAGTAAAAATGAATATCAAGAAGATCTCTCAAAACCACACCGGAGCACGAAAAGTAAACAACTTACTTCAGAATGAATTTTGAGTAACAATGAAATTAGGGGAGAAATAATAAAATATTTGAAATTAATAAAAATACACACACAATATACCAAAAATCTCTCAGATGAAGCAAAAAACAGTGTTAAGAGGAAAGATTATAACAGTAAACCCCCACATCAAGAGGTAGGAAAGATATCAAATTAACAATCAAATATTATATCTAGAGGAACTAAAATACACAAACAATTATCCCCAAAAGTAGCAGAAGAAAATAAATAACTAAAATCAGAGGAAAAATAAATTAAGTTGGGGTTCAAATAACTCTATTTGTAAAAATATTTTCAAAATGATAAACAATACTTATAGACTACTACATGGATTGACAAAAAAAAATAGGAGTTCTGAATGAGCACAATCAGAAGTAACTAGGATGAAATTACAAACGGTCCCATCAAAATAAAAAAAGATTCTAAAAGACTATTATGAACACCCTTAAGTACACAAAGTAGAAAATCTACAGAAAATTGATAAATTCCTGGAAATATACAACTTACTAAGCTGGAACTATGGCAAAATTTAAACCCAGAATAGATAAATAATAAATTTAAAAATGTAATTGATAATACAAAGATCTACCAACAACAACAAAAAAAACTTTGGACCAAAGGGATTCACAGCTAAATTTTATGAGACATACAAAGAAGAACTGGTAGCAATCCAAAGGGAATGTGTTCTCTTTTCCCATCTATGAGAAGGCTTAGTTTTAAGGACAAGATTTTCCCAGCACCATGTCCCTCTCCCATCTCTCTCCATCCAAGAGATTTAATGGTTTATGTTTGAATTTTGCAGTGCAGGAAGAAACTAAGAGTCAATCACCCCTGTGGAAGTTTAAAGAAACTCCTTTCATTGGCCAGAAGAACTTGGGAAGGTGGCAATGTCTCCCAGGATAAAAAGTCAAAATATGTTGGTCAGGCTGGTCTCAAACTCCCAAACTCAGGCAATCCTCCCTCCTTGGCCCCCAAAGTTCTGGGATTACAGGTGTGAACCACCATGCCCAGCCTCTTGTGTTTTTAAAGGGAGTATGTATGTTATTCCATCACATTCATAATATCAAGAATCATATGGTTAAAAAAGAAAGTTGTTTCATATTTCTTTATTATTCTCTTGTTTTTCTTCTTCTGCCTGAAACCTCCTAATGAGGGAGGGAACATATTATGTTAAAAAGAAAACTGCATTAATGCAATTTCTAATATGAACTGTTAACCATCTTCTTCTGTTATTCACTGGCAGTATGATTATGAGCAAGACATTCTGTCTCAATTTAATTTGTACCTAGTAAAAACTATTATCCTGAAATGAAAGGTGACATGCTTTCATCATTAATGTGAGCATCAAACTAGCATTATAAACATAATTGGTTAGCCATAAAAATTAATATCAGAGCTTCCACACTGGTAGAAGAGAGAATACCCTCCAAAAGGTTTTCTTTTGTTTATACAGTGTTATAAAAATTTATTTTTTTTCTTTTTAGTTTAAATATGTAAATAAAAACACCTTTTTAAAAAATTATTTATCAGTGAGAAAATGATAAGAGTGAAAAAAATCTGAGCTAATTCACCTCTCCGTCTTTTCTTTTTCTAAATTATTTCTGAGCTAATAGTCCAAGCTGACTTTGGGAGACATTTAGGCTATAGTTTAAGTGATAATAGACCTTGCCCTGAATGAAACTCAATGGCTTTTATAAATCTAATCGGAGGCATCAGGCTACAGGGAGGAGGATAGCTTGAGTCTTGCCAAGTCTCCTATATGAACAATTGACTGCCATTATTCTGGGGGTTATAAGATATGTAACTTCCCCAATTACTCCTGCAAATTACACCACTATCGTAGAGTGGCCTTTTGAGATATCTGCTTTAGGTTTTTTCAATATCTGACACCTATGGATCCTCCTGGACTTGCCAACCCCTATCCTGTGGCCCTGGCCAAAGCAATTCTGCTCACAGGAGGACAGTTTAACCCCCCTGTGATTTTATCTCCACCCCAATGAATCAGTGGCAACCACCTGCCACCCCGCCACCCCTAAACCTTCCTCCAAACTGCCTTTGAAAAGCCTCCAACCTCCAAGCTTTGGAATGGATCACTTTAGTATAAACTTCATCTCCCAAGTGGTAATGGCCAGTCTGATGTATATTAAGCTCTTTCTCTGTTATAATGTTGTGGTCTTATTTTATGCAGTTGTCAAAAGAACCCCTTGGGTGCTAACATAAAGAGCTTAAAAAATTATTACCTCTACCTCTACCACAAACTGAATAAATCAGGAAAAACAGAAAATCAATGACCTTTATTGGATTTATTAGGGAACTTAGGCCACATGACACAATGTCAGAGATGCTATAAAACAGTGATTCCATCTTGAAGAGGGCCTGAGTGAAATAAAACTGAGACCTACTTGGCTGCATTTTCAGGAGGTTAGGCATCTTAAGTAATAGGGTAAGATAGGAGGTTGCCACAAAATACAGATCACCAAGACTTTGCTGATAAAACAAGTTGTGGTAAAGAAGAAGCCAACACCCACCAAAACTAAGATGATGAAGAAAGTGACCTCTGGTCATCTTCACTGCCTTTGAAAAGCCTCCAACCTCCAAGCTTTGGAATGGATCACTTTAGTATAAACTTTATCTCCCAAGTGGTAATGGCCAGTCTGATGTATATTAAGCTCTTTCTCTGTTATAATGTTGTGGTCTTATTTTATGCAGTTGTCAGTGTACATTATACACTAATATTATTGCATTAACATGCCAAAAGACACTGCCACTAGCATCATGACAGTTCAAAAATGCCATAGAAATGCCAGGAAGTTACCTTATATGATCTAATAAAAAGGGGAAACCTTCAGTTTCAGGAATTGTTTATCCATTTCTCTGAAAAACTCATGAATAATCAACCTCTTGTCTAGCATATAATCAAGAAATAACTATAAATATTATCAGTCTATTAGCCCACACCCCTGTTCTGCCTACGGAGTAGCCATTCTTTCAGTCCTTTACTTTTTTAATAAACTTGCTTTCACTTTACCCTATGGATTTTCTTCCAATTCATTTTTATGCTATCCAAGAACCATCTCTCTCTTGGGGTCTGGATTGGTATCCCTTTCTGGGTAACAATATCACTACTTTGAAATCTGGGGACATAATTCAGTTGAGATCTACTGACTAGAGCAAAAATTGTTGGAACCTAAGACTGGTAGGACCCTTAACTGGTAATATTGATGAATTGCTGGAAGCTTAGTGTGAACTAACATGATAGTGAGAAACTCATACAGGCTAAAGTCATGGGGAGGGTAAGTCATAATTTAATGGGCTTTATCTCTTGCAACCCACAATATAGAACTGAGAAAGATTTATGTATACCTCTTGTCAATAAAAAGAGTCAAACTCTGTAAAATATTTGAAGATATTTATTCTGAGCCAAATATGAGTGACCATGGCCCATAAGACAGCCCTCAGGAGCTCCTGACAACATGTGCCCATGGTGGTCAAGGTACAGATTTTTTTTTTTTTTTGAGATGGAGTCCCACTCTGTCTCCAGGCTAAAATACAGTGGCACAATCTTGGCTCACTGCAACCTCCGCCTCCTGGGTTCAAGCAATTCTCCTGCCTCAGCCTCCCAAGTAGCTGGGAATACAGGCATCTGCCAACATGCCCAGCTAATTTTTGTATTTTTGGTATAAACAGTTTCACCATGTTGGTGAAAACGTACTTTTAATATAGAGTTTTCACCACGTTGGTCAGGATAGTCTCGATCTCTTGACCCCGTGATCTGCCTCCTTCAGCCTCCCAAAGTGCTGGGATTACAGTTGTGAGCTACTACACTGGACCCAGATTGGTTTTATATATTTTATAGAGGCATGAGACATCAATCAAATACATTTAAGAAATGCATTGGTTTGGTTGAGAAAGACAGGATAACTCAAAGCGGGGGCTTCCAAGCTAGAGGTAAATTTAAACATTTTCTGGTTGATGATTGAGTTTATCTGAAGACCAATAAAGAAATACAAGCATGTTAAAGAGACATAAACACTATGTGGAGAGTCTCCCAATGGTGTAAGTTGGAATAATTTGAATTTAAAGATTATTAGATTATAATCCTAAATATAATGTAAATATTCATGTGTCTGTGCTAATTTAAACAAATGATGGTGTAAATAAGTAAATGAAAAAGTATAGACAAATATCCCATGCAGAAGAAAGAATTCTAAATAATTTATGAAGTTACTTTGTTATTAATGACCTCGACATAAATCCTCATTCCTTAACAGATTTTTTTTTCATTATAGGAAAGAACAGGGAAGTAAACAAAACAAAACAAAACAAAAAAGGAGTAAATTTATAGTGGAGAAATCTGATAAACACTATCTCAAGTCAGATGCTAAGGTGAACATCACCAGTGATGTTGATGTTATGTTCCCCTAACAACATGTAATGAGAATGGCAATTCACCACTGCAGTCTTTTTTTCAAAAACACATTACCTGAAGACATTATGTTAAGTGTAATAAACTAGTCACAGAAAAATAAATACTTCGTGATTCTGCTTATATGAAGTGTCTATTATAATCAAACTCATAGAAGCAAAGAAAACAATAGTAGTTTCCAGGAGCTGGGAGATGGGAGGAACGGGGAGTTGTTCAATGGGCATGAATTTTCAGTTATGCTAGATTAGTGCAAGATATCTGTTATACAGCATAGTAGCTATAGTTAGCTATGCAATATTGTGCATTTAAAAATTTGTTAAGAGGGTAGATCTCATGTTAAGTTTTCTTATTATACACAAAAAAACACAAACACACAAAGAGACTCAAGAGAACTTTGGGAGGTGTGGGATGTATCTATTACCTTGATCATGATGATGATATCATGATGTTTTTAATATCCAAATGAATCATAATGTACCAATCAAATATGTGTGGTTCTTTATATGTTAATCATAACTCAATAAGCTGTAATTAAAAAAAGGTACACACACATACAATCTCGATCTAACCATGAGAAAAAAATAGGAAAATGACAATTGAGGAATATCCTGTAATATATCTTATCTATAATCTTCAAAATTACAAAGGTCACAACAAAAAATAAGAAATGTAAAGGGACATGGCTACTAAATATAACATGTAATTAAAGACAAAAACTTTAAAACATTTGTAAAAAGCATGTCAGGGGAAAATAGGAAACAATATATCAGGGGTGTTAGGTAATAACATATCAGGATTGCTTCATTAATTGTAGCAATGTACCATCTTCATGTAATATATAAATAATTTGAGAAAATGAATACAAGATATAAGAGAAGTCTATATTAAACTTGCACTTTTGTAACATTAGATCTATTCTGAAACTTAAAATTTTATTTAAAGTAATAATCACAGACAAGATTATAATTTTGAAAAATTTACAGTTATGTGCAAACTGGGGGTTAATACTCTATCTTACTTGGCCTTCTGGCCAAGTTACATTTATATTTCAAGCAAGACAAAATTCACTGACGCTTAACACCCGAAGTGCATGCATTAATTACCTTTGCAACGTTTCCATTATGTCTACTGCACTTGCCCTCTCACGCTGCAGAGCATGGTTTACTCAGGGTAGATGACAGAAGTTCAAGATGACAAGTGAAACTATGCAACACAGTAACAGCTCTGCCTGTGCCACATTCTCCAATATTCCATTAGCCAAAGTAACTCACATTTTCAATCCCTAAGTCATTCTCAAAAAATATTCATTGCCTATTCTAATGGGAGACACTAAGTATGTTGAAGTATGGCTTTAACAAAAACAGAGTGAGAACTTGGGACAAATATTCGAGTATATTATGAGTGTAAAAATGCAAGCTTTTTTGGATATATACCCAGTAATGGGATTGCTGGGTTAAATGGAATTTCTATTTCTACCTATGCAACTATCTTGCACGTTCTGCATATGTACCCCAAAACCTAAAATGCAATAAAAATTAAAAAAGAGAAAAAAAAATGCAAGCTTGTCTTATAAAGATAATTTTTATTTAGTTCATCTAAAAAAATAGTTCTGTGTATCATCTTTCCTAGTATCCTGAAAAGCACACTATCCCTAGAGTAAAATATCTGGTTTACCTAATAATGTGCTGAGCGACCTTGTGAAAGAACTCAACTTTCTGAGTATCAGCTTAGTATTTAAATCTAAATAATCAAAAAGGTCTCTCTTAAATATATTCTTAAATAAGTAATTATTTTCCTGCCACAAGCACAGTGAATGCTTTTTGGTGTTCTGTAAGCATATGTAAAAGCAAAAGCAAAAATGAGGAATGAAAAACCCTCAATAAACTCGGTATTGATGGAACGTATCTCAAAATAATAAAAGCTATTTATGACAAACCAACAGCCAATATCATACTTAATGGGCAAAAACTGGAAGCATTCCCTTTGAAATCCGGCACTAGACAAGGAGGCCGTCTCTAACCACTTCTATTCAATATAGTACTGAAAGATCTAGCCAGAGCAATAAGGCAAGAAAAAGAAATAAAAGGTATTCAAATAAAAAAGGAGGAAGCCAAATTGTCCCTATTTGCAGACAACATGATAGTATATCATAAGACCCCATTGCCTCAGCCCAAAAACTTCTGAAACTGATAGCAACTTCAGCAAAGTCTCAGGATATAAAATCAATGTGCAAAAATCACAAGCATTCCTATATACCAATAACAGAATTAAAAAGAGCCAAATCAAGAATGAACTGACATTCACAATTGCTACAAAGAGAATAAAATACCTAGGAATACAACTTACAAGGAACATAAGGGACCTCTTCAAGCAAAACTACAAACCACTTCTCAACGAAATAAGACAGGACACAAACAGATGGAGAAACACTTAATGTTCATGTTTAGGAAGAATCAATATCATAAAAATGGCTATACAGTCCAAAGTAATTTACAGAACTGGATAAAACCACCTTGAACTTCATATGGAACCAAAAGAGAGCACACATAGCCAAGTCAATCCTAAGCAAAAAGTATACAGCTGGAGGCATCACACTACCAGACTTCAAACTATACTACAAGGCTACAGTAATCAAAACAGCATGGTACTAGTACCAAAACAGAGACACAGACCAATGGAATGGAACAGAGGCATTGGAGGCAACACAGCCTATCTACAACCATACAATATTTGATAAACCTGACAAAAACAAGCAATGGGGAAAGGACTCCCTGTTTAATAAATGGTGTTGAGAAAACTGGCTAGCCATGTGCAGAAAGCAGAAACTGGACCCCTGCCTGACACCTTACACTAAAATTAACTCCAGATGGATTAAAGACTTAAACATAAGACCTGGCACCATAAAAACACTAGAAGAAAATCTAGGCAAAACCATTCAGGACATAGGAGTAGGCAAGGACTTCATGACCAAAACACCAAAAGTGTTGGCAACAAAAGCCAATATAGACAAATGGGACCTAATCAAACTCCACAGCTTCTGCACGGCAAAGAAAAAGTCACTAGAGTGAATTGACAACCAACAGAATGGGAAAAAAATCTTTGCAGTTTACGCATCTGACGAAGGGCTGATATCGAGAATTTACAAAGAACTCAAACAGATTTACAGGAAAAAAACAAGCCCATTCAAAAATGGGCAAAGGATATGAACAGACACTTTACAAAAAAAGACATACATGAGGCCAACAAACATATGGAAAATTACTCATCATCACTGGTCATTAGAGAGATGCAAATCAAAACCACATTGAGATACCATCTCACACCAGTTAGAATGGCAATCATTAAAAAATATGGAGACATCAGATGCTGGAGAGGATGTGGAGAAATAGGAACACTTTTACACTGCTGGTGGGAGTGTAAATTAGTTCAACCATTGTGGAAGATAGTGTGGTGATTCCTCAAGGACCTAGAAATAGAAATTCCATTTGACCCAGCAATCCCATTACTGGGTATATATCCAAAGGACTATAAATCATTCTACTATAAGGACACATGCACACGAATGTTCATTGCAGCACTGTTTACAATAGCAAAGATCTGGAACCAACCCAAATGCCCAACGATGATAGACTGGACTGGGAAAATGTGGCACATATACACCATGGAATATTATGCAGCAATCAAAAATGATGAGTTCGTGTCCTTTGTAGGGACATGGATTAATCTGGAGAACATTATTTTCAGCAAACTGACACAAGAACAGAAAATGGAACTCTGCATATTCTCACTCATAGGCGGGTGATGAACAATGAGAACACATGAACACAGGGAAGGGAGACCAATAGACTTCTACACAGTGGGGTCTATTAGGGGGAATAGGGGAGGGACAGCAGGGGGGGAGCTGAGGTGGGAATAGCATGGGGAGAAATGCCAAATGTGGGTGAAGGGGCAGAAGGCAGCACAACGCACTGCCATGTGTGTACCTATGCAACTATCTTGCATGTTCTGCACATGTACCCCAAAACCTAATAGGCAATAAAAAATAAAAAATTAAAAAAAAATAATTAAATAAATATTTTTTTTTTAAAAAAGGAGGAATGTGTGGACATAGTCTAATTTCTCAAAAAAAAAAAAAAAAGCAGAGAAGCTATGAAGGGTATGTCAGTTTTCATTTTGTTTCTAATTTTGTGTTTGCATTTTGACAGCATACTCTATATTGTAATGTTCATCTACAAGTAACAAAACTTAATTCATTTAAACATAATTGCAGAATGTTAAACATTTTATAGAATATTAACCTTGTTCTATAATTCAAACCTCTTGCTAAGTCATATGGGCCTGATATATTAAATTTATGTTAACTAGTCACCATTTATTCAATTTTATGTTTATTTGTTAATTACAAAGAATTTTCTTTATTTTGGTATAATCTAAATATTGCATACAGGTAAGAATATGGCTAAAGGTTTTCTAATAGTGTTCAATGATTTTCTATTATTTTTACAAAAACCAAATTTTATGTAGCCTAAGACATGGATATTAATGTTAGTATGAATTTTTTTAATATAATTGCATGGTGCAGAAGTGAAATAGCCTATATGAGAAAAAGATTTAAATTTGAAATGCCATGATAAGAGCCTAGCCAATTCTTACAGACTATGACTTAAAACAGACTTTCTTTCAGCATCATTCATTATTTTCTGTTTGAATTATTCAGTTTGATTGAGTAAAGTGACAATCCAATTTGGCAAATTGGTAATATTTTAATCTCCAGAGACTTTATTTTTCAATTGGAAAAAAAGTTTCTTATTCAGGGAAAAAAGTTTCCTATTCAGAATTTTTGGAAGAGAAATGAAAGTTGTATGCCTTTCCAGTCAATCTGTTTTTCCCAGTTACTGACTTTAGGGAGGAGGCAAGATTTAGGGTTTCAGCTAGGTTCACAGACAAATATTCCCATCTTACAATTGCATATTTTATTTGGATAATGTAGAGACATTTAATCAGATTAATTTATAGTGAAAGAATGATTGGATGACCTAACAAACTATAAGTTTACAAAACTTATAATACTGATTAAATGACAGACATAAATTTTACTCTCCATTGTTTTCCTGGTGTTTACTTGTAAATATTTTAGACACAATAACAACACCAGCAAGACTGGTTGTTTTATCAATTTTGAATGCATTCAAATCCAAGTTTAGTAAAATATCTGCTTAGAAACCCAAGGCTCTTAAAAAAATATCACTTTCCTTAGTGTTTGTAACTTTCCTCCCTGTTTTCTGGGATTAGTATTTATTCTAAGTTAAACTTTTATATAATCAAGTTTTATCTTTAACATTTCTGCTTTGTTATCTATTCCTTTACTTCAAATAGATTAGATATCATGATTCTATGGTAAATATATATATATTGAGATGGAGTCTAACTCTGTGGCCTAGGCTGGAGTGCAGTGGTGCAATCTTGGTTCACTGTAACCTCTGCCTCCTGGGCTCAAGTGATTTTCCTGCTTCAGCCTCTGACTAGCTGGATTACAGGTGACCACCACCACGCCTGGCTAATTTTTGTGTTTTCAGTAGAGACATTGTCTCTCCATGTTGACCAGTCTGGTCTTGAACTCCTGGTGTCAAGTGATCCCCCTTTCTTGGCCTCCCAAAGTGCTGGGATTACAGGCATGAGCCACCATGTGCAGCCTATGCTAAATAATATTAAACCATTAAAGACCTGCTTCTTAATCTTTATTTTATGTAACTATTATTACCCTACTTGATTTCCAATTATATTTGTTACTAAGTCTCCCCAGTTCAATTAATTTTATGTTAATTTGGGGTGGGAAGGATTGAATATGCACTACTTCTTGCCATATATTTTGCCTGAGGGTTTAATGTGTATACACATACTATGGAAGAAGGATAATCAGAATAAAGTGTAGCATTTCCTAAATATACTTAATCTATAAGACAACATAAAATAAATCAGGTACAGAGACAATGAATTACATAACCATCAATAGTCATATTTTTTAACTGGTTAAATAACCATGCTTAATCTTATCATGTGCTAAAATGAAGTAAAATTGAATATGTACAATGATTACAATTTTAAAATATTATATGGAAAAAAAGACATTTGCTACTTTGAATAACCATTTAGTGTTCTGTTTCCACATAGGATTTTAAAGGTTGGAAAATACTGCCTACACTGTAACAATGAGAAAGAAGAAAAAATACATAAATTATGAACAATTTATTAAAAAATAATCAGAAAGCTAAGGTTTCTGGGCAACCAGTAGGCCTACAGTCCCAGGGAGGGATGGAATGTAGTACAGCAATGGAGAAAATCATGGCTGTTAAGTAAGCATGTTGTAATGGAAACTACATGTGTGACTAGATAGGGGATTTTAGCATAAAGATGGAAAGTATGAGACCAAAAAGGAAAGCTTGTGAAATAATTTTTGATGTTCTCATTAATAGAGAAAGCACATATCCCAGGAGTGACTTTGATGATAAGTCAGTGCTAAGGTTTGAATGTATGTGTCCTCCACAACTCATATAGAAATTTCATTGCCAATGTAGAAGTATTGGGAAGTGGGACATTTAAGAGGTGATTAGGCCATGAGGTTGGGTTTAATACATTGATAAATGGCTTTCATGAGTGGCTTATCTCTCTTAGTCCTCCCACCTTCTGCCATGTCAGTATCTAGCCTTTCTCATCTCCAGAGAACATGGTGGGCAAGGCACCGTGGAAGAAGATAATGACCTCACTAAAAACAAAATGTGCTGGTGCCTTGATGTTAGACTTCTCAGGCTCCATAACTGTGAAGCAATCAATTTCTGTTCATAAATTACTCAGTTCAGGTATTCTGTTATAGTGTTACAAAACAGATTAAGAAAGTCAATAAAAAGTTTCTCAAAAAAAAAAAAACTCAGAAAATGGGGTAAAAGTGAAACAAAAACAGTGCATTCAAGCATTGTGGGACAAAATCAAAATATCTAAAATACATGAAATTGCAGTATCAGAATTAAGCTGAACCAAGGAGAAAGTCCTATAACACAAATGTGTAGTAATTGATTATTACTGAAGGTGAAATGCTTGCCTTTCAGAAGTTAACAACTTTAAAATAAATTGCCACCTTATTCTATTTTATTAACTTATACATAGCAGTTTTAAAGTTACAAAACACTGTATTGTATGCAGTGAGCCAAGATGGTGCCATTGCACTCCAGCCTGGGTGACAAGTGTGACATTCCATCTCAAAACAAACAAACAAAAACTTGAGAATATAAAAAAGTAAACCAACACCTATTTAGCCATATATATATATATATATATATATATATATATATATATATATAACAAAATAAGATATATTGATGTGGTAATAAAACATATACATGAATAGACCTGATACTAGAATTTTCACTCCATGCATAGTAAATAAATATGCAAGATGCTCTTTTGAAATTGCATTATTAGAGATATCACAACCATAGAATTTTTCAGCACATCCATTTGTAGAAGAAAAGATTTGTGGAGCATTTCCAAATTGCGTAAAAATAATCCAAAATCATTTCTGTTTTCATGCATAAAGTAAGAAAATTGAAGATATAACCTCTTGCACAATTCCTCTTGTATCTCCACTAGTTTTGGTCTTTCCGGATGTTTACACTCTTCTCTAGGGGGCTTTCAAGGGGCTCCATTTAGCTCTATTGTTGCTTTACTGTGATATCACCATATTTCTATATGAAGTTTGAGTGTATGCTAACCATAAGCTTCCAAAAGATAGAAAAATTAATTAAAAAATAGTGCAGAAAGGATGTATCTTTCTAAGAATGACTCCTGTAAGCCCACCTTCACCATCCTCTACCTGCAATGAAATCTTCATTTCCTATTAGGTGTTTCCCTACATTGCATTACAGATTATGTACAACTTCTATTTGTTTACTTTCAACATATTTATAACATGCAAAATAGTTTTCATTTTTCAATTATGTGCCTTTTCTGTGATAATTGTATATTTGGGGAAGGAATAAAATATATCATATTTTTCCCATTACAACAAATAGAATTATTCTTTCTTTCTTTTTTTCTTTTTGTTTATTTATTTATTTTTTATTTTTTTCTTGAGAAAGAATACGGCTTTATCACCAGGCTGGAGTGCAGTGGTGCAATCTCGACTCACTGCAACTTCTGTTTTCCAGCTTCAAACAATTCTTCTGCCTCAGCCTCTGAGTAGCTGGGACTACAGGAACACACCACCATGCCCAGCTAATTTATTTGTATTTTTAGTAGAGACAGGGTTTCACCATCTTGCCAGGATGGTACTTATCTCTTGACCTTGTCATCTGCCCCCCTTGGCCTCCTAAAGTGCTTTGATTACAGGCGTGAGCCACTGAGCCAGGCCTACAATTTGTATTTCTTAAGTTACTTACCAGATGTTTTCTTATAAGTTACTTACCAGATGTTTGCTTAGCAGCAGGGTTTTTCAGGAGAAAATAAGACTCAAACTAAAAGCCTTTTATTTAAGCAGAAAATTTTGAGAGGTAATTGGAAAAGACATTAAAAGCTTAAATGCTCAAATATTATAAACCACATAGTAAAATATTTTTGGATATTTTAACATATCTAATTCAAAAGGAATAACTTTTAGCTCTATCTGCCATTTTGGAGAATTAAGAATCTGGAATAACACATAAATTCAATGAAATATTCATTCCATGAATTTTCGAGGGGGCTACAATATTGAGCATTCTCTTCTAAATAACTATCAAGATCAAAGACTCTTCTAACACCTCCTCTGTTCTTAAACTCATTGGAGTAGAAATCTCCAAACATTTTTTTTTTAATTTTTATTGCATTATAGGTTTTGGGGTACATGTGCAGAACGTGGAAGATAGTTGCATAGGTACACACATGGCAGTGTGTTTTGCTGCCTTCCTCCCCTTCACCCACACTTGGCATATATCCCCAGGCTATCCTCCCCAGCCCCCCCACTGTCCCTCCCCCATTCCCTCCAATAGACCCCAGTGTGTAGTAGACCCTCTCCCTGTGTCCATGTGTTCTCATTTTTTCTCACCCGCCTATGAGTGAGAATAAAATCTCCAAACACTTTTAATAATGTATTTGCAATAAATTAATTGGAAAATATAACTTCAATATTTATTTATTTATACATTTTATTTGTGTTCTACTACATTAGTATAATATTGACAAATTATAACAATTACCAACAAGATAAATAACAAAATGCTGTTCACAATTTGCATGTTCTTTTAACACTTGCAATGAAATGAATTGAGTTGTCTACCCCTGGCATTCCCTAAAGCCACCTTGGAGAATATTTCTTTGGGAAACACTGTTACCTGTAAAATTATGTAACTCATTTGTGCTTAAAGATGAGACAAGTTTCTTGCAACCTTCTAATACATTATGTGTTTTCTTCTGAAACATTGCATTTACAATTGCTGTGCTTTCTATTTAATAGTAAAAAGAATGTAGTTATTTGTAAACTTGTCTATTAACAATGAGAAACTGTATTGCTTGCTTTTTATTCTAATGTTTTTCAAAAGGTAAAATGATAAACTTTAGAGCAGGATGTTCAGTGAAAATAATGTTCTCAATATAAAAGAATATGGCAAATTAAATATATATATTTATACAAATTTTGGAGCTACAAGAAATACTCTATTGAAACTTGAAGATTAATTATTCTGTGAATTAAACTAATTATATATAATCATTAATTTACTGATTTCTAAAATTCTATATTTTAGAGTTTTCAGTAAAAATGTATGTACAATTTTTTTTTGAAATAAGAAAAATTCATTATGTTGTTGATAGAGAAAGAAAATCTTTTTATTACCTAAAGTACTGTACCATTATATTTTCAATAAATATTCTACAGTTTTCAGAGCCTTGGGAAAAATTAATGCATTCTAATTGTTTCATATGTCATATTGCATATTACAATAGTACCTAAAACAATTGATTTAGTATTCAGGAACAAATATGTGTATTTTATAAACTGTTTCAAATATATATAAATATTGCATTGTGTTTATTAAGAGTGATTGAGTCTGATGGAGGGGCAAGATGGCCAAATAAAAACAGCTCTGGTTTTCAGCTCCCAGCCAGAGCAACACAGAAGGTGTGTGATTTCTGCATTTCCAATTGAGGTACCCAGTTCATCTCATTGAGGCTGGTTAGACAGTGGGTGCAACCCATGAAGAGATAGCAGAATCAGGGTGGTCACTGCTTCACCCAGGAAGTGCAAGGAGCTGAAGGACCTCCTTAACCCAGCTAAGGGAAATGGTAAGGACTGTGCTACCCACCCCAGTGTACTATGCTTTTCCCACAGATCTTTGCAATCTGCAGATCAGATCATGAGATTCCTTGTGAGCTTACACCACCAGGGCTCTGGGTTTCAAGCACAAAACTGGGCAGCTCTTTGGGCAGGTACTGAGCTAGCTGGAGGAGATTTTTCATACCCCAGTGGCATCTGAAACCCCAACAAGACAGGAGAACCATCTACTCCCTGGAAAGGGGGTTGAAGCCAGGAACCAAAGTGGTCTCACTCAGCAGGTCCCACTCCCATAGAGTCCAGGAAGCTAAGAACCTCTGGCTTGAAATTCTCACTGCTAGCACAACAATCTGAAGTTGAGATGAAATTATCAAGCTTGCTGAAGTAAGGGGGCATCCACCATTACTGAGGCCTTAGTAGGCCTTTTTCCCTGAGAGTGCTAAGGGGACTGAGAAGTTTGGACTGGGAGGAATTCACCACAGTGTGGCAAAGCAACTGTGGCTAGACAGCTTCTCTAGATTAGTTATCACTAGGGAGGGCATCATCGAAGGAAATGCAGCAGACTCTCATCTACCTGGGACAGAGCACTTGTGGGGAGAGGTGGCTTTCCTGCATGCTGGCTATGAAGAGAGTAGTTGATTCTGACAAGGGAGATTCTTCCAGGATAGCACACCAGCTCTGTTAAGAGTCAGACTGCCTCCTCAAGTGGGTTCTTGACCCCCATGCCTCCTGACTGGGAGAAACCTCCCAACAGGATTGCAGACATCTCATGCAGGAGACCTGCAGCTGGCATTAGCCAGAGCCCTTCTGGGATGAAGCTTCCAGAGTAAGGAGCAGGTACCAATCTTCACTTTTCTGCAGCCTCTACTGGTGATACCCAGGCAAAGAGGGTTAGGAGTAGACCTCCAGCAAACTGCAACAAGCCTACAAAAAAAAGGACCTGACAGTTAGGAGAAAAACTAACAAACAGAAAGAAACAACAACAACATCAAAGGAAGCTAGTATCAGAGTGAACAGGTAACCTACTGAATGGGAGAAAAGTTTTGTGATCTACCCATCTGACAAAGGGCTAATATCCAGAAACTACAAGGAACTTAAAAATTTTTCAAGAATAAAAACAACCCCCTCAAAAAGTGGTCAAAAGATATGAACAGATGCTTTTTAAAAGAAGACATTTATCCGGCCAACAAACATGAAAAAAGCTCAAATGCCCATCAATGATATAGAAAATGTGGCACATATGCACCATGGAATACTATGAAGCCATAAAAAAGAATAAAATCATATCCTTTGCAGGGACATGAATAAAGCTGGAAGCCACCATTCTCAGCAAACTATCACAGAAACAGAAAACCAAACATTTCATGTTCCCACTCAAAAATGGGAGTTGAACAATGCAATCCACATGGACACAGGGAGGGAAGCAACACACACTGGGTCCTGTCAGGGGCTGGGGGCAAGGAGAAAAAGATAATTAGGACAAATACCTAATCATGTGGAGCTTAAAACCTAGATAACTAGTTGATAGGTGCAGCAAACCACCATGGCACATGTATAACTATTTAACAACCAGCAAGTTCTTCACATGTATCCCAGAAGATAGAGTAAAATTTTTTTAAAAGAGTGATTGAGTTGGACTGTGTTTGAAATTATTTGACAGTTCAACTGTATCTACAACAATTTAAATATCTGTTATTCCTATTTGAGCCAGCATTAACTTACCTCTATTAAATATCTCTTCATATTGCTTCCATCCATAAAGGAATTTCAAAATGCCATTTTTTCTTTTCTTCTCTCAGCAGGTATCTACAACAAATGTGATAGTTTGAGTGTCATATTTAGTATTCTTCTTCATTAAATCTCCAGATACAGACATTCTTTCTTGTTTTAAAATTTTGAGATTCTAAATTCAGATAGTTTGGGAAATAGTCTTATGAATTACAGTGCAAGAACTCCAGAAGCAAAGTAATTTCAAATAATTTATGTACCCATTAGTCTTACCAACAACATCAACATCAACCAACAACACACATGGGAGGGAGGATGCAAGGTAGGGACTGCTGAGCAAATTTCATCAGTCAGTTCAGTATTGGGAGGCCAGTCTTTACTAATCCACTGATCTTTTTCTGTATATCTGTTCTTTGCTTATTCTGGAACTGATTAAGATAAAACAGTTACATTTTAATGTTTGTATTGGGTCACGAGAACTTGATTCATTAAGATACATCTCATGACATATTTTATATGTTGTAATCAATTAAACAAGACAAAAAAAGATCCAGATGTGAGAATATGTTAGTATCTCTGGACAGTCAGACCCCCAACTATTGCACAATAACAATACATTGATGCATACATAAAAAATAGTCCGACCCTTGGAACATGTGAAAATGTGAGAATTACCTCAAGCTTTTACAAATTAAGTTAGGCATTAATATTTTTTGAAGACCATACAAGTTAGCACATACTATACTATTTTTCCATGTATTACATATAAAAAGGAATTTTAAAGTGATATATTTTGTAGCTTCTTAGATGTTGGAATTTGAAATATTTTAAGAGTATGAGATAAAAATATTTTGAAGAACAAATATTTTATGTGCAAGCTTCTTGAAACAAATAAAATCTGTTCCAAATAAACAGAATTTATTATGAACAATATATATGAAAGCAGTAAGGCATGAGCTATCAGCATAATTTTAAAGTCAGAGCTTAACTTTCTTTAGTTATATTTTAGGTTTTAAACTTTTAAAAGTTATTATATCTTTATATTTCAAAATAAGTGAAGACTATGCCTTGTAACTGGAATTATAGTAATTAAGCTACAATTAAACTGTGAGGATAATGGCTAGATTTATTTATGATTAAAAAATTAAAATTGACCTCCAGATAAGATAACATAATCTTCACTCACAAGTTTTATATAAACTCATTCCTGTTTCTGGCAAATCAGCCCACTATAAATAAGGCCACTACAACAAAAGGCTCTAGAATATGGCTCAATTGCAATACAGCCTGCACTCTTGTTTGTTCTCTTTGCCTCTCCTTTCAAGCCTTCTTCATTGCAGAGGCTTTAGCAATCTATTCTCATGTCTTCTGGAGTATCTGGATAGCCCATCATGACCATAGATGTCCACAGATTTTGATGCAAAAAAGTGCCTTCCTCAGCCTCCTACTATATAACATTAGAGTGGTAATTACAGCTTTAGAACTCAATATTCTTGTCAATTTTCACTCCTGCTGTGCAAAATATCTGAACCACTGCTCTGGAAACTGGGGAGGAGACAGGACCTATTTCTTTTGGAGTAAAAAGACTTTATTACAAGTGAGACACAAGATGGGATTGATAGACTGTTATCTTCTTGGTTTTTCTCCCTTGCAATGGAACTTTTGCCCACTGAGCAAGGTGCTATGATAGCAGCCTATGTCACAATATTCTTAGCTTGCTCTATTTGGGGTAGAACCTTAGCTTTACAAGTGGGAGCTGGGTAGAAGATGAATTACTATGTCTCTTGGCTATACTCACCTATAATTGAGCCTCTGCAACACATAGTTGTGTGGGAAAAGAAGTGCTGTCTGTCTGATACTCCCTTGGAGATATCATCTCTTTCAACTGCAACTGTGAGAAGTCTTGTGTTCTTGACCATACCCACCCATTGTGAAATTTTAGTCATGCTGAGCTAAGAGGCCAGATTGTGGTTTAATGCCACTGTTTAATTTTACTGTCTTTAGAAGATATTCCTATCTTCTTTAGTTTCCATATACCCTTAGATCAATTTCCAGAAATGTATTTATTATTACATTTTTAAATATAATTTTACCAATTATGTTTGTTTCTTTGGGGAGTAGTTCCCTGTAGCTATTCACAAAGCCATTTTGAAAGTGAAACTCTCCCATGTAACTGTTTCATGATGATAGACTTATAATAAATACAATCATAAGCATTTATGATAAAGACACATGAAAAATTATATACTTTAAAAATATTTGGTGCATAGCTGGTATAAAACCTACCTTTTAAATTCTTATTTAATTTGGAAATTATAGATGAATTTATTTTATAGTCCACTTAAATTCTTATTATTTGTTGCTTTTTTTTAACATATACTCAATTTTATTTTCCTGATAAGTAGCTGAAACACAGGAAAGTTAGAAAACATTCCTACATTAACCAAATACAAATTCCATGAGTTATGAAGTCAGGGGTGGTTGCAATTACTTGTTCTCAGTTACTATGCTCCACTGAGTTTATAAACCATGCTAATGTAATTAATAAGACATAACCAAAATAAATCAAATGTATTTTTCCCATATCTAATAAAGACCAATGTGTTTTCTCAACCAGTTTGAGAGTATATTACTTGTGATAGGATTCACCTGAACAAAATGAGATATGAAGATTATTTAAGATGAAAACTTCTGAATAAACATCAGCTCTAAGAAAAAAAAAGCAAACAAAAATAAAAAAACAAAGCTTAACTTCTTTTGCTGACTTAAGTAAATTTTCCCCAGTAAATTTTTCCCAAAATAAAGCCACCATAAATGCCCTCTTTGAAAGGTTTACAGTTGGAAAATATAGTAGAGAACATCTACACATGGATGAGAAATTTTAGAGGCAAAACCCTATGAAAAATTTTGTAACTTTCACGTGTTTCCCTACACTGTTTTCTCATTAATTTCTCACCATTTCCATTCCCTTGAAGTCTTAACCTCCCTCTTCTAAGGTTGATGTATAAACCCCTAACTCTAGCTGTTCAGTGAGCCTCCGTGAGTAAACTTTGTCATTTCTTTTGTTTATCTGACTTTTCTCAGGTCATTTGCAGCCCCAACCTTTAAATCTGATTTGGTAAAAGAAAATGTTGTTTTCCTCTTAATTTCTGTTTTGGAAATGATGTAGCTCTATCACAGTGATTATTTTTCAATTTTGACTACCCAGGTAACATTTGATCAAAGCCTTCTGGACAATAACTGCTCAGGTGGTAAAACTAAGAGAAAAGTGATTTTAAGCAGAAACCAAACATTATTCACAGATAAAATAGGATCCTTATTTTACAAGTGCATTTAGAGATGGCTCAGGATGTGTTTTGTTTTGTTTTAAATGCCAAGAATAAATATAAAACTAGTGCTTAGACTAAAGAAAAAACTAATGACACAAAGGATAGCAACACAGTGAAACAAAATTTTTAAAATGTTGTTTATATATGGACCAAATGCAGGAGCACTCAGATATGTAAGGCAAGTTCTTAATGACTTACAAAGAGACTAGACTTTCACACAATAATAGTGGGAGACTTTAACACTCCATTGTCAATATCAGAAAGATCAACAAGACAAAAAATTAACAAGGATATCCAGGACTTGAACTCAGACCTGAAACAAGCAAACCTGATAGACATTTACAGAACTCTCCACCCCAAATCCACAGAATATACATTCTTCTCAGCACCACATCACACCTACTCCAAAATTGACCACATAATTGGAAGTAAAGCACTCCTCAGCAAATGCAAAACAACTAAAATCATAACAAACAGTCTCTCAGACCATAGTGCAATCAAGTTAGAACTCAGAATTCAGAAAATAACTCAGAACTGCACAGCTTCATGGAAACTGAACAACTGGCTCTTGAATGTTGATTGGATAAACAATGAAATGAAGGCAGAAATAAAGTTCTTTGAAACCAATGAGAATGAAGACACAACATACCAGAATCTCTGGGACACATTTAAAGCAGTCTGTAGAGGAAAATATATAGCAATAAGTGCCCACATGAGAAGAGTGGAGAGATCCAAAATTGACACCCTATTGTCAAAATTGAAAGAGCTAGAGGAGCAAGATCAAAAAAGCTCAAAACCTAGCCGAAGACAAGAAATAACTAAGATCAGAGCAGAACTGAAGGAGATAGAGACACGAAAAACCCTTCAAAAATCAATAAATCCAAGAGCTGGTTTTCAAAAGATCAACAAAATAGACAGACCACTAGCCAGACTGATAAAAAGAAAAGAGAACAACCAAATAGATGCAATAAAAAAGCGATAAAGGGAAATCACCACAGATTCCACAGAAATTCAAACCATCATCAGAGAATACTACAAACAACTCTATGCACATAAACTAGTAAACCAGGAAGAAATGGATAAATTCCTGGACACCTGTGTCCTCCCAAGCCTAAACCAGGAGGAAGCTGAAACTATGAATAGACCAATAACAAGGTCTGAAGTTGAGGCAGCAATTAAGAGCCTACCACACACAAAAAGCCCAGGTCCAGATGGGTTCACAGCCAAATTCTACCAGACACACAAAGAGGATCTGGTACCATTCCTTCTGAAACTATTCCAAATAATTCAAAAGAGGAACCCTTCCCAAATCATTTTATGAGACCAACATCATCCTGATACCAAAACCTGGCAGAGACTCAACAAGAAAAGAAAACTTCAGGCCAATATCCATGATGAACATAGATGCAAAAATCTTCAATAAAATACTGGAAAACCGATTGCAACAGCACATTAAAAAACTTATCCATCATGATCAAGTAGGATTCATCCCGGGAATGCAAGGCTGGTTCAACATACGCAAGTCTATAAATGTAATTCACCACATAAACAGTAGCAAAAACAAAAACCACATGATTATCTCAATTGATGCAGAGACGGCATTTGACAAAATTCAACAGCCCTTTATGCTAAAAACCCTCAATAAACTTGGTATTGATGGAACATATCTCAAAGTAATAAAAGCTATTTATGACAAACCAACAGCCAATATCATACTTAATGGGCAAAACTGGAAGCATTCCCTTTGAAATCCAGCACTAGACAAGGATGCCCTCTCTCACCACTCCTATTCAACATACTACTGGAAGTTCTAGCCAGAGCAATCAGGCAAGAAAAAGAAATAAAGGGTATTCAAATAGGAAAGGTGGAAGCCAAATTGTCTCTATTTGCAGATGACATGATAGTATACCTAGAAGACCCCATCACTTCAGCCCAAAAACTCCTGAAACTGATAAGCAACTTCAGCAAAGTCTCAGGATATAAAATCAATGTGCAAAAATCACAAGCATTCCTATACACCAATAACAGACTTAAAGAGAACCAAATCAAGAACGAACTGCCATTCACAATTGCTACAAAGAAAATAAAATACCTAGGAATACAACTCACAAGGAATGTAAGGGACCTCTTTAAGGAAAACTACAAACCACTGCTCAACGAAATAAGAGAGGACACAAACAGATGGAGAAACATTCCATGTTCATGGTTAGGAAGAATCAATATCGTGAAAATGGCTATACTGCCCAAAGTAATTTACACAATCAATGCTATCCCCATCAAACTACCATTGAATTTCTTCACAGAACTGGAAAAAACCACCATGAACTTCATATGGAACCAAAGAGAGCCCGCATAGCCAAGTCAATTCTAAGCAAAAAGAACACAGTGGGAGGCATCACACTACCAGACTTCAAACTATACTACAAGGCTACAGTAATCAAAACAGCATGGTACTGGTACCAAAACAGAGATATAGACCAATGGAACAGAACAGAGGCATCGGAGGCAACACAACATATCTACAACCATATAATCTTTGATAAACCAGACAAAAACAAGCAATGGGAAAGGATTCCCTGTTTAATAAATGGTGTTGGGAAAACTGGCTAGCCATGTGCAGAAAGCAGAAACTGGACCCCTTCCTGACACCTTACACTAAAATTAACTCCAGATGGATTAAAGACTTAAACATAAGACCTGGCACCATAAAAACCCTAGAAGAAAATCTAGGCAAAACCATTCAGGACATAGGAGTAGGCAAGGACTTCATGACCAAAACACCAAAAGCATTGGCAACAAAAGCCAAAATAGACAAATGGGACCTAATCAAACTCCACAGCTTCTGCACGGCAAAAGAAACAGTCACTAGAGTGAATCGGCAACCATCAGAATGGGAAAAAATCTTTGCAGTTTACCCATCTGACAAAGGGCTGATATCCAGAATTTACAAAGAACTCAAACAGATTTACAGGAAAAAACAAACAAGCCCATTCAAAAATGGGCAAAGGATATGAACAGACACTTTACAAAGAAGACATACATGAGGCCAACAAACACATGAAAAAATGCTCATCATCACTGGTCATTAGAGATGCAAATCAAAACCACATTGAGATACCATCTCACGCCAGTTAGAATGGCGATCATTAAAAATCTGGAGACAACAGATGCTGGAGAGGATGTGGAGAAATAGGAACACTCTTACACTGTTGGTGGGAGTGTAAATTAGTTCAACCATTGTGGAAGACAGTGTGGCGATTCCTCAAGGACCTAGAAATAGAAATTCCATTTGACCCAGCAATCCCATTACTGGGTATATATCCAAAGGACTATAAATCGTTCTACTATAAGGACACATGCACACGAATGTTCATTGCAGCACTGTTTACAATAGCAAAGACCTGGAACCAACCCAAATGCCCATCGATGATAGACTGGACTGGGAAAATGTGGCACATATACACCATGGAATATTATGCAGCAATCAAAATGATGAGTTTGTGTCCTTTGTAGGACATGGATGAATCTGGAGAACATCATTCTCAGCAAACTGACACAAGAACAGAAAAGAAATACCCTTCAAAAAAAAAATCCAAGAGCTGGTTTTTCAAAAGATCAACACAATAGACAGGCCACTAGCCAGACTGATAAAAAAGAAAAGAGAGAAAAACCAAATAGGTGCAATAAAAAACGATAAAGGGGAAATCACCACAGATTCCACAGAAATTCAAACCATCATCAGAGAATACTACAAACAACTCTATGCACATACACTAGAGAACCGGGAAGAAATGGATAAATTCCTGGACACCTGTGTCCTCCCAAGCCTAAACCAGGAGGAAGCTGAAACTATGAAAAGACCAATAACAAGGTCTTAAGTTGAGGGAGCAATTAAGAGCCCACCACACAAAAAAAGCCCAGGTCCAGATGGGTTCACAGCCAAATTCTACCAGACACACAAAGAGCATCTGGTACAATTCCTTCTGAAACTATTCCAAATATTTCAAAAAGAGGGAACCCTTCCAAATCATTTTATAAGACCAACATCATCCTGATACCAAAACCTGGCAGAGACTCAACAAGAAAAGAAAACTTCAAGCCAATATCAATGATGAACATAGATGCAAAAATATTCAATAAAATACTGGCAAACCGATTGTAACAGCACATTAAAAAACTTATTCATCATGATCAAGTAGGATTCATCTGGGGATGCAAGGCAGGTTCAACATACGCAAGTCTATAAATGTAATTCACAACATAAATGGAACCAAAACCAAAAATCACATTAGTTCAATTGACACAGAGAAGGCATTTAGCCCTTTATACTAAAAACCCTCAATAAACTTGGTATTGATGTAGCATATCTCAAAGTAATAAAAGCTATTTATGACAAACCAACAGCCAATATTATACTTAATGGGCAAAAACTGAAAGCATTTCCTTTGAAATCCAGCACTAGACATGGATGCCCTCTCTCACCACTCTATTCAACATAGTACTGGAAGTTCTAGCCAGAGTAATCAGGCAAAAAAAAAAAATAAATAAAAAAAATAAAGCATATTCAAATAGGAAAGGTGGAAGCCAAATTGTCTCTATTTGCAGATGACATGATAGTATACCTAGAAGACCCCATCACCTGAGCCCAAAAACTCCTGAAACTGATAAGCAACTTCAGTCTCAGGATATAAAATCAATGTGCAAAAATCACAAGCATTCCTATACACCAATAAAAGACTTAAAGAGAACCAAATCAAGAACGAACTGTAATTCACAATTGCTACAAAGAAAATAAAATACCTAGGAATACAACTCACAAGGAACATAAGGGACCACTTCAAGGAAAACTACAAACCACTGCTCAAAGAAATAAGAGAGGACACAAACAGATGGAGAAACATTCCATGTTCCTGGTTAGGAAGAAGCAATATCATGAAAATGGCTATACTGCCCAAAGTAATTTACACAATCAATGCTATCCCCATCAAACCACCATTGAATTTCTTCACGGACCTGAAAAATCCACCATGAACTTCATATGGAACCAAAAGAGAGTCCGCATAGCCAAGTCAATTCTAAGCAAAAAGAACACAGTGGGAGGCATCACACTACTAGTCTTCAAACTATTCTACAAGGCTACAGTAATCAAAACAGCATGGTACTGGTATCAAAACAGAGATATAGACCAATGGAACAGAACAGAGGCATCAGAGGAAACAACATATCTACAATCATGTAATCTTTGATAAACCAGGCAAAAACAAGCAATGGGGAAAATATTCCCTGTTTAATAAATGGTGTTGGGAAAACTGGCTAGCCATGTTCAGAAAGCAGAAACTGGACCCCTTCCTGACACCTTACACTAAGATTAACTCCAGATGGATTAAAGCCTTAAACATAAGACCTGGCACCATAAAAACCCTAGAATAAAATATAGGAAAAACCATTCAGGACATAGGAGTAGGCCAGCACTTCATGACCAAAACACTAAAAGCATTGGCAACAAGGCTAAAATAGACAAATGGGACCTAATCAAACTCCACAGCTTTTGCCTGGCAAAAAAAAAAAAAACAACAAACAGTCACCAGAGTGAATTGGCAACCATCAGAATAAGAACAAATCTTTGGAGTTTACCCAACTGACAAAGGGCTGATATCCAGAATTTACAAAGAACTCAAACAGATTTACAGGAAAAACACAAACAAGCCCATTCAAAAATGGGCAAACGATATGAACAGACGCTTTACAAAAAAAGACATACATGAGGCCAACAAACACATGAAAAAATGCTCATGATCACTGGTCATTAGAGAGATGCAAATCAAAACCACATTGAGATACCATCTGACGCCAGTTAGAATGGCGATCATTAAAAAATCTGGAGACAACAGATGCTGGAGAGGATGTGGAGAAATAGGAACACTCTTACACTGTTGGTGTGAGTGTAAATTAGTTCAACCATTGTGGAAGACAGTGTGGCGATTCCTCAAGGACCTAGAAATAGAAATTCCATTTGACCCAGCAATTTTTTTACTGGGTATATATCCAAAGGACTATAAATCGTTCTATTATAAGGACACATGCACACGAATGTTCATTGCAGCACTGTTTACAATAGCAAAGACCTGAAACCAACCCAAGTGCCCATTGATGATAGACTGGACTGGGAAAATGTGGCACATATATACCATGGAATATTATGCAGCAATCAAAAATGATGAGTTTGTGTCCTTTGTAGGGACATGGATGAATCTGGAGAACATCATTCTCCGCACACTGACAGAAGAACAGAAAAGGAAATACCGCATATTCTCATTCATAGTTGGGTGAGATAAATGAGAACACATGGACACAGGGAGGGGGTCTTCTACACACTTGGGTCTATTGGTGGGAATGGGGGAGGGACAGTGTGGGATGGAGCTGGAGAGGGATAGCCTGGGGAGAAATGCCAAGTGTGGGTGAATGGGAGGAAGGCAGAAAAACACACTGCCATGTGTGTACCTATGCAACTATCCTGCACATTCTGCACATATACCTCAAAACCTAAAATGCAATAAAAATTTAAAATTTAAAAAAAATCTTGTTTAAATTAAAAAAAAAAAAAAACTAATTGATATGTCAGCCAAGATATGATTCAGTATTTTAAAGTGTGGTAAGAGCATCTAAAACCTCATTTGAAAATATGGAGAATATTAAAGGCTTCCACATATTTCTGTGAATTTATAGAATCTGTCAGATTATGCACTCTTTTATGTTTTTTGTACTTTAGATCCTGGTGGACATGGACAGACCATGAAAGACTGTTGCATAGGTACATTTATGGCAAGGTTGTTTGCTGCCTCCATCCCCCATCACCTATAATGTTATTTCTCCCCACCCTCCTTCCTCTCTTCCTCCCCTAGCCCCCAAAATGGACTCCAGTATGTGATGCCCCCCCCCTCTGTATCCACATGGTCTCATTGTTCAGCAACTTCCAATGACTGAGAAAATGCAGTGTTTGGTTTTCTGTTCTTGTGTCAGTTTGCTGAGAATGATGGTTTTCAGGTTCATCCATGTCCCTACAGAGGACACAAATGCATCATTTTTTATGGATTCATAGTATTACACGGTGTATATGTGCCACATTTTCTTTGTGCAGTTTATCATTTATGAGCATTTGGGTTGGTTCCAGGTCTTGGCTATTGTAGACAGTGCTGCCATAAACATATGCATGCATGTGTCTTTATAATAGAATGATCTATAGTCTTTTGGGTATATACTCAGCAATGGGATAGCTGGGTCAAATGAAATTTTTATTTCTAAATTTTAAAGAATCACCACACTGTCTTCCACAATGTTTAAACTAATTTGCACTCCCACCAGCAGTATAAAAGTGTTCCTATTTCTCCACATCCTCTCCAACATCTGTTGTCTCTCGATTTTTTTTTTTTTTTTAGAAAGAGTCTGGCTCTATCCCAAGGCTGGAGTGCAGTGGAAGGATTGCAGCTCACTGCAACTTCCATTTTCCAGTTTCAAGCAATTCTCCTACCTCAGCCTCCTGAGAAGATGGGACTACAGGCACACACCACAATGCCTGGCTAATTTTTGGTACTTTAGTATAGATGGGGTTGTTGGCCAGGATGGTCTTAATCTCTTGATTTCATGATCCACCCTTCTAGCCTCCCAAAGTGCTGGTATTACAGGTGTGAGCCACCGTGCCCGGCCATCTTCTGATTTTTTTTTTTTAATAATTGCCACTCTAACTGGCATGAGATGGTATCTCAATATGGTTTTGATTTGCATGTCTCTAATGATCAGTGATGATGGGCATTTTTTCATATGTTTGTTTGCCTCATGTATGTCTTCTTTTGAAAAGTGTCTGTTATATCCTTTGCCCACTTTTGGATGGGTTTGTTAGTCTTTTTTTCTTGTAAATCTGTTTTAGTTCTTTGTAGATTCTGGATATTAGCCCTTTGCCAGATGGGTAGATTGCAAAATTTTTTTCCCATTCACTCTAATGATTGCTTCTTTGGCTGTACAGAAGCTCTGAAGTTTAATTAGATCCCATTTGTCTATTTTAGTGTTTGTTGCCAATGCTTTTGGTGTTTAGTCATGAATTCCTTGCCTAGGCCTATGTCCTGAATGGTATTGCCTAGATTTTCTTCTAGGGTTTTTATGCTGTTAGGTCTTAGGATTAAGTCCTTAATCCATCTGGAGTTAATTTTAGTGTAAGGTGTCAGGAAGGGGTCCAGTTTCCGCTTTCTGCACATTGCTAGCCAATTTTCCCAACACCATTTATTAAAAAGGGGATCCTTTCCTCATTGCTTATTTTTTTCAGGTTTGTCAAAGATTAGATGGTGGTAGATGTGTGGCATTGCTTCTGAGGCCTCTGTTCTATTCCATTGGTCTATTTCTGTTTTGTTACCAGTACCATGCTGTTTTAATTACTCTTGCCTTGTAGTATAGTTTGAAGTCTGGCAGGATGATGCCTCCAGCTTTGTTCTTTTTGCTTAGGATTGTCTTGGCTATGCAGGCTCTCTTTTGGTTCCATATGAAGTGTAAGGTGATTTTTTTTCAGTTCTGTGAAAAAAAGTCATTAGTAGCTTGATGGGGATAGCGTTGAATCTGTAAATTACTTTGAGCAGTATGGCCATTTTCACAATATTTGAATTCTTCCTAACCATGAGCATGGAATATTTTTCCATCTGTTTTTGTCCTCTCTTATTTCCTTGAGCAGTGGTATGCAGTTTTCCTTGAAGAGTTCCTTTATTTCCTTTGTTAGTTTTATTTCTAGATATTCTATTCTCCTTGTAGCAATTGTTAATGTGAGTTTGCTCTTGAGTTGGCTCTCTGTTTGTCTGTTATTAGTGTATAGGAATGACTCTGATTTTTGTACATTTATTTTATATCCTGAGACTTTCTTGAAGTTGCTTATCAGCTTAAGGAGGTTTTTGGTTGCAAGGACGGAATCTTCTAAATATACAATCATGTCGTCTGCAAACAGAGACGATTAGACTTCCTCCTTTCCTAACTGAATACCCTTTATTTGACATTCTTGCCTGATTGCTTTGTCTAAAACTTCCAATAATATATTGAGTAAGAAAAGTGAGAGAAGACATCCTTGTCTAATGCAAGATTTTTAAAAAATACTTCAAGTTTTCACCCATTCAGTATGATATTGGCAGTGGGTTTGTCACAAATAGCTTTTATTATTTTGTGATATGTTCCACTGATACCTAGTTTATTGAGAGTTTTAGCATAAAGGGCTGCTAAATTTTGACAAAGACTTTCTCTGCATTTATTGAGATAATCATGTAGTTTTTGTCTTTGTTTCTATTTATATCATGGATTACGTTTACAGACTTGCATATGTTGAACCAGACTTGCATCCCCAGGAAGAAGCTGACTTGATCTAGATTGATAAGATTATTTTTTTTAATTTTTATTGCATTTTAGGTTTTGGGATACATGTGCAGAATGTGCAAGATAGTTGCATAGGTACACACATGGCAGTGTGTTTTGCTGCTTTCCTCCCATTCACCCACACTTGGCATTTCTCCCCAGGCTATCCCTCTTCAGATCCTCCCCCGTTATCCCTCCCCTATTCCTCCCAATAGACCACAGGGTGTAGTACCCACCTCCCTGTGTCCATGCGTTCTCATTATTCTCACCCACCTAAGAGGGAGAATATGTAGCATTTTCTTTTCTGTTATTGTGTCAGTTGGCTGAGAATGATGTTCTCCATATTCATCCATGTCCTTATAACGGACATAAACTCATCATTTTTGATTGCTGCATAATATTCCATGGTGTATATGTGCCACATTTTCCAAGTCCAATCTATCATCAATGGGCGTTTCGATTGGTTCCAGTTCTTTGCTATTGTAAACAGTGCTGCAATGAACATTCATGTGCATGTGTCCTTATAGTAGAATGATTTATATTCCTTTGGGTATATACCCAGTAATGGAATTGCTGGGTCAAATGGAATTTCTATTTCTAGGTCCTTGAATAATCGCCAAACTGTCTTCCACAATGGTTGAACTAATTTACACTCCCACCAACAGTGTAAGAGTGTTCCTATTTCTCCACATCCTCTCCAGCATCTGTTGTCACCAGATATTTTAATGATCACCATTCTAACTGGCATGAGATGATATCTCAATGTGGTTTTGATTTGCATCTCTGTAATGACCAGTGATGATGAGCATTTTTTCATGTGTTTGTTGGCCTCATGTATGTCTTCTTTTGTAAAGTGTCTGTTCATGTCCTTTGCCCATTTTTGAATGGGCTTGTTCATTTTTTTCCTGTAAACCTGTTTGAGTTCTTTGTAAATTCTGGATATCAGCCCTTTGTCAGTTGGGTAAACTGTAAAGATTTTGTTCCAATCTGTTGGTTGCTGATTCACTCTAGTGACTTTTTTTTTTTTTTTCTGTGCAAAAGCTGTGGAGTTTGATTAGGTCCCATTTGTCTATTTAGCTTTGTTGCCAATGCTTTTAGTGTTTTGGTAATGAAGTTCTTGCCTACTCCTATGTCCTGAATGGTTTTCCCTAGATTTTCTTCTAGGGTTTTTATGGTGCCAGGTCTTATGTTTAAGTCTTTAATCCATCTGGAGTTAATTTTAGTGTAAGGTGTTGGGAAGGGGTCCAGTTTCTGCTTTCTGCACATGGCTAACCAGTTTTCCCAATACCATTTATTAAACAGGGAATCCTTTTTTCCATTGCTTGTTTTTGTCTGGTTTATCAAAGATTATATGGTTGTAGCTATGTTGTGCTGCCTCTGATGCCTCTGTTATGTTCCATTGGTCTATATCTCTGTTTTGGTAGCAGTACCATGCTGTTTTGATTACTCTGGCCTTGTAGTATAGTTTGAAGTCTGGTAGTGTGATGCCTCCCCCTGTGTTCTTTTTGCTTAGAATTGACTTGGATATGCAGTCTCTCTTTTGGTTCCATAAGAAGTTCATGGTGTTTTTTTCCAGTTCTGTGAAGAAATTCAATGGTAATTTAATGGGAATAGCATTGATTGTGTAAATTACTTTGAGCAGCATAGCCATTTTCACAATATTGATTCTTCCTAACCACGAATACGGAATGATTCTCCATCTGTTTGTGTCCTCTCTTATTTCATTGAGCAGTAGTTTGTAGTTTTTCTTAAAGAGGTCCCTAACGTTCCTTGTGAGTTTTATTCCTAGGTATTTTATTTTTTTGTAGCAATTGTGAATGGCAGTTTATTCTTGATTTCATTCTCTTTAAGTCTATTATTGGTGTATAGGAATGCTTGTCATTTTTGCGCATTGATTTTATATCCTGAGACTTTGCTGAAGTTGCTTATCAGTTTCAGGAGTTTTGGGCTGAGGTGATGGGGTCTTCTAGGTATACTATCATGTCGTCTGCAAATAGAGACAATTTGGCTTCCTCCTTTCCTATTTGAATACCCTTTATTTCTTTTTCTTGCCTGATTGCTCTGGCTAGAACTTCCAGTACTATGTTGAATAGGAGTGGTGAGAGAGGGCATCCTTGTCTAGTGCCGGATTTCAAAGGGAATGCTTCCAGTTTTTGCCCATTAAGTATGATATTGGCTGTTGGTTTGTCATAAATAGCTTTTATTACTTTGAGATATGTTCCATCAATACGAGTTTATTGAGAGTTTTAGCATAAAGGGCTGTTGAATTTTGTCAAATGCCTTCTCTGCATCAATTGAGATAATCATGTGGTTTTGTTTTGGTTCTGTTAATGTGGTGAATAATGTTTATAGACTTGTATGTTGAACCAGCCTTGCATGCCGGGATGAATCCTACTTGATCATGATGGATAAGTTTTTAATGTGCTGTTGCAATCGGTTTGCCAGTATTTTATTGAAGATTTTGCATCTATGTTCATCATGGATATTGGCCTGAAGTTTTCTTTTCTTGTTGAGTCTCTGCTGGTTTTGGTATCAGGATGATGTTGGTCTCATAAAATGATTTGGGAAGGGTTCCCTCTTTTTGGATTATTTGGAATAGTTTCAGAAGGAATGGTACCAGATCCTCTTTGTGTGTCTGGTAGAATTCAGCTGTGAACCCATCTGGACCTGGGCTTTTTGTGTGGTAGGCTCTTAATTGCTGCCTCAACTTCAGACCTTGTTATTGGTCTATTCATAGTTTTGGCTTCCTCCTGGTTTAGGCTTGGGAGGACAGGTGTCCAGGAATTTATCCATTTCTTCTTGGTTTACTAGTGTATGTGCATAGAGTTGTTTGTAGTATTCTCTGATGATGGTTTGAATTTCTGTGGAATCTGTGGTGATTTCCTTTATCATTTTTTATTGCATCTATTTGGTTGTTCTCTCTTCTTTTTATCAGTCTGGCTAGTGGTCTGTCTATTTTGTTGATCTTTTTGAAAAACCAGCTCTTGGATTTATTGATTTTTGAAGGGTTTTCTTGTCTCTATCTCCTTCAGTTCTGCTCTGATCTTAGTTATTTATTGTCTTCGGCTAGGTTTTGAGCGTTTTTTATCTTGCTCCTCTAGCTCTTTCAATTTTGATGATAGGATGTCAATTTTGCATCTCTCCACTCTTCTTATTTGGGAACTTATTGCTATATATTTTCCTCTACAGACTGCTTTAAATGTGTCCCACAGATTTTGGTATGTTGTGTCTTTGTTCTCATTGTTTTCAAAGAACTTTCTTATTTCTGCCTTCATTTTATTGTTTATCCAATCAACATTCAAGAGCCAGTTGTTCAATTTTCATGAAGCTGTGTGTTTCTGAGTTAGTTTCTGAATTCTGAGTTCTAATTTGATTACAGTATGGTCTGAGACTGTTTGTTATGATTTCAGTTGTTTTGCATTTGCTGAGGGGTGCTTTACTTCCATTTATATGGTCAATTTTTGAGTAGGTGTGATGTTGTGCTGAGAAGAATGTATATTCTGTGGATTGGGGGTGGAGAGTTCTGTAAATGTCTATCAGGTTTGCTTGTTCCGGGATGGAGTTCAAGCCCTGGATATTCTTGTTAATTTTCTGTCTGGTTAATCTGTCTGATATTGACAATGAAGTGTTAAAGTCTCACACTATTATTGTGTGAGAGTCTAAGTCTCTTTGTAAGTCATTAAGAACTTGCTTTGTATATCATGCTGCTCCTGTGTTGGGTCCATATATATTTAGAATCGTTAGCTCTTCTTGTTGTATCAACCCTTTTACCATTATGTAATAACCTTCTTTGTGTCTTTTGATCTTTGTTGCTTTAAAGTCTATTTTATCAGAGATGAGAATTGCAACTCCTGCTTTTTTTGCTCTCAATATGCTTGGTAAATCTTCCCCCATCACTTTATTTTGAGCCTTTTTGAATCTTTGCATGTGAGATGGGTTTCCTGGATACAGCACACTGATGGGTTTTGGTTTCTTATCCAATTTGCCAGTCTGTGTCTTTTGATTGGTGCATTTAGCCCATTTACATTTAGGGTTACTATTGTTATGTGGGAGTTTGATACTGCTATTTTGATGATATCTGGCTGTTTCATCCCTTGGTTGATGCAGATTCTTCATTTTGTTGATACTCTTTAGCATTTGGTATGTTTTTAGAATGGCTGGTACTGCTTGTTCCTTTCTATGTGTAGTGCCTCTTTCTGGAGCTCTTGTAAAGCAGGCCTGGTGGTGACAAAATCTCTGAGTTCTTGCTTCTTGGCAAAAGATTTTATTCTTCCTTCACTTATGAAGCTCAGTTTGGCTGGATATGAAATTCTGGGTTGGAAGTTCTTTTCTTTAAACAAGTTGAATATTGGCCCCCACTCTCTTCTGGCTTATAGAGTTTCTGCCAAAAGATCTGCTGTAAGTCTGATGGGCTTCCCTTTGTGGGTGACCCGACCCTTCTCTCTGGCTGCCCTTAGTATTTTCTCCTTTATTTCAACCCTGGTGAATCTGTTGATTATGTGCCTTGGGGTTACTCTTCTTGCAGAATATATTTGTGGTGTTCTCTGTATTTTCTGGAGTTGAGTATTAGCCTGCCTTGCTAGGTTTGGGAAATTTTTATGGATAATATCCTGAAGAGTGTTTTCTAGCTTGGATTCATTCTCTTCATCACTTTCTGGTACACCTATCAAATGTAGGTTAGGTCTCTTCACATAGTCCCACATTTCTTGGAGATTTTGTTCTTTCCTCTTTGCACTTTTTTCTCTAATCTTGGTTTCTCTTTTTATTTTATTGAGTTGATCTTCGACTTCTGATATTCTTTCTTCTGCCTGGTCAATTCAGGTGTTGAAACATGTGCATGCCTCACATATTGTGGTTTTCAGCTCCTTCAAGTCATTCATATTCCTCTCTAAGTTGTCCATTCTTAATATCATTTCCTCAAATCTTTTTTCAAGGTTCTTAGTTTCTTTGCATTGATTTAGAACATGTTTTTTTAGCTCACTGAAGTTTCTCATTATCCACCTTCTGAAGTCTGATTGTGTCATTTCATCACTCTTATTCTTTGTCCTGCTTTGTTCCCTTGGTGGTGAGAAATTTTCATCCTTTGTAGGAGGTGAGGTGTTTTGGTTTCAGGTGTTTTCCTCCTTTTTGTCCTGGTTTCTTCCCATCTTTGTGGATTTATCCACCTGTCATCTTTGTAGTTGCTGACTTTTCAATTGGGTCTCTGAGTGGATGCCCAGATTGCTGATGATGAAGTAGTTCTGTTGTTTAGTTTTTCTTCTATTGGTTTAGCCCCTCTGCTGTATGAGTGCTGAGGTCCACTCCAGGCCCTGCTTGTCTGGGGTACACCTGTAGCAGCTGCAAAACAGTGAGGGATGCTACCAGTTTCTTCTGCTATCTCTGTCCCAGAATGAAGCCTGCCAAGTGTCAATCTGATTAGTCTTTTTTTGAGGTGGCTCTTTGGATATTCAGGGGTCAGGGAGCTGCTTGAGGAGATGGTCTGTACTTTATAGGAGCTCCAGTGCTGACCTGTGAGCTTCGTTGTTCATTCAGGGTTGCTGGGCAGATTTGTTTATGTCTGCTGCAGCAGAACTTACAAAACCCCCATTTTTTTCCCTCAGATGCTTTGTCTCAGGGAGTTGGGGCTTTCTTTATGATATCTGTTGCACTGTCTTGCCCAGCTAGGACACAGTCTATTCACTATTTGCCTGCTGGGGCTCCGCACTGCTAGTGTGGGTGGGGCTCTGTTCTACTGTGGTGTGCTCCACCCTGTTGGCAGCGTCTCTCTGTTATGACTGGTTGCCTTAGCAACGGCAGGCTGCATCAGCAGTGGGCTGTACCTCAGTAAGGGCGAATTGCATCCGTAGTGGCAGATGCCCCTCCCACACTGGGCTGCACCATCCTGTATTCAGCTGACCCCGTAGCAAAACTCTCAACCCCGAGTGGCTTGAATCGCCGTGCTGCTTGTCCCCATGAGGGTGGGACCCGCCGAACCCTATCACCTGGCTCCCTGCCTCAGAGTCCCTCCTCTCTCTCTCTCTCTCTCTCTCTCTTTATTTTCAAATTGAATGGTTGACTCTCTCACAGGCACCCCAGTCACCTACTGATTGGCCACTGGGATCCATGCTATCTCCCCTGTGGTGGCCCACTGCACCAGCACAAATCACTCTTCCCAGGAATCTCCTATTCTGGCTCACCATCCAAGTCCCATTCAATCAAATGGACATGTCAATCTGCCCTTCCAAAACTCACATTGCTTGTTTAACAGGGCACCCAGACCAGTGAGCTTTGTGTGGGCTTCTGTGGCACCAGCCGAAATGGCCACACAAGCCGAAAGGGTTGCGCTGCTCTCCTGTGTCTCTCCTACACCTGGGAATTTGCCAGTTCTGTGGGCAACAAAAGTCTGTCTGAAAATGCAGCTAGGACTCACCCTCTGTGCCTTCACTGAGGGCTGCAATCCTGAGTTGTTTCTATGGTGCCATCTTGGAACCTCCTCCCTGGATAAGCTTTTTGATGTGCTTTTGCAATTTGTTTGCCAGCATTTTATTTAAGATTTTTGTATCTATGTTCCTTATGGAAATTGGCCAGAAGTTTTCTGTTTTTGTAGAGTCTCGGCCAGGTTTTGGTATCAGGATGATGTTGGTTTTGTAAAACGAGTTGGGGAGAATTTTCTCTTTGTGTGTTGCTTAAAATAGTTTCAGAGGAAATGGTACCAACTCCTCTTTGTACGTCTGCTAGAATTTGGCTGTGAACCCATCTGGACCTGGATGCTTTTTGGTTGGTAGGCTATTTCTTGATGCCTCAACTTCAGCCCTTGTTATTGGTCCATTCAGGAATTGAATTTCTTCCTGGTTTAGTCTTGAGAGGGTGCAGGTGTCCAGAAATTTATTCATTTCTTCCAGGTTTACTGGTTTATATGCATAGAGTTGTTTGTAGTAATCTCTGAGCATAGTTTGTATTTCTGTGGGATTGGTGGTGATATCCCATTTGTCATTTTTTATTGCAACCATTTGACTCTCTCTTTTCTTTTTTTATGAATCTGGCTAGCAGTTTAATTATTTTGTTGATCTTTTCAAAAAACCTGCTCCGGGATGTATTGATTTTTTGAAGGGTTCTTTTTTTTGTGTGTGTGTCTCTATCTCTTTCATTTCTGTTCTGATATTAGTTATTTCTTGACTTCTGCTAGCTTTTTTTTTTTAATCTTGCTCCTCTAGCTCTTTCCATTTTGATGATAGAGTGTGGATTTTAGATCTTTCCTCCCTTCTCATGTGGGCACTTATTGCTATGAATTCCCTCTAGACACTGCTTTGAATGTGTTGCAGAGATTCTGGTACATTGCACCTTCATTCTCATTGGTTTTGATGAGCATCTTTATTTCTGCCTTCATTTCATTTCATCAACATTCAGAAGCCAGTTGTTCACTTTCCATGAAGTTATATGGTTTTGAGTTAGTTTCTTAATCCTGAGATCTAATTTGATTGCACTGTGGTCTGAAAGACTGCTATGATTTATGTTCTTTTGCATTTGCTTAGAAGTGATTTACTTCCGGCCAAGCACAGTGGCTCAAGCCTGTAATCCCAGCACTTTGGGAGGCTGAGGTGGGTGGATCATGAGATCAAGAGATTGAGACCATCCTGGTCAACATGGTGAAACCCCGTCTCTATTAAACATACAAAAAATTAGCTGGGCATGGTGGCACATGCCTGTAATCTCAGATACTCAGGAGGCTGAGGCAGGAGAATTGCTTGAACCCAGAGGTGGAGGTTGCAGTGAGCCAAGATCGTGCCATTGCACTCCAGCCTGGGTAATGAGTGAAATTCCGTCTCAAAAAAAATAAAAAGAAAAAAAAAGGAGTGATTTACTTCCAATTACGTGGTCAATTTTAGAGTAAGTGTGATGTGGCGCTGAGAAGAATGTATATTCTGGGGCTTTTGGGTGGAGAGTTCTGTAGATGTTTATTAGGTCCACTTGTTCCAGTTTTGAATTCAAGTCCTGGATATCCTTGTTGATTTTTTGTCTCATTGATCTGTCTAATTTTGACAATGGAGTGTTAAAGTCTCCCACTCTTATTGTGCTAGAGTCTAAGTCTCTTTGTAGCTCATTAAGAACTTGCTTTATGTATCTGGGTGCTCCTGTATTGAGTACATATACATTTAGAATAGTTAGCTCTTCTTGTTGTAACAATCCTTTCACCATTATGTAATGTTCTTCTTTGTCTCTTTTGATTTTTGTTGATTCAAAGTTCATTTTATCAGAGACTAGGATTGCAACCCCTGCTTTTTTTTTCTCTCCATTTTCTTAGTAGATCTTTTTCCATCCCTTTATTTTGAGTCTATATGTGTCTTTGCATGTGTGATGGGTCTTCTGAATACAGTGCACCGACGGGTCTTGACGTTTTACCCAGTTTGCCAGTCTGTGTCTTTTGACTATGGCATTTAGGCCATTTACATTTAATATTAACATTGTTATGTGTGAGTTTGATCCTACTATTTTGTTACTGGTTGTTTGTTTTGCCTGTTGGTCAATGCAGCTTTTTCATTGCATCATTGGTCTTTACAATTTGGTTCATTTTTGTAGTGTCTAGTATTGGATGTTTTTTCCCCACGTTTAGTGTTTCCTTTAGGAACTCTTATAAGGCAGGTTTTGTGGTGACAAAATCTCTCACTAATGCTTCTCTGTAAAGGATTTTATTTCTCCTTCACGTATGAAGCTTAGTTTGGCTGGATATAAAATTCTGGTTTGAAAGTTATTTTCTTTAAGAATGTTGAGTATTTGCCCCACTCTCTTCTGGCTTGTAGGTTTCTGTGGAAAGACCTACTGTGAGTCTACAGTCTTTCCTTTGTGAGTAACCAAACCTTTCTCTCTGGCTGTTTTAGCATTTTTCCTTCATTTCAACCCTGGTGAATCTGATGAATATGTGCCTTAGGATTGCTCTTCTTGAGAAGTATCTTTGTGGTGTTCTTTGTATTTTCTGTATTTGAATATTGGACTACTTTGCTAGGCTGGGAAAGTTCTCCTGGATAATATCCTGAAGAGCATTTTCCAGCTTGGATTCATTTTCCCATCCTCTTAGTAGATCTTTTCCATCCCTTTATTTTGAGTCTATATGTGTCTTTGCATGTGTGATGGGTCTTCTGAATACAGTGCACCACGGGTCTTGACGTTTTACCCAGTTTGCCAGTCTGTGTCTTTTGACTATGGCATTTAGGCCATTTACATTTAATATTAACATTGTTATGTGTGAGTTTGATCCTACTATTTTGTTACTGGTTGTTTGTTTTGCCTGTTGGTCAATGCAGCTTTTTCATTGCATCATTGGTCTTTACAATTTGGTTCATTTTTGTAGTGTCTAGTATTGGATGTTTTTCCCACGTTTAGTGTTTCCTTTAGGAACTCTTATAAGGCAGGTTTTGTGGTGACAAAATCTCTCACTAATGCTTCTCTGTAAAGGATTTTATTTCTCCTTCACGTATGAAGCTTAGTTTGGCTGGATATAAAATTCTGGTTTGAAAGTTATTTTCTTTAAGAATGTTGAGTATTTGCCCCCACTCTCTTCTGGCTTGTAGGGTTTCTGTGGAAAGACCTACTGTGAGTCTACAGTCTTTCCTTTGTGAGTAACCAAACCTTTCTCTCTGGCTGTTTTAGCATTTTTCCTTCATTTCAACCCTGGTGAATCTGATGAATATGTGCCTTAGGATTGCTCTTCTTGAGAAGTATCTTTGTGGTGTTCTTTGTATTTTCTGTATTTGAATATTGGACTACTTTGCTAGGCTGGGAAAGTTCTCCTGGATAATATCCTGAAGAGCATTTTCCAGCTTGGATTCATTTTTCCCATCCTCTTCAGGTACACTGATCAAGCGTAGATTAGGTCTTTTCACATAATTCCATATTTCTTGGAGGTTTTGTTTATTTCTTTTCACTCTTTTTTCTCTTTTCTTGCCTTATCTTTTTTATTTCATTGAGTTGATCTTCAATCTCTACTATCCTTTCTTCTGCTTGATTGATTTGGCTATTGAAACTTGTGTATACTTCACGAAGTTCTCATGCTGTATTTTTCAGCTCCATCAAGTTGTTTATGTTCTTCTCAAGGCTGGCTATTCTAGTTAGTGTTTCATCTAATGTTTATTTAATGTTCTTAATTTATTTGCTTTGGGTTAGAACATATTCTTTTAGATCAGAGAAGTTTGTTATTACCCATCTTCTGAAGCCTGCTTCTGTCAGTTCCTCAAAATTATTCTCTCACCTGTTTTGTTCTTGCTGGTGAGGCACTGTGATCTCTGGGGAGGTGAGGCATTCTGGACTTGAATTTTTTTATTCCTTTTGTGCTGGTTTCTTCCCATCTTCATGGATTTATCTATCTTTGATCTTTGAAGTTGGCAATTTTAAGTGGGATCTCTGAGTGGACATCCTTTCTGTTAAAGTTGGGCTTATTTCTCCTGTATGAGGCTTCTTTTATTTTTTATTTTTTTAATGCAGGTGTCAGAGTGCCACTTGAGACAGTCTGTCCATTATCTTCCTGTGGAGGCACTGCTGGGCTGCCTCAATCTCAGCCAGGCTGCCATTTATTCTTTGCCTGGTTTCTACTCATGCTGGTGGGATTAGCCCCACCTTCCCAATGATTGGCTTCTTTCATCCCACTGAACTTGATGCTTTCAGATGGAGCTCCATCTGATATGTTTACTGTGAAACTCACCTGAGAGAGGGATTCCACTTGCTGGATCTTGTGGGGGTGGGAACTATCTGGCCGTATCCCTCTCCTTGCTTTCAATTCTTCCATCTTCTGTGGGATAGGCAGTTTCTTCTCACAAGCCTTGGTGTTAGTCCAAGTCTCCACACTGGTCTGTGCTGGCAAGACACCAGTCTGGCCAGGGCTGCCGGCATGGGCTGTTGCCCAGATCTGCAACTCGAGGTGGTTCTCAGTCTGGTGGCATTTTCCTGGGCTGTGGGCTGCTGAAGTCATGGAGTGAAGTGCTGTATCTGAATCAATGTATCAAGGAGGTGAAGGTCCCCCCAGCCCCCGCCACCATCCACCATGCCAGATGCACTTCCCAGGTGGGGCAGTTTCCAGCCTTGCCTCAGCTCACCCCCTTTGGGCTGCTTTTCCTGCCTTTTTAAAAATTAATCCCACTGTTCAACCAGTCCCTTTAGAACAAACCCTGTACTTTGTTTAGAAATGCAGATATAGCTCTGGTACTGTGTCTCACTGGCTGGAAGTTGCACTCTGGAGAAGCTCCCTTTCAGCCATCTTTGTCCTCTCTCAGATTATGCACTTTTAAACTAAAATAGTTGTTTACTGGAGAATTACTGGGGAGGCTTCCAAGATGGTGTTATAGAGGCAACTCAGGATTGCAGCTCTCAGTGAAGGCACAGAGGGTGAGTCCTAGCTGCATTCTTGGATGGACCATTTTTGCCCACAGAACGTTGAAAGTCCCAGGTGTGGGAGAGACACGGGACGCTAGTGCAGCCAGCTCACATGGCCAGTTCGGCCGGCGCCGCAGCACAGCAGCAATGGGGAGAAAACTCACTGGTCTGGGTGCCCTGTTAAACCAGCAATCTGAGATTTGGAAGGGCAGATTGGCATTTCAATCTGATTGAAAAGGAATTGGACAATGAGCAAGACCAGGAGATTCCTGGGAAATGTGATCTGAGCCAGTGCAGTGGGCAGTGGCACAGGAGATCACATGGATCCCAGTGCCCTATCAGCAGGCTACTGGAGCACCAGTGAGAGAGTCAAGTGTTCATCTTGGAGAGAGGAAGAGAGAGAGAGAGAGGAAGGACTCTGAGGCAGGGAGCTGGGTGATCAGGCTCGGCAGGTCCCACCCTCAAGGGGACAAGCAGGGTGGCGATTGGAGGCACTCAGGGCTGAGAGATTTGCTGCTGGCATCTAGGAAGGTGCAGCCCAATGGGGGAGGGGCGTCTGCCACTACAGGCACAATCTGACCCTACTGAAGTACCGCCCAGGGCTGATGCAACCTGCTGTTGTGAGGCAACCTGCCATAACAGAAAGACTTCACCAGCAGGGCGGAGCATGCCACAGCAGAATGGAGCCCTGTGGCAACAGGGCAGACCTGCAGTAGCAGGGCGGAGCACTGGCAGGCAAATAGTGAATAGACTGCCTCCTAGCTGGGCAGGACAGTGCAACAGATACTCATAAAGAAAGCCACAACTCCCTGAGACAGAGCATCTAAGGGGAAAAAAAAGGGTGAGTTTTATGAGTTCTGTTGCAGCAGACATAAAAACATCCTCCCAACAACCCTGAATGAACAATGGAGCTCACAGATCACCACTGGAGCTCCTATAAAGCAAAGACCATCTCCTCAAGCAGCTCCCTGACCCCTGTATATCCAAAGAGTCACCCCAAAAAAAGGACTAATCAGACTGATATTTGGTGGGCATCATTCTGAAACAAAGATAGCAGAAGAAGAAACTGGTAGCATCCCTCATTGTTTTGCAGCTGCTACAGGTGTACCTCAAACAAGCAGGGCCAGGAGTGGACATCAGCACTCATACAGCAGAGGGGCTAGACCATTAGAAGAAAAACTAAGTAACAGAAATACCTCATCATCAACAATCTGGGAATCCACACAGAGACCAAATTGAAAAATCAGCAACTACTTAGATGACAGGTGGATAAATCCATAAAGATGGGAAGAAACCAGCACAAAAAGGAGAAAAACACCTGAAACCAAAACACTTCACCTCCTAAAAAGAACCAAAACTCTTCATCAGCAAGGGAACAAAGCTGGACAGAGAATGAGTGTGAGGAAATGACAAAATCAGACTTCAGAAACTGGATAATGAGAAACTACACTGAGCTAAAAGAACATGTTCTAAATCAGTGCAAAGAAACTAAGAACCTTGAAAAAAGATTTGAAAAAGATTCGAGAAAATGATAACAAGAATGGACATTGTAGAGAGAAATATGAATGAATTGAAGGAGCTGAAAAACACAACACAAGAACTTCACGAAGCATGCACAAGTCTCAACAGCCAAATTGAGCAAGCAGAAGAAAGAATATCAGAAGTTGAAGATCAACTCAATGAACTAAAATGAGAAACCAAGATTAAAAAAAAAAAGCACAAAAAGGAATGAACAAAATCTCCAAGAAATGTGGGACTATGTGAAGAGACCCAACCTACGTTTGATAGGTGTACCAGAATGTGATGAAGAGAATGAATCCAAGCTGGAAAACACTCTTCAGGATATCCAGGAAAATTTCCCCAACCTAGCAAGACAGGTCAATACTCAACTCCAGGAAATACAGAGAACACCACAAAGATACTCCACAAGAAGAGCAACCCCAAGGCACATAATCGTCAGATTCACCAGGGTTGAAATGAAGGAGAAAATACTAAGGGCAGCCAGAGAGAAAGGTCGGGTCACCCACAAAGGGAAGCCCATCAGACTCACAGCAGATCTCTCGGCAGAGACTCTACAAGCCAGAAGAGAGTGGGGCCAATATTCAACATCCTTAAAGAAAAGAACTTTCAACCCAGAATTTCATATCCAGCCAAACTGAGCTTCATAAGTGAAGGAAAAATAAAATCCTTCATGAACAAGCAAGTACTCAGAGATTTTGTCACCACTAGGCCTGCTTTACAAGAGCTCCTGAAAGAGGCACTACACATAGAAAGAAACAACCAGTACCAGCCATCCTAAAAGCATACCAAATGCTAAAGAGCATCAACAAAATGAAGAATCTACATGAACCAATGGGCAAAACAGCCAGCTAGCATCAAAATGGCAGTATCAAATTCACACATAACAATATTAACCCTAAATGTAAATGGGCTAAATGCACCAATCAAAAGACACAGACTGGCAAATTAAATAAAAAGCCAAAACCCATCGGTGTCCTGAATCCAGAAAACCCACCTTATATGCAAGGATACACAAAGGCTCAAAAAAAGGGATGGAGGAAGATTTACCAAGCAAATGGAGAGCAAAAAAAAAGCAGGAGTTGCAATTCTCATCTCTGATAAAATAGACTTTAAAGCAACAAAGATAAAAAGGGACAAAGAAGGTCATTACATAATGGTAAAAGGATCGATACAACAAGAAGAGCTAACGATTCTAAATATATATGGACCCAATGCAGGAGCACCCAGATATATAAGGCAAGTTCTTAATGACTTACAAAGAGACTTAGACTCCCACACAATAATAGTGGGAGACTTTAACACTCCACTGTCAATATCAGACAGATCAACCAGACAGAAAATTAACAAGGATATCCAGGACTTGAACTCAGACCTGGAACAAGCAAACCTGATAGACATTTACAGAACTCTCCACCCCAAATCCACAGAATATACATTCTTCTCAGCACCACATCACACCTACTCCAAAATTGACCACATAATTGGAAGTAAAGCACTCCTCAGCAAATGCAAAACAACTGAAATCATAACAAACAGTCTCTCAGACCATAGTGCAATCAAGTTGGAACTCAGAATTCAGAAAATAACTCAGAACCGCACAGCTTCATGGAAACTGAACAACTGGCTCTTGAATGTTGATTGGATAAACAATGAAATGAAGGCAGAAATAAAAAAGTTCTTTGAAACCAATGAGAATGAAGACACAATGTACCAGAATCTCTGGGACACATTTAAAGCAGTCTGTAGAGGAAAATATATAGCAATAAGTGCCCACATGAGAAGAGTGGAGAGATCCAAAATTGACACCCTATCATCAAAATTGAAAGAGCTAGAGGAGCAAGATCAAAAAGCTCAAAACCTAGTCGAAGACAAGAAATAACTAAGATCAGAGCAGAACTGAAGGAGATAGAGACAAGAAAAACCCGTCAAAAATCAATAAATCCAAGAGCTGGTATTTTGAAAAGATCAACAAAATAGACAGACCACTAGCCAGACTGATAAAAAAGAAAAGAGAGAACAACCAAATAGATGCAATAAAAAACGATAAAGGAAATCACCACAGATTCCACAGAAATTCAAACCATCATCAGAGAATACTACAAACAACTCTATGCACATAAACTAGTAAATCAGGAAGAAATGGATAAATGCACCAATCAAAAGACACAGACTGGCAAATTGGATAAAAACCAAAACCCATCGGTGTCCTGTATCCAGGAAACCCACCTCACATGCAAGGATACACAAAGGCTCAAAATAAAGGGATGGAGGAAGATTTACCAAGCAAATGGAGAGCAAAAAAAGCAGGAGTTGCAATTCTCATCTCTGATAAAATAGACTTTAAAGCAACAAAGATCAAAAGGGACAAAGAAGGTCATTACATAATGGTAAAAGGATCGATACAACAAGAAGAGCTAACGATTCTAAATATATATGGACCCAATGCAGGAGCACCCAGATATATAAGGCAAGTTCTTAATGACTTACAAAGAGACTTAGACTCCCACACAATAATAGTGGGAGACTTTAACACTCCACTGTCAATATCAGACAGATCAACCAGACAGAAAATTAACAAGGATATCCAGGACTTGAACTCAGACCTGGAACAAGCAAACCTGATAGACATTTACAGAACTCTCCACCCCAAATCCACAGAATATACATTCTTCTCAGCACCACATCACACCTACTCCAAAATTGACCACATAATTGGAAGTAAAGCACCTCAGCAAATGCAAAACAACTGAAATCATAACAAACAGTCTCTCAGACCATAGTGCAACTGTTGAACTCAGAATTCAGAAAATAACTCAGAACCGCACAGCTTCATGGAAACTGAACAACTGGATCTTGAATGTTGATTGGATAAACAATGAAATGAAGGCAGAAATAAAGAAGTTCTTTGAAACCAATGAGAATGAAGACACAACGTACCAGAATCTCTGGGACACATTTAAAGCAGTCTGTAGAGGAAAATATATAGCAATAAGTGCCCACATGAGAAGAGTGGAGAGATCCAAAATTGACACCCTATCATCAAAATTGAAAGAGCTAGAGGAGCAAGATCAAAAAAGCTCAAAACCTAGCCAAAGACAAGAAATAACTAAGATCAGAGCAGAACTGAAGGAGATAGAGACAAGAAAAACCCTTCAAAAAATCAATAAATCCAAGAGCTGGTTTTTCGAAAAGATCAACAAAATAGACAGACCACTAGCCAGACTGATAAAAAAGAAAAGAGAGAACAACCAAATAGATGCAATAAAAAACGATAAAGGGGAAATCACCACAGATTCCACAGAAATTCAAACCATCATCAGAGAATACTACAAACAACTCTATGCACATAAACTAGTAAATCAGGAAGAAATGGATAAATTCCTGAATGCCTGTGTCCTCCCAAGCCTAAACCAGGAGGAAGCTGAAACTATGAATAGACCAATAACAAGGTCTGAAGTTGAGGCAGCAATTAAGAGCCTACCAAAAAAAGCCCAGGTCCAGATGGGTTCACAGCTGAATTCTACCAGACACACAAAGAGGATCTGGTACCATTCCTTCTGAAACTATTCCAAATAATCCAAAAGAGGGAACCCTTCCCAAATCATTTTATGAGACCAACATCATCCTGATACCAAAACCTGGCAGAGACTCAACAAGAAAAGAAAACTTCAGGCCAATATCCATGATGAACATAGATGCAAAAATCTTCAATAAAATACTGGCAAACCGATTGCAACAGCACATTAAAAACTTATCCATCATGATCAAGTAGGATTCATCCTGGGATGCAAGGCTGGTTCAACATACGCAAGTCTATAAATGTAATTCACCACATAAACAGAAGCAAAAACAAAACCACATGATTATCTCAATTGATGCAGAGAAGGCATTTGACAAAATTCAACAGCCCTTTATGCTAAAACCCTCAATAAACTTGGTATTGATGGAACATATCTCAAAGTAATAAAAGCTATTTATGACAAACCAACAGCCAATATCATACTTAATGGGCAAAACTGGAAGCATTCCTTTGAAATCTGGCACTAGACAAGGATGCCCTCTCACCACTCCTATTCAACATAGTACTGGAAGTTCTAGCCAGAGCAATCAGGCAAGAAAAAGAAATAAAGGGTATTCAAATAGGAAAGGTGGAAGCCAAATTGTCTCTATTTGCAGACGACATGATAGTATACCTAGAAGACCCCATCACCTCAGCCCAAAAGCTCCTGAAACTGATAAGCAACTTCAGCAAAGTCTCAGGATATAAAATCAATGTGCAAAAATCACAAGCATTCCTATACACCAATAACAGACTTAAAGAGAACCAAATCAAGAACGAACTGCCATTCACAATTGCTACAAAGAAAATAAAATACCTAGGAATACAACTCACAAGGAATGTAAGGGACCTCTTTAAGGAAAACTACAAACCACTGCTCAACGAAATAAGAGGACACAAACAGATGGAGAAACATTCCATGTTCATAATTAGGAAGAATCAATATCGTGAAAATAGCTATACTGCCCAAAGTCATTTACACAATCAATGCTATCCCCATCAAACTACCATTAAATTTCTTCACAGAACTGGAAGAAACCACCATGAATTTCATATGGAACCAAAAAGAGCCCACATAGCCAAGTCAATACTAAGCAAAAAGATCACAGCGGGAGGCATCACACTACCAGACTTCAAACTATACTACAAGGCTTCAGTAATCAAAAGAGCATGGTACTGGTACCAAAACAGAGATATAGACCAATGGAAGAGAACAGAAGCATCAGAGGCAACACAACATATCTACAACCATGTTATCTTTGATAAACCAAACAAAAACAAGCAATGAAGAAAGGATTGCCTATTTGATAAATGGTGTTGGGAAAACTGGCTAGCCATGTGCAGAAAGCAGAAACTGGACCCCTTTCTGACACATCACAATAAAATTAACTCCAAGTGGATTAAAGACTTAAACGTAAGTCCTGACACCATAAAAACCTTAGAAGAAAATCTAGGAAAACCATTCAGGACATAGGAGTAGGCAAGAACTTCATGAATAAAACACCAAAAGCATTGGCAACAAAAGCCAAAATAGACAAATGGGACCTAATCAAACTCCACAGCTTCTGCACGGCAAAAGAAACAGTCACTAGAGTGAATCGGCACCATCAGAATGGGAAAAAATCTTTGCAGGTTACACATTTGACAAAGGCTGATATCCAGAATTTACAAAGAACTCAAACAGATTTACAGGAAAAAAACAAACAAGCCCATTCAAAAATGGGCAAAGGATATGAACAGACACTTTACAAAGAAGACATACATGAGGCCAACAAACATATGAAAAATGCTCATCATCACTGGTCATTAGAGAGATGCAAATCAAAACCACATTGAGATACCATCTCACGCCAGTTAGAATGGCAATCATTAAAAATCTGGAGACAGCAGATGCTGGAGAGGATGTGGAGAAATAGGAACACTCTTACACTGTTGGTGGGAAAACTGGCTAGCCATGTGCAGAAAGCAGAAACTGGACCCCTTCCTGACACCTTACACTAAAATTAACTCCAGATGGATTAAAGACTTAAACGTAAGACCTGACACCATAAAAACCCTAGAAGAAAATCTAGGCAAAACCATTCAGGACATAGGAGTAGGCAAGGACTTCATGAATAAAACACCAAAAGCATTGGCAACAAAAGCCAAAATAGACAAATGGGACCTAATCAAACTCCACAGCTTCTGCACGGCAAAAAAAAAAAAAAAAAAAAAAACAGTCACTAGAGTGAATCAGCAACCATCAGAATGGGAAAAAATCTTTGCAGTCTACACATCAGATAAAGGACTGACATCCAGAATTTACAAAGAACTCAAACAGATTTACAGGAAAAAAACACACAAGCCCATTCAAAAATGGGCAAAGGATATGAACAGACACTTTACAAAAGAAGACATACATGAGGCCAACAAACATATGAAAAAATGCTCATCATCACTGGTCATTAGAGAGATGCAAATCAAAACCACATTGAGATACCATCTCACGCCAGTTAGAATGGCAATCATTAAAACATCTGGAGACAGCAGATGCTGGAGAGGATGTGGAGAAATAGGAACACTCTTACACTGTTGGTGGGAGTGTAAATTAGTTCAACCATTGTGGAAGACAGTGTGGCGATTTCTCAGGGACCTAGAAATAGAAATTCCATTTGACCCAGCAATCCCATTACTGGGTATATATCCAAAGGACTATAAATCGTTCTACTATAAGGACACATGCACACGAATGTTCATTGCAGCACTGTTTACAATAGCAAAGAACTGGAACCAACCCAAATGCCCAACGATGATAGACTGGACTGGGAAAATGTGGCAGATATACACCATGGAATATTATGCAGCAATCAAAAATGATGAGTTTGTGTCCTTTGTAAGGACATCGATGAATCTGGAGAACATCATTCTCAGCAAACTGACAGAAGAACAGAAAAAGAAATACCGCATATACTCAGTCATAGGCGGGTGAGAACAATGAGAACACATGGACACAGAGAGGTGGTCTACTATACACTGGGGTCTATTGGGGGGAATGGGAGAGGGACAGTGGGGTGGGCTAAGGAGGGATAGCCTGGGGATGAATGCCAAGTGTGGGTGGAGGGGAGGAAGGCAGCAAAACACACTGCCACATGTGTACCTATGCAACTATCTTGCATGTTCTGCACATGTACTGCAAAACCTATAATGCAATAAAAATTAAAAAAAAAAGAAAAGAAAACAGAAAATGTAATGGAATAAAAATAAACTCTAAATTCATTTTAAAAAAATGTGGAGACAGCATATGCTGGAGAGCATTTGGAGAAATAGGAACACTCTTACACTGTTGGTGGGAGTGTAAATTAGTTCAACCATTGTGGAAGACATTATGGCAATTCCTCAAGGACCTAGAAATAGAAATTTCATTTGACCCAGCAATTCCATTACTGGGTATATATCCAAAGGACTATAAATCGTTCTAGTATAAGGACACATGCACACGAATGTTCATTGCAGCTCTATTTACAATAGCAAAGACGTGGAACCAACCCAAATGCCCATCGATGATAGACTGGACTGGAAAAATGTGGCACATATACACCATGGAATATTATGCAGCAATCAAAAATGATGAGTTTGTGTCCTTTGTAAGGACATAGATGAATCTGGAGAACATCATTCTCATCAAACTGACACAAGAACAGAAAAAGAAATACCGCATATACTCAGTCATAGGCGGGTGAGCAAAATGAGAATACATGGACACAGGAGGGTGTCTACTACACACTGGGGTCTTTTGGGGGAATGGGAGAGGACAGTGGGGTGGGCTAAGGAGGGATAGCCTGGGGATGAATGCCAAGTGTGGGTGGAGGGGAGGAAGGCAGCAAAACACACTGCCACATGTGTACCTATGCAACTATCTTGCATGTTCTGCACATGTACTGCAAAACCTATAATGCAATAAAAATTAAAAAAAGAAAAGAAAACAGAAAATGTAATGGAATAAAAATAAACTCTAAATTCATTTTAAAAAAATGTGGAGACAGCATATGCTGGAGAGCATTTGGAGAAATAGGAACACTCTTACACTGTTGGTGGGAGTGTAAATTAGTTCAACCATTGTGGAAGACATTATGGCAATTCCTCAAGGACCTAGAAATAGAAATTTCATTTGACCCAGCAATTCCATTACTGGGTATATATCCAAAGGACTATAAATCGTTCTAGTATAAGGACACATGCACACGAATGTTCATTGCAGCTCTATTTACAATAGCAAAGACGTGGAACCAACCCAAATGCCCATCGATGATAGACTGGACTGGAAAAATGTGGCACATATACACCATGGAATATTATGCAGCAATCAAAAAGGATGAGTTTGTGTCCTTTGTAAGGACATAGATGAATCTGGAGAACATCATTCTCATCAAACTGACACAAGAACAGAAAAGGAAATACCGCATATTCTCACTTATAGTCGGGTGAGCAAAATGAGAATACATGGACACAGGGAGGGTGTCTACTACACACTGGGGTCTTTTGGGGGGAATGGGAGAGGGACAGTGGGGGAGCTGTGGAGGAATTGCCTGATGATAAATGCCAAGTGTGGGTGAAGGGGAGGAACGCAGCAAAACACACTGCCATGTGTGTATTTATGCAACTATCTTGCATGTTCTGCACATGTACCCCAAAACCTATAATGCAATAAAAGTTTAAAAAATTATAAAAATATATAAAATAGTTGTTTACTGATTTTCATAAAATTTGTTTTATGTTATCTCTATAATGCAGTCTGATAAAGTACTAGTGATCTCTTTTTCAACTTTTCAAAGCAGTCACAAAAATAGGGATCATGAAGGAACTCATTTTGTAGCATAAATAAGGCTTTGAAGTGACAGAAATATATATTGCAACATTTCAAGTAGTTTTAAAATGTATTAAGAAATGTATGCCCGCATGAGATGTTTCCTGGAGTGCTACTTGGGTGCACAGTGGAAAACGGTGTTATTGTGGTGAATGGATGTGTTGACTCTGCTGTTCTGTGTGTCAAAAAACTGTTTAAATACACACATACATATAAGATAATAGTAAGAGTGCTATTTACATACAAAGTTTACATCAATGATATTTTAAGAACACATTCACCACATAACACATAAAAAACATATTAAAAACATATGTATAATTTTTAAAAATGTGTTTAAAGATACATGTATAATTAAAAATAATCTAAAGAACCCCGTTTAAGAACATGTTCACAACACTATAATGCATGAAAAACATGTTTAAAGACACATGTACAATTTAAAAAAAAATGTTTAAAGAAACATGTATAATTTTTAGAAATCTAAGGAACCCCTTATCTCACATTTTCTAAAGCCATATCACTGTATTCATCACTCTTTCATGACCTTTCTTCTTTTTTCTTTTTTAATATATTTCAGCTTTAATATGTATAATTGCCAAACTGGATTTATTTTCTTCTTCCCATTTCCACAGCAACATCCCCTACCTCACAAAAATAATATGTGACTCCCTTTAAAATACACAAAGGATTTCAATGCTTTTTATTATTATGCCTTCCTTTATTTAGCCCTTATGGTACATTAAGGCATTCTTCTTAACCAAAATATAAATCTTCAGGTGCTGTGTGTGTGTGTGTGTGTGTGTTTAGAATTTTAAGATATCTTTACATATGGCTAAAATAGGTATGTGTTAAAGTAACTCTATATATACAAATATTATAGAATTTTTATGACCAATTCTTAGCTTATTGTATTGTATCCAAGTTTATCTATGTATTCCAGTTTTTCTCCTTTAGCATTTTAACAATTTCATAAAAACAGAACATATCACTATGATATGTTACTATGGATTATTCTGTTTCTTGAGCTATAACACCTTCTAAATTCTATCTTTTCAAAACCAACCCCATCTTCCATATCATGTTAAAATTCACATACTTATGAGTGAAGCTTGCTAGTCTTTTTTTCACCATTTAAGTCAAAAGAAAATATCTATGATGAATAATCTTTACAGAGAATACTTTCTCTGAATCTACAGATAGGATGATTATTCTAAATCACCTTGCTTTGAACTGACAAGGAAAGTGAAATTAAAAGCTTTGATACTCTAATCAATCTAATTGAAGATAGGTCTATAAGACTAATTTTTTTTACAACATTTTAATCTATATCATAAGTGGTAGATGTTATTTTGTTACTCCCATTTGATTAAAAAAAATAAGAGTGGGCCTGGCAGTGGCTTATGCCTGTAATACCAGCACTTATTGAAGCCAAGAAAAGAGGATCACTTGATGTGAGAAGTTCAAGACCAGCCTAGCCAGTGTGGTGAAACTCTGTCTCTACTAAAAATACAAAACATTAGCCAGGCATGGTAGAAGGCTTTTATAATCCCAGCTACTCAGGTGGCTGAGTTAAAAGAATCACACAAACCCAGAGGGTGGAGGTTACAGTGAGGGGGGGTCATACCACTGCACTCCAGCCTGAGTAATAGATTGAGACTTTGTCTCAAAAAAAAAAAAAAGTGCTTAAAAAATCAAATCTTTTTTTTTAGGGTTGTCTTTAAGCTCCTGCAATAAAACTTGCAAAATTTAGATCTGAGTGTATTGGATTTATTAACTTTGGTATTTTCCCTCTTTTTACACAAGAAATAATTTTAGTTTTTCATGTTTGTAATTTTCAATCAAGTTAAAAATATTACACACACACACACACACACACACACACACACACACACATTTTTCTTCCTAAAACCCCATATGTACTCTAAGAATATTTTGAGAAAGAAGAAATCAGTTACACTTAATTTTGTTCACTAACCAAGGCTTACTTATCAACTAGATTGAATAAAAGGGAAACTCTGTTTACTTTGTGATTAAAACACATCATGAATTTAATCTCTTTATAACATTGTATTAAAATGAAATACTTTTCTACATTTAGTCATCGGAATTAAAACAAATTATCATAATAACAATGCTGTTCTGGTCAACTATTGTCCCTTATCATATTTCATATTCATCATAAGTAAATGCAATGGCTATTTAATAATTTAAATTTAAAAGTAAAGACTGGAGGTGACTGGTAAATCTAAAAATACATTTTAAAAATTTAAATGTTTTAATTTTGTGAGTTTTACTAGCCTAAAGAGGCTATTCTAAATTTTAATAAAGAGCTAACAAGTATAGTTTTAGATTTGTGTGTAATAATAGGGATATCATAAATTATTTGATTACTAAAAATACATTTTCTTCTGACATTCTGATAGCTTACAAATAGCTATCTATATATTTTATGTAGTATAATGTGTTTTATTAATATTCTTTACAAGTAAAATCTAATATATTATTTTAACAAAAATAATTTATTCTTTTATATTTTATACTTGAAGGAAATCATTAGTTTTAATACCATTTTACTCTGCTAAATAACCTACAAAACATTTATTAAAACTAAAAATTGTATGCTTCAATATCACTGTGACATAAGTGAGTAAATTTGTAGCTTGTATTTTTTGGATAACACTTACATCCTAAGAAAAATTCTGTGATAATTCACACATTGAATTTATGGTGTGAGAGCCAAAGTTTTTATGAAATAATATAAGTAATTTCTTTTAATAATAGTATGCTAGCACAATAGCCTTTTCCATTTATATTGAAAGCAATCAGATATAGTTATAGAAACCAAGAATGTGATAAAATAAAACCTGTGTCATCTCCAACATTACTCTAAAGACAAAATGTGTCCCTTAATTACTATTTCAGAGATACTGAGACAATATCACTACAGCATAATTAATAAGAAAAAATTTCTTTCTGAATAGATGAATATTTTGAGTGTGACGAAATGATAAATCATACTTATCAAAACAAACATATATATATATATATATATATATATATATTAGGCTGTAATCATTAAGAAACATAGATTATAACAATAAGCATAATTTACACCTTCATCTTTTGAAATGAAGAGAGGAAAAGACTTTAAGTCCACCTGTTGATGCTCTAAAATATTTAAACAGCAAAATATCTCTTGATTGCTAGATATCTACCCTATGATAGACTTTCTTTTCTTTTTTTCTTTTGAGACGGAGTCCCCGTGTTTATATAGATAAAATAGAAGAGTAGTTTGTCTTCTTTTCTATTTTTCTATCTTCCTCACTGCCCACCCATAGGATCTAAAGATAAGGCAATGTATTGTAAATTCCCTTGCTTTGAAATGATGAGGAAATAGAAATCAAAAGCTTTGATATTGTAATCAATCAAATTAAAGATAGGTCTATAAAACCAATTTTTTTTACTACATTCTTGATCTATATATTACAAGTGGTAGACTATTATTTTGTTACTCCCTTTGGATTAAAAAAAAATGGGATCACCTAACTTTCCTCACCTCTCAGAGGTGAGGTGAGGGAAGATAAAAAAATAGAAGAGTAGATAAATCTAATAAGCCAATATTGACAGGCTGGAGTACAGTGGTGCAATCTAGTTTCACTGCAATGTCCACCTCCCGAGTTCAAATGATTCTCCTGTCTCAGCCTCCCATGTAGCAGGCATGGTGGTACATGCCTGCCTAATATTTGTAGTTTTAGAAGAGGCGGGTTTTCATCTTGTTGGCCAGGCTGGTCTCAAACTCCTGACCTTTTGATCCACCTACCTCAGCCTCCCAAAGTGTTGAGATTACAGGTGGGAGCTGCTGCACCTGGCCGGAGACCTTGAAAACCTGCAGGGGTCTGTCCTGCAGACTCTGACTCAATGCCTGATGAATGAATACACTTTCACACCATCACAGTGATACAAGTGCTCTTGGAATGGTGGTTTGCTGCTTTCAGAGGGTGAAATTCAACAAAGCAATCAAGAATCCCTGTACATCCACACTTTTATTCCATAGACTTTATAACAGAGGTTCTAAATTAACAGATGTGGATAATTAACATGGTTAAGAGAGTGGTTTTAGGTCTGCTAAAAGCTCTAGATCCAGGGTCCCAGAGTAAACACTATTAACAGGTAATTCCGCTTTGATCTTCCCTTGAGAGGACCACCCAGCATAAAATTTACATGAGTAAACAGGAATAGAGACAAAAAATGTGGGGTAAAGCCTTTGATTATCTCTATCTCTTTCCTATGCTAATGTAAATGAGTGGCTGCCTTCATCCTGCCCCAATAAAATCTTTTGGCCTCCTAAAAGGTTTGAGATTACAATCTATAATGTTTCCTAATATTTAATATTTTGCCAGTCACCATGAGTGAATATGAACACCAGTCAATAGTCTACATTTTGATTTCCTTAATTTTATTTTTAAGCAGATTAATTTAGGCTGAACTTACAATTTTTTTCATTGATAGACCAACATACAAGTGTGTGTCATTTGCTTTTATATATCTTCAATATATTTACTTCCCATGGCCCCATATTAAAAATAGAATACCTGGGGTATCTTTTTAGACCCATTGACTATAATTTTTAGAGAAATGCTTTGAGAATGTGAATTTTCAGTGTGTATTAGTCTTATCTTTATGAAGTGAATTAAAGCCAAGTACAGAACTTCATCTGGAAAGAGTGAAAGAGAAGGAAGGAAGGAAGGAAGGAAGAAAGGAAGGAAGGAAGGAAGGAAAGAAGGAAGGAAGGAGGGAGAGAGGGGGGAGGGAGGAAGGGAGGAAGGGAGGGAGGGAGAAGGAGGGAAAAGGAAGGAGAAGAAAGAGGAAAGAAGGGGAAGAAAGGGGAAGGAAAGGGAAGGGGAAGGGAAGGGAAAGAGGGAGGGAGGGGAAGGAGAGGGAGGCATGAGATACAGAGGGAAGGAGGGAGGTGAGAGAAGATAGAAAAATAGAAGAGTAGATAAATCTAATAAGCCAAAATTGGGAAGCAACTATTTATGCATCTATTCTGTTTCACAAAACATATAAATCAAACTTTCATATCCAAATTATTTTTAAATGCTGGATTAGAAATTAGACCTTTTGAGCCTTAATCTGATTTCCCCTGAAAAGTAAATATTGACAAATACTTCAAGGTAACATTTAGAGTACAAACATTAAAATAAAATTAAATTAGAATATATATATATATATATCTCCACATCACTGAATCACTGAGTGATAACAATGTGGATGTGTGTGGGAATATATACAGGGGTACCTGTGGGTTTTTTCACAAAACATGTAGAAGCTAGGGCAGACTCGTATTGTTTTTAACTGTTTTTAAAAGAAGTACTATTAAAATGATGGAAAGTATCAAATCATGATACAAACAGTCTGGTGGGGATGGAAAACCCTAGAGCTAGTTAACGTGAAAGGCATTTAGATTCAATGCTATCGCCAAAAAGCGACCAAGGACCTTCTTCACAGAACTGGAAAAAACCACTTTAAACTTCATATGGAATCAAAAGAGAGCGCTCAGAGCTAAGACAATCCTATACAATACACTTCGAAAGCAATGAAATGGCCTGTTATTTTTTTTTCTAATTTTTATTGCATTATAGGTTTTGGGGTACATGTGCAGAACGTGCAAGATAGTTGCATAGGTATGCACATCGCAGTGGGTTTTGCTGCCTTCCTCCCCTTCACCTACACTTGGCATTTCTCCCCAGGCTATCACTCCCTGGCACCACCCAACTGTCCCTCCCCCATTCCCCCCAATAGACCCCAGTGTGTAGTAGACACCCTCCCTGTGTCCATGTGTTCTCACTTTTCTCACCCGCATATGAGTGAGAATATGCGGTATTTCCTTTTCTGTTCTTGTGTCAGTTTGCTGAGAATGATGTTCTCCAGATTCATCCATGTCCTTACAAAGGACACAAACTCATCATTTTTGATTGCTGCATAATATTCCATGGTGTATATGTGCCACATTTTCCCAGTCCAGTCTATCATCGATGGGCATTTGGGTTGGCTCCAGGTCTTTGCTATTGTAAAAAGTGATGCAATGAACATTCTGTGCATGTGTCCTTATAGTAGAACGATTTATACTTCTTTGGATATATACCCAGTAATGGGATTGCTGGGTCAAATGGAATTTCTATTTCTAGGTCCTTGAGGAATTGCCACACTGTCTTCCACAATGGTTGAACTAATTTACACTCCCACCAACAGTGTAAGAGTGTTCCTCTTTTTCCACATCCTCTCCATCATCTGCTGTCTCCAGATTTTTTTAATGATCGCCATTCTAACTGGTGTGAGATGGTATCTCAATGTGGTTTTGATTTGCATCTCTCTAATGACCAGTGATGATGAGAATTTTTTCATGTGTTTGTTGGCCTCATGTATGTCTTCTTTTGTAAAGTGTCTGTTCATATCCTTTGCCCATTTTTGAATGGGCTTGTTTGTTTTTTTCCTGTAAATCTGTTTGAGTTCTTTGTAAATTCTGGATATCAGCCCTTTGTCAGATGTGTAAACTGCAAAGATTTTTCCCATTCTGATGGTTGCCGATTCACTCTAGTGACTGTTTCTTTTGCCGTGCAGAAGCTGTGGAGTTTGATTAGGTCCCATTTGTCTATTTTGGCTTTTGTTGCCAATGCTTTTGGTGTTTTGGTCATGAAGTCCTTGCCTACTCCTATGTCCTGAATGGTTTTGCCTAGATTTTCTTCTAGGGTTTTTATGGTGTCAGGTCTTATGTTTAAGTCTTTAATCCATCTGGAGTTAATTTTAGTGTAAGGTGTCAGGAAGGGGTCCAGTTTCTGCTTTCTGCACATGGCTAGCCAGTTTTCCCAACACCATTTATTAAACAGGGAATCCTTTCCCCATTGCTTTTTTTTAAATGCTGGATTAGAAATTAGACCTTTTGAGCCTTAATCTGATTTCCCTGAAAAGTAAATATTGACAAATACTTCAAGGTAACATTTAGAGTACAAACATTAAAATAAAATTAAATTAGAATATATATATATATATATCTCCACATCACTGAATCACTGAGTGATAACAATGTGGATGTGTGTGGGAATATATACAGGGTACCTGTGGGTTTCACAAAACATGTAGAAGCTAGGGCAGACTCGTATTGTTTTTAACTGTTTTTAAAGAAGTACTATTAAAATGATGGAAAGTATCAAATCATGATACAAACAGTCTGGTGGGGATGGAAAACCCTAGAGCTAGTTAACGTGAAAGGCATTTAGATTCAATGCTATCGCCAAAAGCGACCAAGGACCTTCTTCACAGAACTGGAAAAACCACTTTAAACTTCATATGGAATCAAAGAGGCGCTCAGAGCTAAGACAATCCTATACAATACACTTGAAAGCAATGAAATGGCCTGTTATTTTTTTCTAATTTTTATTGCATTATAGGTTTTGGGGTACATGTGCAGAACGTGCAAGATAGTTGCATAGGTACACACACATGGCAGTGTGTTTTGCTGCCTTCCTCCCTTCACCACACTTGGCATTTCTCCCCAGGCTATCACTCCTGGCACCACCCAACTGTCCCTCCCCATTCCCCCAATAGACCCCAGTGTGTAGTAGACACCCTCCTGTGTCCATGTGTTCTCATTTTCTCACCCACCTATGAGTGAGAATATGTATTTCCTTTTCTGTTCTTGTGTCAGTTTGCTGAGAATGATGTTCTCCAGATTCATCCATGTCCTTACAAAGGACACAAACTCATCATTTTGATTGCTGCATAATATTCCATGGTGTATATGTGCCACATTTTCCCAGTCCAGTCTATCATCGATGGGCATTTGGGTTGGTTCAGGTCTTTGCTATTGTAAACAGTGCTGCAATGAACATTCTGTGCATGTGTCCTTATAGTAGAACGATTTATAGTCCTTTGGATATATACCCAGTAATGGGATTGCTGGGTCAAATGGAATTTCTATTTCTAGGTCCTTGAGGAATTGCCACACTGTCTTCCACAATGGTTGAACTAATTTACACTCCCACCAACAGTGTAAGAGTGTTCCTATTTCTCCACATCCTCTCCAGCATCTGCTGTCTCCAGATTTTTTAATGATCGCCATTCTAACTGGTGTGAGATGGTATCTCAATGTGGTTTTGATTTGCATCTCTCTAATGACTAGTGATGATGAGCATTTTTCATGTGTTTGTTGGCCTCATGTATGTCTTCTTTTGTAAAGTGTCTGTTCATATCCTTTGCCCATTTTGAATGGGCTTGTTTGTTTTTTCCTGTAAATCTGTTTGAGTTCTTTGTAAATTCTGGATATCAGCCCTTTGTCAAATGTGTAAACTGCAAAGATTTTTTCCCATTCTGATGGTTGCCAATTCATTCTAGTGACTGTTTCTTTTGCCATGCAGAAGCTGTGGAGTTTGATTAGGTCCCATTTGTCTATTTTGGCTTTTGTTGCCAATGCTTTTGGTGTTTTGGTCATGAAGTCCTTGCCTACTCCTATGTCCTGAATGGTTTTGCCTAGATTTTCTTCTAGGGTTTTTATGGTGTCAGGTCTTATGTTTAAGTCTTTAATCCATCTGGAGTTAATTTTAGTGTAAGGTGTCAGGAAGGGGTCTAGTTTCTGCTTTCTGCACATGGCTAGCCAGTTTTCCCAACACCATTTATTAAACAGGGAATCCATTACCCGTTGCTTTTTTTTTTCTGGTTTATCAAAGATTATATGGTTGTAGATACGTTGATTTACCTCCAATGCCTCTGTTCTGTTCCATTGGTCTATATCTCTGTTTTGGTACCAGTACCATGCTGTTTTGATTACTGTAGCCTTGTAGTATAGTTTGAAGTCTGGTAGTGTGATGCCTCTCACTGTGTTCTTTTTGCTTAGAATTCACTTGGCTATGTGGGCTCTCTTTTGGTTCCATATGAAGTTCATGGTGATTTTTTTCCAGCTCTGTGAAGAAATTCAATGGTAGTTTGATGGGGATAGCATTGATTGTGTAAATTACTTTGGGCAGTATAGCCATTTTCATGATATTGATTCTTCCTAACCATGAACATGGAATAATGTTTCTCCATCTGTTTGTGTCCTCTCTTTTTTTGTTGAGCAGTGGTTTGTAGTTTTCCTTCAAGAGGTCTCTTATGTTCCTTGTGAGTTGTATTTCTAGGTATTTTATTTTCTTTGTAGCAATTGTGAATGGCAGTTCATTCTTGATTTAGTTCTCTTTAAGTCTGTTATTGGTGTATAGGAATGCTTGTGATTTTTGAACATTGATTTTATATCCTGAGACTTTGCTGAAGTTGATTATCAGTTGCAGGAGTTTTTGGGCTGAGGTGATGGGGTCTTCTAGGTATACTATCATGTCGACAGCAAATAGAGACAATTTGGCTTCCTATTTGAATACCCTTTCCTATTTGAATACCCTTTATTTTTTTTCCTTGCCTGATTGCTCTGGCTAGAACTTTCAGTACTATGTTGAATAGGAGTGGTAAGAGAGGGCATCCTCGTCTAGTGCCAGATTTCAAAGGGAATGCTTCCAGTTTTTGCCCATCAAGTATGATATTGGCTGTTGGTTCATCGTAAATAGCTTTTATTATTTTGAGATATGTTCCATCAATACCAAGTTTATTGAGGGTTTTTAGCATAAAGGGCTGTTGAATTTTGTCAAATGCCTTCTCTGCATCAATTGAGACAATCATGTGGTGGTTGCTTTTGCTTCTGTTTATGTGGTGAATTACATTTATAGACTTGCATATGTTGAACCAGCCTTGCATCTCCGGGATGAATTCTACTTGATCATGATGGATAAGTTTTTTAATGTGCTGTTGCAATTGGTTTGCCAGTATTTTATTGAAGAGTTTTGCATCTATGTTCATCATGGATATTGGCCTGAAGTTTTCTTTTCTTTTTGAGGCTCTGCCAGGTTTTGGTATCAGGATGATGTTGGTCTCAAAAAATGATTTAAGAAGGGTTTCCTCTTTTTAAATTGTTTGGAATAGTTTCAGAAGGAATTGTACCAGGTGCTCTTTGTGTGTATGGTAGAATTTGGCTGTGAACCCATCTGGACCTGGGCTTTTTTTGTGTGGTGGGCTCTTAATTGCTCCCTCAACTTAAGACCTTGTTATTGGTCTATTCATAGTTTCAGCTTCCTCCTGGTTTAGGCTTGGGAGGACACAGGTGTCCAGGAATTCATCCATTTCTTTCCAGTTTTCTAGTCTATGTGCATAGAGTTGTTTGTAGTATTCTCTGATGATGGTTTGAATTTCTGTGGAATCTGTGATGATTTCCCATTTATCGTTTTTTTATTGTATCTATTTGGTTGTTCCCTCTTTTCTTTTATCAGTCTGGCTAGTTTTCTATTTTGTTGATCTTTTCAAAAAACCAGCTCTCGTATTTATTGATTTTTTAAGGGGTTTTTCGTGCTTTAAATATGTCCTAGAGATTCTGGTATGTTGTGTCTTCATTCTTGTTGGATTTGAAGAATTTTTTTTATTTCTGCCTTCATTTCATTGTTTATGCAATCAACATTCAAGAGCCAGTTGTTCAGTTTTCATAAAGCTGTGCGGTTCTGAATTAGTTTCTGAATTCTGAGTTCCAAATTGATTGCACTGTGGTCTGAGAGACTGTTTGTTATGATTTCAGTTGTTTTGCATTTTCTGAGGAGTCCTCTACTTCTAATTGTGTGGTCAATTTTGGAGTAAATGTGATGTGTTGCTGAGAAGAATGTATATTCTGTGGATTTGGGGTGGAGAGTTCTGTAAATGTCTATCAGGTTTGCTTGTTCCAGGTCTGAGTTCAAACCCTGGATATCCTTGTTAATTTTCTGTCTGGTTGATCTGAGTGATATTGACAGTGGAGTGTTAAAGTCTCCCACTATTATTGTGTGGGAGTCCAAGTCTCTTTGTAAGTCATTAAGAACTTGCCTTATATATCTGAGTGCTCCTGCATTGGGTCCATATATATTTAGAATTGTTAGCTCTTCTTGTTGTATCAATCCTTTTACCATTATGTAATGACCTTCTTTGTCTATTTTAATCTTTGTTCCTTTAAAGTCTATTTTATCAGAGAGGAGAATTGCAACTCCTGCTTTTTTTTGGCTCTCCATTTGCTTGGTAAATCTTCCTCCATCCCTTTATTTTGAGCCTTTGTGTATCCTTGCATGTGAGGTGGGTTTCCTGGACAGAGCACACCGATGTGTTTTGGTTTTTTATTTAATTTGCCAGTCTGTGTCTTTTGATTGGTTCATTTAGGCCATTTACATATAGGGTTAATATTGTTATGTGTGAATTTGATACTGCCATTTTGATGCTAGCTGGCTGTTTTGCCCATTGGTTCATGTAGATTCTTCATTTTGTTGATGCTCTTTAGCATTTGGTGTGCTTTTAGGATGGCGCTGGTACTGGTTGTTTCTTTCTATGTGTAGTGCCTCTTTCAGGAGCTCTTGTAAAGCAGGCCTAGTGGTGACATCTCTGAGTACTTGCTCGTTTGTGAAGAATTTTATTTTTCCTTCACTTATGAAGCTCAGTTTGGCTGGATATGAAATTCTGGGTTGAAAGTTCTTTTCTTTAAGAATGTTGAATTTTGGCCCCCACTCTATTCTGGCTTGTAGAGTCTCTGCTGAGAGATTTGCTGTGAGTCTGATGGGCTTCCCTTTGTGGGTGACCTGACCTTTCTCTCTGGCTGCCCTTAGTATTTTCTCCTTCATTTCACCCCTGGTGAATCTGACAATTATGTGCCTTGGGGTTGCTCTTCTTGCAGAGTATCTTTGTGGTGTTCTCTGTATTTCCTGGAGTTGAGTATTGACCTGTCTTGCTAGGTTGGGGAAATTTTCCTGGATAATATCCTGAAGTATTTTCCAGCTTGGATTCATTCTCTTCATCACATTCTGGTACACCTATCAAACGTAGGTTAGGTCTCTTCACATAGTCCCACATTTCTTGGAGATTTTGTTCATTCCTTTTTGCTTTTTCTCTAATCTTGGTTTCTCATTTTATTTCATTGAGTTGATCTTCAACTTCTGATATTCTTTCTTCTGCTTGGTCAATTCGGCTGTTGAAACTTGTGTATGCTTGCATGTGAGGTGGGTTTCCTGGATACAGCACACCGATGTGTTTTGGTTTTTATTTAATTTGCCAGTCTGTGTCTTTTGATTGGTTCATTTAGCCCATTTACATTTAGGGTTAATATTGTTATGTGTGAATTTGATACTGCCATTTTGATGCTAGCTGGCTGTTTTGCCCATTGGTTCATGTAGATTCTTCATTTTGTTGATGCTCTTTAGCATTTGGTGTGCTTTTAGGATGGCGCTGGTACTGGTTGTTTCTTTCTATGTGTAGTGCCTCTTTCAGGAGCTCTTGTAAAGCAGGCCTAGTGGTGACATCTCTGAGTACTTGCTCGTTTGTGAAGAATTTTATTTTTCCTTCACTTATGAAGCTCAGTTTGGCTGGATATGAAATTCTGGGTTGAAAGTTCTTTTCTTTAAGAATGTTGAATTTTGGCCCCCACTCTCTTCTGGCTTGTAGAGTCTCTGCTGAGAGATCTGCTGTGAGTCTGATGGGCTTCCCTTTGTGGGTGACCTGACCTTTCTCTCTGGCTGCCCTTAGTATTTTCTCCTTCATTTCAACCCTGGTGAATCTGACAATTATGTGCCTTGGGGTTGTTCTTCTTGCAGAGTATCTTTGTGATGTTCTCTGTATTTCCTGGAGTTGAGTATTGACCTGTCTTGCTAGGTTGGGGAAATTTTCCTGGATAATATCCTGAAGAGTATTTTCCAGCTTGGATTCATTCTCTTCATCACATTCTGGTACACCTATCAAACGTAGGTTAGGTCTCTTCACATAGTCCCACATTTCTTGGAGATTTTGTTCATTCCTTTTTGCGCTTTTTTCTCTAATCTTGGTTTCTCATTTTATTTCATTGAGTTGATCTTCAACTTCTGATATTCTTTCTTCTGCTTGGTCAATTCGGCTGTTGAAACTTGTGTATGCTTCGTGAAGTTCTCTTGTTGTTTTTTAGCTTTTTCAATTCATTTGTATTCCTCTCTAAGTTGTCCATTCTTGTTATCATTTCCTCATATCTTTTTTCGAATCTTTTTTCAAGGTTCTTAGATTTTTTGCATTTATTTAGAACATGTTATTTTAGCTCACTGAAGTTTCTCATTATCCAACTTCTTAAGTCTGATTCTGTCATTTCTTCACTCACATTCTCCGTCCAGCTTTTTTCCCTTGCTGGTGAGAAGTTTTTGTCCTTTTTAGGAGGTGAGGTGTTTTGGTTTCCAGTGTTTTCCTCTTTTTTGCCTGGTTTCTTCTCATCTTTATGGATTTATTCACCTGTCATCTTAGTAGTTGCTGATTTTTCAATTGGGTCTCTGAGTGGATGCCCAGATTGTTGATTTTGAAGTATTTCTGTTATTTAGTTTTTCTTCTAATGGTCTAGCCCCTCTGCTGTATGAGTGCTGAGGTCCACTCCAGGCCCTGCTTTTCTGGGGTACACTTGTAACAGCTGCAGAACTGTGAGGGATGCTACCAGTTTCTTCTTCTCTTATCTTTGTTCCAGAATGATGCCTGCTAAATGTCAGTCCGATTCTTTTTTTTTTTTTTGAGGTGACTCTTTGGATATACAGGGGTCAGGGAGCTGCTTGAGGAGACGGTCTGTACTTTATAGGAGCTCCAGTGCTGAGCTGTGAGCTCCGTTGTTCATTCAGGGTTGTTTGGAGGATTTGTTTATGTCTGCTGCAGCAGAACTCATAAAACATCCCCTTTTTTCCTTTCCCCCTTAGATGCTCTGTCTCAGGGAGTTGGGGATTTCTTTATGAGTATCTGTTGCACTGTCCTGCTTAGCTAGGAGGTAGTCTATTTACTATTTGCCTGCTGAGGCTCTGCCCTGCTAGCATGGGTCCACCCTGCTGCCATCGGGTTCCCTTTTGCTGTGGTGCACTCTTCCCTGCTGGTGAAGTCTCTCTGTTATGGCGGGTTGCCTCGGCAATGGCAGGCTGCATCAGCACTGGGCAGTACTTCAATAGGGGTGGATTGCATCTATAGTGTCAGACACCCCATGCCCACTGGGCTGCACCATCCTAAATTCAGCTGTGCCGGCATCAAAACTCTAAACCCCGAGCCCCTCCAGTCACCACCCTGCTTGTTCCCCTGATGGTGGAACCCACCGAGACCGATCACCTGGATCCCTGCATCAGAGTCCATCCTCTTTCTCTTTTTCTCCTTAATTTGAATGGTTGCCTCTCTCACTGATGCCCCAGTACCCTGCTGATAGGGCACTGGAATCTGTGCAATCTCCCGTGCTGCTGACCACTGCACCAGCTCAAATCATGCTTCCCAGGAATCTCCTGGTCTGGCTCATTGTCCAAGTCCTGTTTAATCAGATGGACATGTCAATCTGCCCTTCCAAATCTCAGATTGCTGGTTTAACAGGGCACCCAGACCAGTGAGTTTTGTGCCTGGTGCCACTGCGCTGCAGCGCCGGCTGAACCGGCCACATGAGCCAGCTGCGCTGGTGTCCTGTGTCTCTCCTACACCTGGTACTTTCAACATTCTGTGGGCAAAAAAGGTCCATCTGAGAATGCGGCTAGGACTCACCCTCTGCACCTTCACTGAGAGCTGCAATCCTGAGTTGTTTCTACGGCGCCATCTTGTGGCTTGTTGTTTTAAAGGAAGGCTAGAGTAGAGTGCCTATCTAAGCGATCATCAGTGTCTTCCCTCCCCTGTACCTACTGATGTTGGCAGTATTTCCTCAGTTCTTCCTCTTTCACTGAAAAAAAAGTCAGCAATCTATTTTAACACAAAACATATAAATCAAACTTTCATATCCAAATTATTTTTAAATGCTGGATTAGAAATTAGATCTTTTGAGCCTTAATATGATTTCCCTTGATAAAGTAAATATTGACAAATACTTCAAGGTAACATTTACAGTACAAACATTAAAATTAAATTGAATTAGAATATATCCATTTTTTTCTTTTATTATCTTTTACATTACTGTATCTGGTATTATAAAATAGAAGATGTGTACTTATCTATTCATGAACTATTCAAATATTTTTACAATTTTTTTCTACTTTTTTATTATTCAAGTCATATAGTGAATGACAGAAGCTCTGTTGAATATATTAAAATGCTATGATATGTTATGTTAAAATGTCATTTATTTATTTATTTATTGAAAGGAACTCAACATGTATTTAAAAACTATCATATTAATCTTGCATTTATCACTCTGATATAATGAAAATAAAGTATTTTTGACATAAAACTTGATTTTTAGATACAGGAGATAATTAAAAGTACATTTTCCATATAACAAAGAAGTTAGTGATATATAAGTAATTATATGTTGTGTTGCTTAATTTCATGTGGCAACCTGACTGGTTTAACATTATTCTGGGTGTTTCTGTGGGAGTGCTTTTGGATGAAAATAACAATTAAATAGGTAGACTGAGTGAAGCACATTGCTCTCCATAGTAGGACTCATCTAATCAGTTGAAGGTCATAATACAACAAAGGACTGAATCTTTCCTGAGTTAGTCATGTACCCTGCATGAAATGACAAATGAACCCACATTGTAAATAATTTGTGAAAAGTGGCTAAAATGTAAGGCAGAGAAGACAAGATAAAGAAAAAAATTATTAAAGAAGAGAAAGAGATGCCTTCATGGAAAGAAAGTGCTGCAAGGGTAATAATATATGAAAACATTAGCATGCCCCTGAAGATAAGCAGACATAGACTAAGAGAAATGATGGGTTGTTTGGCAGTTGTTAACACATCTAAATCCTACTCTTATATTAATAGAGTTAATACAACGAGGAATTGGCCATAGTATATCTGAGGGTATTGCATAGTAACGAGCAATCTTAACATCTCATGGCTTAGCAGTACATAATTTTTTTCCCATGAACTCTATGAGTCTATCCTACTAGCAGCATATTTAGATCATTATAGTTAATCTCAGATTCCAGTTGAAAGTAGCTTTATCTTAGCATTTGCTTCCAATATCGCCTTGGCAGAAGAAAAAAAAATGTGATAAATTATTTTTAGGCTTTGTAAAACTACAATGGAATTAATACATGCTACCTCAAACATTTCATTCAACAAAGCTGCTACTGTACTCTATTGCATACCCTATGCTATTTAAATCAGTTGATAAATAATGAAGAGAGCTAGCATTGGCCAAGATTTGTAACAAATTGGATGAGGAACAAAAAATAATAATAAGAGACCTTAGATGCCTCCAAATTCTCTAGTTCACACTGGATAGCTTGTTAAATTATAAGTGCAATGAATTAGAGAAAAAGAGACCTAAGTTACATACACAATTAACTTGTGTGAGAGAATCTATCAGGAATTATGAGTGTATGTGTGTGCAGGTACATGTGTGTTGGGTATGTAGTAGGTTTTGTACCACAGAGTAAATATTTGACTGACATTTAACTTATTCCAAATATTAATGTGTTTACAACATCGCATGCCAGATTTGCATTATGAAAGTATTCCCTCATAGATCAAACCCACCTGTCTTTTACTGCTTTGTGATACTAGAAACGGACCTTGTAAACTTTGCCAGCTAACATGATATTAAGCTGGGTCACTAACGAGTGCCAGTCTGATTGGTTCCTTTGTCTTCTTTGCTCCTGCAGTGTGTGGAGACCAGTTCCTGTGAGATGCCCAGTGATACTGACCTTCTAGATGGCTCTTCAGTGACATAGTCCCAGGCAATTTCCCAGCAATTTGTTAGAACTACAACCGGCCTTTCTACAAGTTTTGCAAGCATCCTAGCAGGTAGTTTCTCAGCACGTTTTAGTTAGACTTCCATGGGTGGCTTCCCAGTGAGTTCCACCAGCACATGAGAGGGTGACTTCTTAATTAGTTTCAACAGCACCACAAGGGTGGCTTTTCAGTGGTTTCAGTCAGAATCAGTGCATTTCTTTGGCATCCCAGTGGGAAGTTTTCTGCTTTTCAGCTCCTGTCTATGGTATAAATTATTTGTAACATTCTGTAATTTATGATGCTTTGGCATCTCAGGGCCTTGCTAATGCTAGAAATACTGCTCCTCTTATGGTTAGCTAGTTCCTAGAGAGAGTAAACAACTTGCTGCTAGCAGATATTTTACATGCAAACCAACAAATCCAAGATCCATACTCCCAACCACCTCTTTATTTAACTCTCACATGCCAAGCCAATATTTGTCTGCCCTAAATTATTCCAGGGACAAGTATTAGACAACTGGGGATATCTCTATAGCCAAGAGCCTACTGATAATATTCAAGCCATCCAATCTTAAGGGTTTACCATGCCTAGCCCATTCTTTAACTTGATTCTAAGGGTTTCAGACAAAGGACATTGGGATACAAACACTAAATTGGGCTCAATTTATTAATACAGCTATACTTACTATAGATTCTGGATATAATGTGGTAGATTGTGGACCTGAAGTTACATTTAACCATGGATTTTTTTTTTTAAGGAAAACTTGGAGAAAACAGTGGCCTGTGTTTTATGAGAACTTATGTTAGAGCTTCCCTGGTGTGATGTGGAAGAGGGAATCCTGGGGCTTTAGTTGATGGGTATGTTGAAGTAGAATGATCATGTGAAACATGTAGTCCTAATCTCTATGTTTAAGAGACAGTCTAGAAATCACCCCCTTTATTAAGGTTGCAAGAAATGTACTCATGAGGGAAACACCTGAATCCATGAAAATCCCTGTGATTGTTTTCCTTTGTAGGTTTTTTTTGTTTGTTTGTTTTTTGAGATGGCTCACCACAACCTCCGCCTCCTGGGTTCAGGCAATTCTCCTGCCTCAGCCTCCTGAGTAGCTGGGATTACAGGCACGTGCCACCATGCCCAGCTAATTTTTTGCATTTTTAGTAGAGATGGGGTTTCACCATGTTGACCAGGATGGTCTCGATCTCTTGACCTCGTGATCCACCCACCTAGGCCTCTCGAAGTGCTGGGATTACAGGCATGAGCCACTGCACCCAGTCCTTTTGTAGGTATTTATGACTGGGGGATACTGCAACTGTTATGTTCTTTCTGATTTCAGTATGGAAGATTGGATCCTGAGGTACCAGAGGCCAAGTCATAGCACTGATCTGCCAAAGATGAAGTTGATATATTAATCATGCAGGGCAGCTCAAGGATGCCCTGGTATGCATAATGACTTAGCCAGTAAGAAACTTTGGTCCTGCTTAATTAATTGTTCCTAGGTTAGAACTAGATGGATGTGTTACTAGAATACAGCTTGATTAAAGCTTGATTAACATTAGAAAACAACAAAAAAAAATTCAATCTGGTAATAAAAACCCTGTTGCCATAGCAGAGAGTCACCATATCTATTTCTACACCTAAGATAATTCAAAGATCCAAAGTCTCTTGGGTGAGTGAATTCAAATCAGTTGATAGAAACGACATAATAATTTCAGTACATAAACTTTGATGTAAAGAATTAATAATGAGGGATTTGTTATTAAGAGTTAAAGAGAACTAAAAAGAAAGATAGATAGTGCTATATTTTGAAAGCTTATTCCCTCCAACACTAACATCGAAATTTCATCGCTATGTTAGTAGTCCTGAAGGGTGGGAACTTTAAGAGGTGATTAGGCTATGGGGGTTCTTCCTTCATGAATAAATTAATACCACTATGAAAATGAACTAACGGGAGTGGATTCTGTCATGTGAGGAGCAGTGTTTCTCTCTTCTGGGGGATGCAGCATTCAAGGCATCGTTTGTGGAAGTGGAGACCAGGCCCTCACCAGACACCCCATCCTGCCTGCACTTTGACCCTTATCCCTGCCACACCAACCGAAGGCTGAAAGGGGGCATTTCTGTGGCTTGCTGGATCATGAAAATGTTAGAGATGTCTTTTAAAATATAATATCTCTGCTAAAGGGGGAACCATTTACAGGGGTGATTGTCACCTTAAAATGCATGACAATGCCACCTGAAGAAGAGCCAAAAGAGAACATTTGCAGGGAGGAAGGGGTCTGACCTGTGACATACTACTGTGAAGCCCTTGTATGATGGCCTAAGGATACTACTTAAAACTAAGTGATTCAGAAACCAGGAACAAGAGAATTTACCCTCTGCAGGAGCTGGAATTGGATGAAGCCATGAAGTAGTGTATCGCTGACAAAACATTATCCAGAAGGAGGCTAGCATGGGATTAACTCTGCTATGAAGGGAACTAGCACTGAAGAAAATTTTGCCCTAAAGGAGACCAGAGATTGAGGAACAATGGGTAGAAAAGGAGAAAATCCCTTTTTTACCTCCTCAAAAGCAGATGTGTATTTCTAACAATTTTAGGAGAGAAGAAGATAAATGTGTATTGTTTGCGTTTGCTTCCTTTTTTCTTACCCTCCTTCCTTCATGTATATAAAAGATACATACACACACACACACACACACACACACACACACACACAGAGAGAGAGAGAGAGAGAGAGAGAGATTGAATATGCAAGGCTATTATGATTATTATCTCTCTAATTGGTTACAATAGAGTAGTTGATATCTACAGCTTCCTTCTTCCACTATGCATTCTGTATATGCCTTGCATGTAGCCGGTACATCAGCTGGAAGTTTTTGCCTTGTTTAGTAATATAAATCTTGTGATATAAAACTCTTATTGAGAGTCTTAGTTTACAATCATTTTTTAATTTTTTTAAAATTAGTCATTATTTTGATTGCCACAGTTTTTCATTAACCTGGACTACCAAGTGCAGAAGTACTGAAAAGCACCTGGAGATTTCAGACATTGTCCTCCTTGCCTTCACAGTGTAGCAGCAACAAAAGAGCTCCTTGGTAATTGGCATTAATGACTTCAGCTGGCAGAGTAACCCTTCATTTCTGCCTATTTGTTCAATGGCAAAAGCATTCCCAAATTGCCTAAAGGCAGTCTCATTCTATAATTGAATGAGTGTGGTGTCTCCTACTTGAAGCATCCATGCCTTAGGAAATAATACCTCTAAAAGCAGGCAGAGCACAAGGTTTCCAAGAGAGAATGCAAATATTCAGAGAGATTATTTAGAAATGAGAGTGAGCAGAGTCTCCCTTACTTCCACCATTTGACTTCTAGACTCATGCATAGTGACTTCTGAGATGACAAACAATTATTGTGTCTTCTGATTAAAATGATACAAGTCACATGGTACATCCTTTTAAAATGTTATCGCCCAGTGAGTACCATGACAAAATCTTCAATAAGCCATCTTATTTTTAAATTAACTGAGCCACTATTCATCCAAAAGTGGATTGAGCTACATGTTACAAGAAGTTAATTTCATGAGTATGAACCCATTGCTGTTCTGCCTTTGCTGAGAAATGGATTTCTTCATCAATGTTGCCATGAGGAATGCTGTAAATGGAGTAAAGTATTCTGGAGAATCATGAATGATGATTTTTTTAAAAAAAAAATTTATTGCATTATAGATTTGTGGGTACATGTGCAGAACGTGCAAGATAGTTGCATAGGTACACATATGGCAACTTAGCTTTGCTGCCTTCCTCCCCCTCACCCACACTTGGTAGTCATCCCCAGGTCATTCCCCCAAGCCCCCCCTGCTGTCCCTCCCCCATTCCCCCCAACAGTCCCCAGTGTATAGTAGACCACCTCTCTGTGTCCATGTCTTCTCATTTTTCTCACCCACCTATGAGTGAGTACATGCGGTATTTCTTTTTCTGTTCTTGTGTCAGTTTGCTGAGAATGATGTTCTCCAGATTCATCCATGTCCCTACAAAGGACACAAACTCATCATTTTTGATTGCTGCATAATATTCCATGGTGTATATGTGCCACATTTTCCCAGTTCAGTCTATCATCATTGGGCATTTGGATTGGTTCCAGGTCCTTGCTATTGTAAACAGTGCTGCAATGAACATTCGTGTGCATGTGTCCTTATAGTAGAACGATTTATAGTCCTTTGGATAGATACCCAGTAATGGGATTGCTGGGTCAAATGGAATTTCTATTTCTAGGTCCCTGAGGAATCGCCACACTGTCTTCCACAATGGTTGAACTAATTTACACTCCCACCAACAGTGTAAGAGTGTTCCTATTTCTCCACATCCTCTCCAGCATCTGCTGTCTCCAGATTTTTTAATGATCGCCATTCTAACTGGTGTGAGATGGTATCTCAATGTGGTTTTGATTTGCATCTCTCTAATGACCAGTGATGATGAGCATTTTTTCAAATGTTTGTTGGCCTCATGTATGTCTTCTTTTGTAAAGTTTCTGTTCATATCCTTTGCCCATTTTTGAATGGGCTTGTTTGTTTTTTTCTTGTAAATCTGTTTGAGTTCTTTGTAAATTCTGGATATCAGCCCTTTGTCAGATGTGTAAACTGCAAAATTTTTTTCCCATTCTGATGGTTGCCGATTCACTCTAGTGACTGTCTCTTTTGCTGTGCAGAAGCTGTGGAGTTTGATTAGGTCCTATTTGTCTACTTTGGCTTTTGTTGCCAATGCTTTTGGTGTTTTGTTCATGAAGTCCTTTCCTACTCCTATGTCCTGAATGGTTTTGCCCAGATTTTCTTCTAGGGTTTTTATGGTGTCAGGTCTTACATTTAAGTCTTTAATCCATCTGGAGTTAATTTTAGTGTAAGGTGTCAGGATGGGGTCCAGTTTCTGCTTTCTGCACATGGCTAGCCAGTTTTCCCAACACCATTTATTAAATAGGGAATCCTTTCCCCATTGCTTGTTTTTGTCTGGTTTATCAAAGATAATATGGTTGTAGATATTTTGTGTTGCCTCCGATGCTTCTGTTCTGTTCCATTGGTCTATATCTCTGTTTTGGTACCAGTACCATGCTGTTTTGATTACTGTAGCCTTGTAGTATAGTTTGAAGTCTGGTAGCGTGATGCCTCCCGCTGTGTTCTTTTGCTTAGAATTGACTTGGCTATCGGGCTCTTTTTGGTTCCATATGAAATTCATGGTGGTTTTCCAGTTCTGTGAAGAAATTCAATGGTAGTTTGATGGGGATAGCATTGATTGTGTAAATTACTTTGGGCAGTATAGCCATTTTCACGATATTGATTCTTCCTAACCACGAACATGGAATGTTTCTCCATCTGTTTGTGTCCTCTCTTATTTCGTTGAGCAGTTGTTTGTAGTTTTCCTTAAAGAGGTCCCTTACATTCCTAGTGAGTTGTATTCCTAGGTATTTTATTTTCTTTGTAGCAATTATGAATGGCAGTTCGTTCTTGATTTGGTTCTCTTTAAGTCTGTTATTGGTGTATAGGAATGCTTGTGATTTTTGAACATTGATTTTATATCCTGAGACTTTGCTGAAGTTGCTTATCAGTTTCAGGAGCTTTTGGGCTGAGGTGATGGGGTCTTCTAGGTATACTATCATGTCGTCTGCAAATAGAGACAATTTGGCTTCCACCTTTCCTATTTGAATACCCTTTATTTCTTTTTCTTGCCTGATTGCTCTGGCTAGAACTTCCAGTACTATGTTGAATAGAAGTGGTGAGAGGGCATCCTTGTCTAGTGCCGGATTTCAAAGGGAATGCTTCCAGTTTTGCCCATTAAGTATGATATTGGCTGTTGGTTTGTCATAAATAGCTTTTATTACTTTGAGATATGTTCCATCAATACCAAGTTTATTGAGGGTTTTAGCATAAAGGGCTGTTGAATTTTGTCAAATGCCTTCTCTGTCAATTGAGATAATCATGTGGTTTTGTTTTGCTTCTGTTTATGTGGTGAATTACATTTATAGACTTGCGTATGTTGAACCAGCCTTGCATCCCAGGATGAATCCTACTTGATCATGATGGATAAGTTTTTAATGTGCTGTTGCAATCGGTTTGCCAGTATTTTATTGAAGATTTTGCATCTATGTTCATCATGGATATTGGCCTGAAGTTTTCTTTTCTTGTTGAGTCTCTGCCAGGTTTTGGTATCAGGATGATGTTGGTCTCATAAAATGATTTGGGAAGGGTTCCTCTTTTGGATTATTTGGAATAGTTTCAGAAGGAATGGTACCAGATCCTCTTTGTGTGTCTGGTAGAATTCAGCTGTGAACCCATCTGGACCTGGGCTTTTTTTTGTGGTAGGCTCTTAATTGCTGCCTCAACTTCAGACCTTGTTATTGGTCTATTCATAGTTTCGGCTTCCTCCTGGTTTAGGCTTGGGAGGACACAGGCGTCCAGGAATTTATCCATTTCTTCCTGATTTACTAGTTTATGTGCATAGAGTTGTTTGTAGTATTCTCTGATGATGGTTTGAATTTCTGTGGAATCTGTGGTGATTTCCCTTTATCGTTTTTATTGCATCTATTTGGTTGTTCTCTCTTCTTTTTATCAGTCTGGCTAGTGGTCTGTCTATTTTGTTGATCTTTTGAAAAACCAGCTCTTAGATTTATTGATTTTTGAAGGGTTTTCTTGTCTCTATCTCCTTCAATTCTGCTCTGATCTTAGTTATTTCTTGTCTTGGCTAGGTTTTGAGCTTTTTGATCTTGCTCCTCTAGCTCTTTCAATTTTGATGATAGGGTGTCAATTTTGGATCTCTCCACTCTTCTCATGTGGGCACTTATTGCTATATATTTTCCTCTACAGACTGCTTTAAATGTGTCCCAGAGATTCTGGTACGTTGTGTCTTCATTCTCGTTGGTTTCAAAGAACTTCTTTATTTCTGCCTTCATTTCATTGTTTATCCAATCAACATTCAAGAGCCAGTTGTTCAGTTTCCATGAAGCTGTGCGGTTCTGAGTTATTTTCTGAATTCTGAGTTCCAACTTGATTGCACTATGGTCTGAGAGACTGTTTGTTATGATTTCAGTTGTTTTGCATTTGCTGAGGTGCTTTACTTCCAATTATGTGGTCAATTTTGGAGTAGGTGTGATGTGGTGCTGAGAAGAATGTATATTCTGTGGATTTGGGGTGGAGAGTTCTGTAAATGTCTATCAGGTTTGCTTGTTCCAGGTCTGAGTTCAAGTCCTGGATATCCTTGTTAATTTTCTGTCTGGTTGATCTGTCTGCTATTGACAGTGGAGTGTTAAAGTCTCCCACTATTATTGTGTGGGAGTCTAAGTCTCTTTATAAATCATTAAGAACTTGCCTTATATATCTGGGTGCTCCTACATTGGGTCCATATATATTTAGAATCGTTATCTCTTCTTGTTGTATTGATCCTTTTACCATTATGTAATGACCTTCTTTGTCCCTTTTGATCTTTGTTGCTTTAAAGTCTATTTTATCAGAGATGAGAATTGCAACTCCTGCTTTTTTGCTCTCCATTTGCTTGGTAAATCTTCCTCCATCCTTTTATTTTGAGCCTTTGTGTATCTTTGCATGTGAGGTGGGTTTCCTGGATACAGCACACCGATGGGTTTTGGTTTTTTATCCAATTTGCCAGTCTGTGTCTTTTGATTGGTGCATTTAGCCCATTTACATTCAGGGTTAATATTGTTATGTGTGAATTTGATACTGCCATTTTGATGCTAGCTGGCTGTTTTGCCCATTGGTTCATGTACATTCTTCATTTTGTTGATGGTCTTTAGCATTTGGTATGCTTTTAGGATGGCTGGAACTGGTTGTTTCTTTCTATGTGTAGTGCCTCTTTCAGGAGCTCTTGTAAAGCAGGCCTAGTGGTGACAAAATCTCTGAGTACTTGCTTGTTCGTGAAGGATTTTATTTTTCCTTCACTTATGAAGCTCAGTTTGGCTGGATATGAAATTCTGGGTTGAAAGCTCTTTTCTTTAAGGATGTTGAATATTGGCCCCACTCTCTTCTGGCTTGTAGAGTCTCTGCCGAGAGATCTGCTGTGAGTCTGATGGGCTTCCCTTTGTGGGTGACCTGACCTTTCTCTCTGGCTGCCCTTAGTATTTTCTCCTTCATTTCAACCCTGGTGAATCTGGCGATTATGTGCCTTGGGGTTGCTCTTCTTGCAGAGTATCTTTGTGGTGTTCTCTGTATTTCCTGGAGTTGAGTATTGACCTGTCTTGCTAGGTTGGGGAAATTTTCCTGGATAATATCCTGAAGAGTGTTTTCCAGCTTGGATTCATTCTCTTCGTCACATTCTGGTACACCTATCAAAGCGTAGGTTGGGTCTCTTCACATAGTCCCACATTTCTTGGAGATTTTGTTCATTCCTTTTGTGCTTTTTCTTTAATCTTGGTTTCTCATTTTATTTCATTGAGTTGATCTTCAACTTCTGATATTCTTTCTTCTGCTTGGTCAATTCGGCTGTTGAAACTTGTGCATGCTTGAAGTTCTCGTGTTGTGTTTTCAGCTCCTTCAATTCATTCATATTCCTCTCTAAGTTGTCCATTCTTGTTATCAATTCCTCGAATCTTTTTCAAATCTTTTTCAAGGTTCTTAGTTTCATTGCCCTGGTTTAGAACATGTTCCTTTAGCTCACTAAAGTTTCTACTTATCCACTTTCTGAAGTCTGATTCCATCATTTCATCACATGCATTCTCCGTCCAGCTTTGTTCCCTTGCTGGTGAGGAGTTTTGGTCCTTTTTTGGAGGTGAGGTGTTTTGGTTTTGGGTGTTTTCCTCCTTTTTGCTGGTTTCTTCCCATCTTTATGGATTTATCCGCCTGTCGTCTTAGTAGTTGCTGATTTTTCAATTGGGTCTCTGTGTGGACACTGAGATTGTTGATGATGAAGTATTTCTGTTACTTAGTTTTCTCTCTAATGGTCTATCCTCTCTGCTGTATGAGTGGTGAGGTCCACTTTAGGCCCTGCTTGTCTGGGGTATACCTGCAGCAGCTGCGGAACAGTGAGGGATGATACCAGTTTCTTTTTCTGCTGCCCTTGTTCCAGAATGATGCCAGCCAAATGTCAGTCTGATTAGTCCTTTTCTGGGGTGACTCCTTGGATATACAGGGGTCAGGGAGCTGCTTGAGGAGACAGTCTGTGCTTTATAGGAGCTCCAGTGCTGAGCTGTGAGCTCCATGGTTTGTTCAGTGTTGTTGGGAGGTTGTTTATGTCTGCTCTTATAGAACCTATAAAACACCACCCTTCCCCCCCCCCTTAGATGCTCTGTCTCAGGGAGTTGGGGCTTTCTTTATGAGTATCTGTTGCACTCTCCTGCCCCACTAGGCGGCAGTCTATTCACTATTTGCCTGCCGGGGCTCTGACCTGCTAGCATGGGTCCGCCCTGTTGCTGCTGGGCTCCCTTCTGCTGTGGAGCATGAAGTCTCTCTGTTATGGCAGGTTGCCTTGGCAACGGCAGGCTGCGTCAGTCCTGGGTGGTACTTCAGTGGGGGTGGACTGCATCAATGATGGTCAATGCCCCTCCCTCACTGGGCTGCACTGTCCTAGATGCTGGCAGCAAAACTCTCAGCCCCAAGCATCTCTAGTCACTGTCCTGCTTGTCTCCGTGAGTGTGGGACCCACCGAGCCCGATCACCCAGCTCCCTGCCTCAGAGTCCATCCCCTCTCTCTCTCTCTTCCTCTCCCCAAGCTGAAAGGTCGACTCTCTCACTGGCGCCCCAGTAGCCTGCCGATAGGGCACTGGGATCTGTGCAATCTCCCGTGCCGCTGCCCACTACCCCGGCTCAGATCACGCTTCCCAGGAAACTCCTGGTCTGGCTCATTGTCCAAGTCCCGTTCAATCAGATGAACATGCCAATCTGCCCTTCCAAATCTCAGATTGCCAGTTTAACAGGGCACCCAGACCAGTGAGTTCCATGCCGGGTCCCACTGCAGCACCGCCCGAAGAGGCAGCGGGAGCCGGCTGCGTTAGCCGGCTGTGCTAGCATCCCGTGTCTCTCCAACACCTGGGACTTTCAACGCTCTGTGGGCATAAAAGGAACATCCGAGAATGAGGCTAGGACTCACCCTCTGTGCCTTTACTGAGAGCTGCAATCCTGAGTCACCTCTACAACGCCATCTTGCCTCCTCCCTCCTTCAGGGGCATTCTTGTGTGAAGCTGTAGTGCCACTGTTGTTTACTTTTGGGTGGTACCAGCATATCATATTACATATATATAAAGCAGCCATTGTGAGGATTTTTTTTCAGCCAATTAGTCATAAGGAACACCCCAGGGAACCATAGCCATAAATTTTAAGAAAGGAGCTAATACAATGGCAGTCAGTGTTGAAAGCTTCTGAGCTACTTGAACATGAAACTTACAGTAACTTCTGGACATGCTTAAGCTTGGTTATAATTCCTCTTTGCTGTAATATATATTTTTATTTATATATGCTAGCCAATTTGTAGCAGCTTCTCCTTGGACAGCTTCCAAGTGAATTTTGTAGGTGCTCTAGAATAAGGATATCCAGCAAGTTTCTATAGCAACCTCATGGGAAATTTCTCAGTGAGTTCCATCTCTCACCTCAGTCAGCTTCTTAGCAAGTGTTTTAACATTTACATAGACGTTTGCTGCCTGCCAATCCTGACTTGTATAATTATACTCAATTTCTCTGCCATGCAGTAGAAGACATTCTCATATTCTCTTGTCAGATCTATATTTCAGCCTTGGATTAGGATCTTACAAATTTGCTCTTTCCTTTGTACTCTGCTTTGGTAATAAAGGTAGTAATTTTTCTCAATATACACTACACTTGTATGTTTTATGGCTTCATTTTCCCTAATATGCAATCTGTTATTAACAAGTACATAAATTTAGATTAAAAATTTAATGTCCTAATTATTATGTGGTTTTTATTTTATGACTGGACCATGAATAATACATCATCTTCTCTCTTAAGTTTTTTTTTTCTTCTCTAGAATCCCTTGAGATGTACCAATTTGTTATTAAATACAAAATATGTGGCAAGGACTGTGCCTAGTGTTTTTGGGAAATATATGGTAAAGCAAAATTCTGCAGTTTCATTCCTTATTTAGCTTTAGGTATAGTGGAGGAGAAGAAGAAGAAAAAGGAGAAGGAGGAAAATGAAGAGGAGGAAGAGAAACAACAAAGAGAAGAAGGAGCCAAAGAAAAAAGAACAAGAATGTTTAGAATATTATGTAACAAGGGGAACTTGACTAGACTTTATGATAAAGAAAGAATTCTCTAAGGTACTAACATTAATATTGAGGATACAATGCTTGCAAAACAAATTAAAAGGAAGAGAAGAGTGATCTTAGCTGAGAAAATATTATTTGCCAAGATAATCAACATAAGCCAGAGACAAAGAAAAGAAATGAATGAAAATAATAGTAGATAGGTATGGAGAGAGAAAGCACATATGCAGAAAAGAGAGGTCTGAAAAATACACAATACTATTTGGATCACTAATAGATCATTTTAAATGTTGTATGGAGAATGAATTGAATAAGAAATTAAAGATATAAAATTTTAAAAAGAAAACATCAGGGTAATATTGTGGTACACTAGGCAAAGATGTGGGCTGGATATAGGCTGGTGCAGAGGAAATGAAACATACTAGACAAATTCAAAGTATAGCATAGACTCAATTTGGAATTTATGTTTTATTGAATAAAAGAAGTGGCAAGAGATATATAAAATCTCTTCATATGATTCACTACCTGAGCACTTGTGGAGTCTTTTATTGTAGTGAATTTTTAGGCTAACTTATTCTCTCTCAAAACAGATAATTAAAGTATATTTGACTTTTCCAAGAAATGAAGTTTAAAATACTGTAATCATTTCAAATCTCTTATTAAATTTTATATTGTATGACAATTTAACTTTTTAAGATTTTCAAATAACTTTGTACTGTAATTCAATTCAAAAATTTTGTTTTAATTCTATAATTCTGATAAACGGAGATTGAAGAATTTGTAAATGAGCCTGGTCACACTGAATTCATTTGAGAAAAAATGAGTTAGAATAGAAAAATCACTACTTTCAATAATCTACTGCAATGCTCTCCAACAGAATTTTTGGTCATGATAGAAATTTTCTATAGCAGTAATATCCTATATGGCACAAAAGTTAGCAGACAAGTATTTAGCAATTGAAATGTGGCTAATTTGCATAAACACAACAAAATCCAAAAATGACATGATTACCCCAATAGACACAAGAAATGCCTTTTGATAAAATTCAGTATCTCTTAACATATAAAAACTCTCCATAAAACTAGACATCAATAGTACATAATTCAAAATAATAGGCATTTATGACAGACACATAGCCACCATCATGATGGACACAAACTAAAACATTTACCTTGAAAATTGGAGCAAGACAAAGATGCCCACTTTGACCATTCCTATTCAACATAGTCTTGGAAGTCCTAGCCAGAGCAATCAGTTAAAGATGGAAATGAAAGCATCCAGATAGGAAGAGAGGACATCAAACTATCACTCTTTGTAGGTAGTATAATTCTATACCTGAAAAAACTCAAAGTCTTTGCCCAAAGGTTCCTGGAACTGATAGACAACTTTAGTCAAGTTTCAGAATACAGAGTCAATACACAAATCAGTAGCATTTTGATTAATCAGCACATCCAACCTAGCCAAATCATGAATGTATTTTTTTTTTCACAATAGCCACAAAAAGAATAAAATATTGAGGAATACAGCTAACTAGAAAGGAAGGAAATATCTACAATAAGAATTACAAAACACTGCTCATGGAAAATAGATGAAATTAACAAGTGGAAAAATATTCCATGGTCATGAATAGGGTGAATCTATATTGTCAAAATGGCCATACTCCCCAAAGCAATGTAAAGATTCAGTGTTATTCCTATCAGAGTGCTAACTTTATTTTTTTTAATAAAAGTAAAATGGAAAAAAATTCTAGAATTTATATGAACATAGACATAGAGTGGCTGAATGAATGAAAAAGGAAAACTCATTTATCAGTATCCTACAAGAAACACACTTCAGCTATGAATTTACATGTAGACTGAAAATAAAGGGATGGAAAAAGATATTCTGTGCCAATGGAAACCAAAAAAGAGCAGGAGTCACCAAACTTATAATTTTGGACTTGAAATCTATATTTTTCCAATGTAAGAAAAAGAGGCCACTATATAATGATAAAGGGGTCAATTCCACAGGATAATATAGTAATTTTAAATATATATGCACCCATCACTGAGTACCCAGATATATAAAGCAAGTATTATTAGAGCTAAAGAGAGAGATAGGCCTCAACATGATAATAGAGACCCCACTCTCACCACTGGACACATCTTCCAGGCAGAAAATAAACAATAAAACATCTAGCTTAACCTGCACTGTACAACAAAGAGATCTAATATTTACAGAATATTTCATCCAAGAGCTGTAGAATACACATTCTTTTCCCTGCACATGGATCATTCTCAAGGATAACCCACATGTTAGGTCACAAAACAAGTCTTAAAATATTCAAAATAAATTGAAATAATACCAAGCATCTTCTCCAGCCACAATGGAATGAAACTAGAAATCAATAGTGAGGAATTGGGGAAACTACACAAATACATGCACATTATACTATATGCTCCTGAGTGAAGAATTAAGAAAGTCAAAATATTTTTAAATAAATGATGGTAAAAATACAACATAGCAGAACGTATGGAATCCAGCAAAAGCAGTACTAACAGAGAAGTTTGTAGATGTAAGTGCCTACATTGAAAAAAGAAAACTTCAAATGAACAACGTAATCATACATCTTAAAGAGCCAGTAAAACAAGAACAACATAAACCCAATATTAGTAGAAGAAATAATAAAGATTAGAGCAGAAATAAAATAAAATAAAGAAAATACAAAAGATCAATAAAAATAGTTGTTTTTTAAAAATTTAAAGCTTGCAGATTTAATTAGACAAAAGAGAAGATCCAAATAAAATCAGAGACAAAAAGGAGACATCTCAGCTGGTAGCTCAGAATTTCAAAGGGTCATCAGTGGCTACTATGAGCAACAATATGCCAATAAATTAGAATCCTAGTAAAAATGGACAAATTCCTATACACATGAAACCTACTAAATTTGAACCAGGAAGAAATCCAAAACCCAAAAAAACTGGTAACAAGTAACAGGACTGAAGCCTTAATTAAAAGTCTCCCAGTAAAGAAAAGTCTAGAACCCTATGGATTCACTGATGAATTCTACCAAACATTTAAAGAAGAAATAATACCAAACCTAGTCCAAGTATTCTAAAAAATAGAGAAGGAAGAAATACTTCCAGACTCATTCCTCAAGGCCAGTGTTACCCTGATACCGAAACCAAAGGCAAATGAAAAAAGGAAACTGTTGGCCAATATCTCTGATGAATATTGACCAAAAATAAATCCTCAGCAAAATACTAGCAAACTGAATTTCAGAGTATATTAAAAATAACATTCATCATGACCAAATGGGGTTTATTTCTGGAATGGAAAGTTGCTTCAACATATGCAAATTAATTAATGTAATACATCATATGAAAATAATGGGCAAAAACATTATTTCAATTGATGCTAGAAAAGCATTTGATGAAATTCAACTTTTCATGGTAAAAACCTTAAATATAGCATATAGAAGAAAGATACTTCAATATAATAAGAGCTGCATATTACAGACATAGCTAATATACTGAATAGGGAGAAACTGAAAGCCTTTCCTCTAAGATCCGGAACAAGACAAGGATGTCTTCTAGTGTTGCTAACGTTATTCAACATGCTACTAGAAATCAGCTTGAGCAATCAGACAAGCAAAAAATATATAAAGGGAATTCACACTGGAAAAGAAATCAAATGATATCACCTTGTTTGCAGATGATATGATCTCATATTAGAAAAACCTACAAATATTCCCCAGGAAAACTAGTAGAATTCAAGTAGAATTCAGTAAAGTTGCAAGATATAAAATCAACAAAAAATCAGTAGCATTTCTATATGGCAACAGTAAACAGTCTAAGAAATTTTTAAACTTACGCCACGTACAATAACGACACATAAAATAACTACCTAGGAATGAACCAAAGAAGAGAAAAATATGTATAATGAAAACTGTAAAACACTGATAAAAGAAGTTGAAGAGGACACCAAAAAGAAGGAGAAATATACATGTTCATGAATTAGGAGAATCAATATTCTTCAAATTTTTATGCTACCTGAGGCCATGTACATTCAGTGCAATCCCTATCAAAATACCAACAAAGTTCTTCACAGAAACAGAAAAAATCTATCTTAATTTAGGCCCAAAAAAGACCGAGAATAGCCAAAGCTATCCTAAGCAAACTGGAGGAATTACATTACCTCACTTCAAACTATACAACAGAGCTATAGTAACCCAAATGGCTAGCATAAAAAAATGAGACACAGACCAATGGAATACAATAGAAAATCCAGAAATAAATGCATATACCTACAGTGAACTCATTTTCAACAAAGGTACCAAGAACATAGAGTGTGGAAAGTCAGTCTTTTCAATAAATGTTCCTGGGAAACCTGTATTCATATGCAAACAAAGGAAAGTAGGCCCCTACATCTCACCATATAGAAAAATCAAAACAAAATAGATTAAAGAGTTAAATCCAAGACCTCAAACTGTGAAACTGCTACAAGGAAACATTGGGGAGATCTCCAAGATACTGGTTTGGGCTGTAATTCCTTAAGTAGTACCTTACAGGCTCAGGCATCCTAAACAAAATGGACAAATATGATTCCATCAAATTAAAGAACTTCTGCACAGTGAAGGAAACTATGAAGAAAGTAAAGAGACAACCCAGAGAATGGAAGAAATCATTTGCAAACTACCCATTGGACAAGGATTAATAACCAAAATATATAAGGAGCTCAAACAACTCTATAGGAAAAATCTAATAATCTGATCAAAAGATAAGCTAAAGATTTGAATAGACATTTCTCAAAAGGAAACCTACAAATGGCAAACAGACACATGAATAGGTGCTCAACATCACTGATCCTCAGAGAAATGCAAATCTAAACTATAATGAAATATCTTCTCACTCTAGTTAAAATGGCCTATATGCAAAAGACAGGCAATAACAAATGCTGGCAGGGCTATGGAGAAAAGGAAACCTTCTTAGGCTGTTGATGAGAATGTAAATTGGTACAACCACTATGGAGAACAGTGTGGAGGTTCCTCAAACGACTAAAAATAGAGCCCTCATATGATCCAGTAATCCCTCTGCTGGGTATATACCCAAAGAAAGAAAATCAGTATATCAGGGAGATGGTTGCACCTATGTTTGTTGCAGCTCTGTTCACAATAGCCAAAATTTGGAAGCAACTGAAATGTCCATCAATAGATGAATGAATGAGGAAAATTTGTTACTTGTGTACAATGGGTTACTATTCAGTCATAAAAAGAATGAGATCCTGCCATTTGCAACAACACGAAAGGAAGTGGAGGTCATTTTGTTATGTAAACTAGGCGCAGAAAGACAAACATCTCATCTTCTTACTTATTTTGGGGATCTAAAAATCAGAATCATGGAACTCATAGAGACAGAGAGTTGAACGATGGTTACCAGGTTTGAGATATATAGTGGGAGGGTTGGGGTAGGTGTGTGGATGGTCAGTGAGTACAAAAACAATAGAAGGAATGAATGAGAACTACTATTTGCTACAGAGTGACTATAGTTAATAATTTAATCATACATTTAAAAATAACTAAGAATAGAATTGTTTACAACACAGAGGATGAATGCTTAAGGATGGATAGCCCATTCTCCATGATCTGATTATTATGCATTGCATGCCTGTGTCAAAACATCTTGTGTATCTAGAAATATATACAACTATTTTGTAGTCAAGTAAATTAAACTCTTTTTTTTATTTTTAAAAAATTCTTACCAACTTAACATCTAAAAGGGATGAAGACTTAAGTCAGCTTTGTGGTAATCAACGATGTCCACAAGACCTAGCTCCAATGAAAGTACTGGAAATCAATGCTCAGGTGGGTATTCTTGACTGGCAATACTCTGTGCATTTAGTCATACATCATTGCTGGGAGAAATATGTGGAGGACATTTTCTCCATCCAGATGTTATAATACAAATTACTGAGATCTCTAGCATCATTAAAATGCTTTGTAGTAGCTGTCTTCTGCAGTTCAGCAATAAGAGTAGAAACTTTGACAAAATTCTGAATTTAATTTATAAAACAGTGCTCCAGAGTGGAGCAATTAAATCACAGCTGTTAAACACCAGAGACACAGTATAGATGGTAATTATATTGGATAGTAGATCTGGAGGTATAACCAAATTTGTGTGACCTGTGCATAGTGTTTGGTGAGGCTAAATAAGCCATAGTGTTCCTGTTGCTGAAGCAAATAGTCATCTAAATACTTACTTGATCTGTGATCGAGCTTCAAAAAAATTTCTCTACCTTATAGAAATAAATAATTCATCTACCCCAAAATAGAACATAGTATTCAATCTAATTTCTAAAAGTAAGCCAGTAAGCAGACTTAAAGCTCCTTAATGAAGAGGATACTTGTTTCCCTAAAGGGAGATTCTTAAAATACCTTAATAAATATTTATTATAAATATTCTCCTAGGTTTTTAAACAGTGATCTGTAGCTACTAGTTGGATTATTGTCCATTAAGAGAAAGAAATGAATTGCAAATTCTCAGAGATCAAAATTGCGATCTCTCAGTCTGCATGGGGCTTATAAACATGAAGGTTAAGTAAAGTTTTTCTTTTTTTTTTTAAGCTCAACTGATTATCAGCTCAGTGGGTTTTTAATATACCCTGTGATTATTACTCTAGGACATGGATACATATGGATATATATATTATCAACAATATATTACCTTATTTAAAATGAAAAGACAGCAACCAAAAGCTGTATGAAGAAATAAATTATCTTCAGTAAAAGTAAGTACATGGGAAAATATAAAATCCAGTGTTTCCTATTTCTTATTTGTAGCTCTACTTTTTAACTTCCTACACAGATTTAAACAATAATGAATAAAAATTATAATTCAAATTTATTAGGCAAACAATATGAAAAGGTAATTTGTGACAAAAACAATGTAAAAGGGAAGATGTGGCTTTACTGGATCAAGTTTTGTATGCTATGGAATTAAATTTGATACCAAATCTACATTGTAGTAAAAATGTGCATATAAGAACGTGAGAAGGGAACCAAAATGGTTCATTACAAAAAAAAAATACACTAAAACACGGAAAGCTGTAACAATGGGAACATGGCCACAAAGGTGGCAAAATGGCAGAAGTAATTATTCCTCATTAGTACTCACTTGAAATGTTAGTGGATTAAAGTCTTCAATCAAAAGGCAAAGGTTAGCAGAATGGAAAACATCATCCAGGGCTTTACTGTAAGAGAGTCTCCTTAGATCTAAAGACAAAAAGAGGTTAAAAGTGAAAGTACAGAAAAAGATAATCCATGGAAATAGTCACCAAGAGATGTAGGGTGGCTATACTAGTACCACAAAAACAGATTTTACATCAGAAAGTGTCACAAGAGACAAAGAACATTTTATATCGATCAAGGGATCAAATCATCAAGAAGCTGTAATGATTATAGTCATACATACACCAAACAGAGCCACAAAATACATGATGCAAACACTGACAGAATTGAAGAGAAAATCAGTCAGTTCTATGATAATAGAGTCTTCAATACTTTCCATAATGGACAGAGCATCTGGACAGAAAATCAGCAAGGAAATAGAGGACTTAAACAATATTATAAATCAACTAGGCCTAACCGACATAAAATACTTCAGCCAACAACAGCAGAATACACTTTCTCCTCAAGTGCACATGGAACATTCCCTAGGAAAGATAATATGCTGTAAACATGATCCAGCAATTCAACTCCTCGGATACATGTATAATCAAAATAATAGAAAGCAGAGACTCAAACATTTACCTGTATGCTGGTGTTCACTGCAGCATTACTCATAACAGCCAAAAGGTAGAAGCAATTTGTGTCTATCAACAGATGAATGGATAAACAAAAGGTGATCTGTACATACAATGGAATATTCCATAACAAAAATAAATTCTGATGCATGCTATAACATGGATGAATCTTGAAAACATGATGCATAAAATTAGGGAGACACAAAAGAATAAATATTGTATGATTTGATTTTTATGAAATATCTAGATTAGACAAATTCATATAGACAGTAGATTAGAATTTAGCAGCTAGGAGAAGAGGAGTGGGGAGTTATTGTTTGATTGGTACAGAGTTTCTCTTTGGGGTGTGGAAAAAGATTTAATAAGAGATAGTGGTGATGGTTGGAAAATATTGTGAGTATAACTGATGCTACAGACTTGTACACTAAAAATGATTAAGATGGTAATTTTTATTTATATATGTGTAAAACCACAATAAAATAAAATAGATATTTAAAATATTACAGTACCTACTACTAATAAATGGACACATTTTTAGTGAGACTCTATATTATAAAAGGAACATATAATTCCTCTGTATGTGCTGCTTTGATTGATTAAATAGTAGGGTTGCAAGTTTTAAATGACGCCATGAGCCAGATAAAGATCTACAGATGTTCTAGTTTGTAGGAGCAAGCTGTTTTCCACTTGGTATTTAGGACCCAGCTAATTAAATAGTGTCCTAAATATTTGGGGCATATCAGATGCTCCAGGATATTTTAGGCAAGCCCCTGTCAGATTCACAAAGCTTGCTCTTTGCCCAGTGTGAAGCAAAGCCATGCCTTTTTCTGAAAATAAGTATTTTCTTTTCTTTTTTTTTTTTTTTTGGTGAATAAATGATAGTTTTATTCACCCATCTTCACACTGGGATTGGACTGACAAAACATCAAAGCAGAATCTGCAGAAGGAAATAAGTTTACTACACAAGAAATTGTCTATATAAATATAAGCTTACACTATTTAAGGAGTATAAATTAGCTGTGCTCTCTGCTTTTATTTGCATTTGTAAACGTACAGACCAAAGACTGTGCTAGGATTGGAAAGTTTACTTCTAGAGCCTTGACCTCATAAGAGAAAAGACTCCAAGTCATTGGTCTACTTTTTATACACATTTAAGATCTTTTTAAAATCTCATAAAGTACACTTCAAAAGAACATAAGCAATCAATGAAAGAATGTCACTTGGTAGAACTATATTATATATATATACAGTTTTAAAACATGTTGTCCAAGATAGCTTAAAGAACAGAATATTCTGAGTAAACATTCTAGTTAAAATGAAGTTGCAATGCAAGTCTATATAGACTAAATTTTCAAAGGATTAGACAATGGAGAAATAATATTTATATTAACCATGGTCACTTACTGAGATCACATAGATAACAGATCAGCATTCTGGATTTGTATACCACTTTTATACATTATGAGCCTGGACAAAGTTAAATTCATCCCTGAATGGCTTTATTTTCTGTGACAAAATTTGACACTAAATAGCTCAAGTTCAGACACTGATGACTTCTTCAGTGTTCTATTTGTGAACCACGTCCTGCTTTGCTACTGGGACATAACAAGGAGTGAAAGTTTGACCATAAAATGCAAGTGACCATGTTACTTGAGCTACCAAAATGAAATAGATATTATCTAACCCACCAAACCATAACGTTGCTTGGAAGTACTCTATCTGTAATTGGAAGTTGTATATATGTGATAGATTCAAACTGTCCCTGAAGTGACAGTAATTTATATGAGCAGGTGTTTTAGACTCAGTGGTGTCTATTCCTGCTATATTAACCCACTTTTCTCTCAATCCACACATACAGTTTCATGAAACTATTTCTGTGACTAGCTGTTTGAATAACAAAAGCTCAGTTCACACACACTGGCAGCAATTGTAAGGGTACTGGTATAACATTATAGTCCCATTCAGTGGAGTAAGGAGCATGGCTTGACCACTGGAAAATGTAATTATCTCTGGGGCAAACATTTAAGCCACTTATTTCCCTACTTAATTCAGAAGGAAAGTAATCAGAATATAGGTCTTATAAGGATGCATGCTCAGAGTCTGCAAATATAAAATATTTGATGACAAATCTGTGGAAGTGGTATACAGACAGAACTGAGAATTAATGTATTGAACTCTCATAGGGCCACTAACAAAAGGGCACCAAGAGAGAAGATCCTCATTATTCAGATGAACAAGATATCCTGGCATATGGATATCATTCCATTCTTTTCTAGTTGTACAGGCCTCATTTATCAGACTTTAACAAAAGTGATCACAGTTGCAGAAATAATGAGTATTGACTCATCAACATGGACTTCCTCTCATTAAGGCAGATCGGGTCGTTGCTGCTGAGTACCAACATGGCAGCATTAGAGACCAATGCTTAATCCAATATGGCAACATTCAGCTGGCTTTATTTTTTAAGGTCTCCTAGTGGCAAGTCAATTACATTATTCCCCTTGTGTGATGATGATGATGAGAGTTTTGTCACTAGAACTGGCAATTATCCTGGATATGAATTTGGTTTTCTTGACTGTCATAGTTTTGCCAAACACCAAAATCTAATCTTACAAAGTGTCTTACTCCCTGTTATGGTTTAAATAATATCTTTAATTGTAATCAAGAAAGCATTTTACCACCAAATATTGAGACAATATTCATACACCAATAAAGTTCACTGATATCACCTTTCAAATCACTGAGAAGTGTTGAAATGGTGGAATACTGAAGTCTGGCTGACAGCAGGGAGACAACTTGAGAATTTGCAATGCTATGCTTCAAGATGTACAGCGTTTTAACAGTTCAAAATACATGATATTGTGCAGGTCCAGGAATTAGTGAAGTTTGACCCCTTACACTACTGCCCAATAACACAATTGCAAACATTTTCCTTCCCATCTTTGACTACAGACTTGTGCATTCTTCTTGACAGCAGAGGATTGCTTTTATCATTCTGCAAACAGTGTTTATTGAATTGGAATTTGTGACTCATAACTAGTTGATTTGTTCTCTTTGTGCCATTGAAACAATTGGCAAGTTATGGTGTCCTTTGTGGCAGGGATCCCCAACCCCCGGGCCATGGACTGGTATCCATCTATGGCCTGCTAGGGACCAGGTCATACAGCAAGAAGTGAGTGGCCTGCACTACTACCTGAGCTCTGTCTCCTGGCATCAACAGTGGCATTAGATTCTCACAGGAGAGGCAATACTGGTGTGAACTGTGCATGCGAGAGATCTAGATTGCACGCTTTTATGAGAGTCTAATTCTAATGCCTGATGATCCGAAGTGAATTGGTTTCATCCTGAAAACATCCTCACCCATCCACCCCACCCACTCTGTGGAAAAATTGTCTCCATGAAACTGATCCCTGGTACCTAAAAGGTTGGGGACAGCTGCTTTGGGGTATTAAAGTAGGGGCAGTGCTTCATAATGAGGATGAATAAAATACGTGGAATTCAGAGAGAGCACCTTTTCATTTTCTCATAGTCAGCAGTAAGAGAAGTAATGGAGGTAGTAACTAATGAAATAATATTAGGAATCCAGGCATAACAAATCACACCCTTGAAAAATTAGGTTTGTGGTCATTTGTTTAAAAAGTGACAAGAAACTAAGGAAGACAGTAGACAAAAGCAATTTTTTTTTTTCTTAGATGGAGTCTCACTCACTCTATAGCCCAGGCTGGAGTGCAGTGGTGCAATGTCTGCTCACTGCAACCTCTGCCTCCTGGGTCCAAACAAGTTCTCCTGCCTCGGCTTCTAGAATAGCTGGGATTACAGGAATGCACCACCAAACCCAGCTAATTTTTGTATTTTGGTGGAGACAGGGTTTCATTATGTTAGGCTGATCTCAAACTCCTGACCAATTGATCCGCCCACCTCAGCCTCCCCAAGTTCTGGGATTACAGGTGTGAGCCACTGTTCCCAGCAGAGAAAAGCAATTTTACTAACAATCATGGCTGCGTTAACAACTTCAAACAAGGTCTGTAGTAACTGAGCCTTATTTTCTTCTATGTTTTTAGGCATAAATTTTTATAATATTAGCCATTTTTTTCTTTCCCCTGCTATTCTATAAGGTGTGTTAGTGGTACTTAAAACACTGTCTTCTAGTAAATCAAAGGAGGATTCTGACTGAAAAGGGGCAAAAGAAACAACATACTCAGATGAAAACAGTGATTACGCTATGGTCTCTCCTTTTTCAGAGAAGGATCTCAGTTTGCATGAGGCATAATTTCACCTGCTTATAAAGAACATCACTCCAGTTGACATTGCTCTTTTAAATTGAATATTGTCAAGAGGCTGGGATGGATGCTTGATAGTGAATGGGGCAGCAGGCCAGACTGTGTCTTTGCCAGTCTCCTATCACAAGGCTGGGACCTTATGAAATTACACACTTTACAAACACTGCTAGCAGAATTTCAAGTTGAAAATTGCCAAGGAAAGCCATTCCTTACAAGATTTGAAAGATACAAAACCAGCCTGATGTGGCATTGGCAAGCATGTGAAGGTTTCGACAGACATCATGAAATAATTTTTTTACAAGTAGCTTTGAGCATCCTCTGGCAAACCATCTGCTTTGGTGCTACAAACAGTTGAGTTCATTGGAAGCAGTTCCTGTCATTTCCAAATTTCTGAATACTAGATGTTACTTGCTTTAGCTTTATTATTCTTTCTCTTCACACCTTCCTTCTAAAAGTTTCATAAGCTTCTAACTTTCTGATTTAAATCCCTTCCACTTCAAAAACTAGAATCAATTGCTTTCTACATACAAAACTAGACTGCATTCATAATGAATTCTATACTAAAATGTATTATTCACAGACTATTTTAAAAAATAATTACTTCTCCTTTCAATAAAGGAGTTATAGGGTCATACTTACCTTCATTCCAGGTAGATGAAAATGAAGAAAGTAAAAAATAGTGTAAGTAAACTAAATGAGGTTTTTGGTATTGTTTTATTAAAATTAGATCAAGCCTTGCAAGTTTGGTCATTTACCTGGTTATAATAGCTCCTGGCCGAGGACAAAGAACACTTGGCATGTTTTAATCATGTTACCTCAGTTGAGGTATGGTGAAGTCAGATATAGGTCAAGAAAGATAAATTAGAAGTATGTACAGTTTTATGCACATTGCCCTGAGAGAATGTAGCATATCACACAGGGCCACTCAGGGAAGCACAGCGACCAATGTCTAGGCAAAACGAGAGAAGGGAACTGTGGACATGCTCATTTATTGTGTTTTTCACAGGAAGGAAAAAGGGAGGCAGGGCAAGAAGAGTTAGAATTGCCCAACTTAAATAATTTCAGCAAGCTCTGGGAAATAGAACATGTGCATATAGTGGCCTGCAGCGTGATATCCCCAAAAGGAAATGGGCAGAAATATGGACTTAATTGGCCGTTGAAGAAGAAAAAGCCCGCCTCAAGTCAGAGCCTCAAGACATTTTTAAAGACATTTTTAAACATTATGTTACAGCAAGCCATGCTAGACCTTAAAAATCATATTTACCTCATAAGTGTGTGTGTGCACACATGCATAGATGAAGTGTATAGCTGTGTCACATTTATATAAGTAAATGTATATACCCAAGCATTTGAGTAATACTTTTTAAAGTGGGGCTTCAGCTTTTGAAATCTTCATTACATTTTGCTATGAGAAGCACTAAGCACAATTAGTGTGCAAAGTGCTTTGGGGTTAAAGGACCACTGAGGTTTTATGATTATAAATTTTCATAATATACAGAAAGCAGTTAGTGGAGTGCTAAAAATACATACTCATACCTTTCTGACCCTTTCTGGATATCCACAATCTATAGAACTGCCCAGCTTTGTAGAGGTAAAAATAACAGTATTTGAAATACAGTTATAGTGTATAGGGAACACAGATTAGGCACTGTAGCAATCCAAAGTAAATTATAATTTAAAAAATCACTCCAAATAATATGTTAGCCAAATTTTAGAAAACCATGATAACAGCAATTATTAAAAGCAGCCAAGTAATTTTTTTAAAAAAGTGACACTACCCACAGTATAACAGAGAAAAAGATGAGACAAAAACTAGAAATATAGATACAGTAAAAATTGTTATTCATTGGAAATTCAAATTTAACTGGACATCCTATATTTTGTATGGCATCCCTCACAATAACCAAATAGATACACCATGTATATTTAAAACATGGGATTTTTTTTTACCTTGGATAGTAAGCTTTGAGCAGTGATTGATGAACTGGGAATGAGAATAAAGATCAGCTCAATAGGAGAAGTGAAATTATTCGTTCTTGGATAGTGAAGTCTTAAGAACCTTTGTGTTTTGTTGTTTTCACATCTTCATTAATTATCTTGTGCTAAGTTAATTTTATTGAATGCTATATTGTAAAGGGTATAGCATAGAACCTGGAATTTCTACAGTTTCTCTCTACCACAACCTGGCTATTCCCTAAGCAAGGAATCATGTGTCTCTGTAGATTTTTCTTTATTCAGTGTGTCCTACGTGTGTCCTGCCCTTTTTTAGGTCAAGTCTATTTCTTCTTTTTTCTCCTATTTACATTTCCAGCACCCCTCAAATGTATTTTCTTCCATATTATTCTTTATTAGGCCTATAACCACATCACCATAAAAAGAGTGAAACTTAGAAATTACCCAAATTATCTGGTAGCAGTCTTTGCATACTTCCATTACAGCAATTACTGTCTTGTAATCTCTCCCCAAATACACTGAACTCTTTAATCACAGGGACAATATACTAATGGTATTATTAATGACTGTTTCCACAAGACCAACATTGCTCATTGACTGGCATGTATATGCTCAAAATGTGGGTTCAGTGAAACTAAATTTGTAGGAATAATAATGTTTAAATTCTACCATGGACCTATAAGCTACTGGCATAGTGATTAACACTGATAAAGACCAAATTCTGCTATACTATACCTTTTGGCCAGCTGCCTCATACAAAAAGATATCACAAATATTTGAAGGAATTGCTACTGTGGATCTTGGGGAATTTATTTCTAGGTTTAGCAAATGTACTTGTACAGATCAATGGGCTGTTATGTTGACCTTTCACTAGTTGTTTGCTCTGGTTCAGGCATTTACAATAAACCATGCTCTTAACATTTCAACTCTGCTCTTTACTTTCTTTAAAATGTTATAGCATCTTTGTCAGTAGGCATTGCTAAAAAATCAAGTTGATGGTTTTTGTTTTTGATTTCTTGTTAGTGATGAAAAAAAGTATCTGTCTTAAAAGAAGAAAAGATACAGAAATGTCCCTACAGAGTATTATTGTTGTTTACAGAAATACTGGTGTGGGATGCAAATGTAATTGGGTTATATGAAATATTGAAACTTCAGGGTGATGTAGAATTTCATGACAAAAATAGAAAGCCAGCAAGCATAATTATAGAAAATATTGGAGCAAAATGATATTCAACTTCTTAGAATTTAAACATTGTTTGTACAGATGCCCATAGAACACTTGAAAACAAGATATAAATAGTTCAGAATTAACAAGGTTGTGGTGTGCTAACAATCTTGTTAATCCTGGACTATTTATTTTTTGTTTTCAAGTGTTCTATGGGCATCTATTTATACACACACATACACTCATGTAAGTTTATCCTTTGTGATTAACCAAAGCCACAATTCAGTATAATGTCACATGAGGTATCAATTCTGTGTCAGTGAAGTTTAACATCAGTAGCTGTGATTAGAATAACTGAAGAGACATTTAATAAGACTCAATGCCAGTATATTTTGAGGTGTTTGTATGAACTGATTCTTTCTTAAATTGTTTTCATGCATTTCCTCACTTAATCTACAGAATACTTGTTTTATAGAGAAGGAAATTGAAACCTGGAACCCTTTAACCTTCCTGATGTGGTTTAGCTGGGTCTCCTCCCATATCTCATCTTGATTTCCCACATGTTGTAGGAGGAACCTGGTGGGAGGTAACTGAATCATGGGGGCAGGTCTTTCCTGTGCTGTTCTCGTGATAGTAAGTTTCATGAGGTCTGATGGCTTCATAAAGTGGAGTTTTCTTGGATAAGTTCCTCTTGTTGCCTGCTGCCATCCATGTAAGATGTGACTTGCTCCTCCTTGTTTTCTGCCATGATTGTGAGGCTTCTCCAGCCATGTGAAACTGTAAGTGCAATTAAACCTCTTTCTTTTGTAATTTTCCCAGTCTCAGGTTGTCTTCAGCAGCAGTGTAAAAATGGACTAATATGCTTCCCATTATTACAAAACTATAGGTAGTATAACTAGCATTGGAACACCATTTTTCAATGTCTTAGACCATGGGAAACTTCAGCCATCTTACAATGTCTTATGTAACAATGCCCAAAAAGCAGAGATTATTACTGAAAAAAAATGTGTAAGTATTGCATACAATCAACTTAAATTGAAACAAATCATGAGGGATGTGTTCAGTGACTGATACAGGAGGAGACCAGTGAGGTTACTTAATGGGAGGGTTTTCAGATGAGGCAACTAGAGTTGTGTCATTGCAAATAATAGAAAGGAATGGATTTATTTATTCAGCAAGTATTTGTTTAATGCTATACGCTAGATACTATTCTAGCTGCTGGGAATACAGTGTTAAATTTCATAGAGAAAAGTCTTTATTCATATTCAGTTAAAATAGAGATGAGCTTGAATAACAACAGTGAAATCAGTTTGGAGAATGGCTGAGGAAAAATCTTTCCAGTAACAGATAATATGGTTGGCAGGAGTCCTGAGATGGAAAACACTTTGTCACATTTGAGAAAAAGAAGTTAAGGGTCATAAGCCAAAGCTCTCCTCATTATTTAGAATGGCCAGTTACATAATTAGTAGGTCCTACTATCAAGTGAAAATGGGGACCGCTTCTTCATAAATTACACAGAATTTCAAGAAAATGACTGGGTGTGGTAGTATACACCAGTAATCAAAGATAATGGGGAGGCTAAGGAGGGAGAATTGCTTGAGGCCAGGAGTTTAAGTTCAGCCTGGGCAGCCTACAGAGACCCATCTTAATAAAAGTAATTTTTTAATAACAGCAGAAGATTAAACCAAACATGGGACCCTTCTGAGGACAGGGCCCCATGTAAAACCAATTCCGAAAATGATAGAGAAGGGAAACAAAATATGGTTGCAGAGAAGCCAGATTATACTGGGCCCTGTAAACCATGGGAATATTTTGGATATTATTGTGTGATAAGACATGGAAAACTTTAAACAGGAAGTAAGGAGAATTTATAATTATAAAGGCACAGTCTAGCTCTTGTGCAGAATGGAACATTTGGGCAATGAGGAAAAACAAAGGTCACAGTTACATGGCTGAGGCAGTAGATCTGGAATTTGTAGAAAGACTATACAGTGTGGGCCAGTATCAGTAATAAAGCAACAGCCAAGTAGTGAGAAGAAACAACTATCAATGGGGCTATAAATATAGCGATATACATGGGAGGAAGGGACTGGGGAAGAGAAAGAAGTGGACAATTAAACAACTTTGCTATTTATGAAAGTGTTTAGCGGGATGAGGGCAGTGGTATGTTCATAAAAGTTTGCCAACTAGATCTCCAAAAGACAGTATATATATATATATATATGTGTGTGTGTGTGTGTGTGTGTGTGTGTGTGTGTGTGTGTGTGTTAGATTATAAATTAGACAAGTATAAATGTGTAGTATAAAACTTTTATAAAGTACATAAGACATTTTATGATACATTGAATAAAGCCTGTTAATTATCACAGAAAGCTTTCATTGATTTTTGCCAAAATCATGTATCATCCATTTACAACCCATGGCTGCAAATGCTGATCAGATACATTTACAACATCAATGTTGATCAGTATTTTTTTTACATTAATTAGTAAGATAAATGTTAAACAACAGATGTGTATTTTGGAATTTCATTCATTCATCAGTGACTTAAGTTACTTGTATTCTGAATCAAATTTTCATTAGTTGGACTTTTTAACATCAGGTAATCAATCATTAGTCACTGAAGTTAATCTTTTGGGTTCATTCATGTTATGCTCTATTTTTTTCTTTCAATCACAATTCATGCTTCCTTGGTGGTGCTATAAAACATCATGAAGTGCCAGGTGTGGTGGCTCATGCCTGTAATTCCAGCACTTTGGGAGGCCGAGGCAGGCAGATCATCTGAGGTCAGGAGTGAGACCAGCCTGGCCAACATGGGAAAAACCATTCTGTACTAAAAATACAATAATTAGCTGGGCGTGGTAGCACATGCCTGTAATCCCAGCTACTCAGGAGGCTGAGACAGGAGAATCACTTGAATCCAGGAGGTGGAGGTTGCAGTGAGCCAAGATGGCACCACTGCATGCCAGCCTGGGCAGCAAGAGTGAAACTCTGTCTCCAAACAAACAAACAAACAAAATCCCCATTATGAAATGGCTACAAAGAAATTCAGTGTGGCTGGGCCAGGCGCGGTGGCTCAAGCCTGTAATCCCAGCACTTTGGGAGGCCGAGGCGGGTGGATCACGAGGTCAAGAGATCGAGACCACCTTGGTCAACATGGTGAAACCCCGTCTCTACTAAAAATACAAAAAATGAGCTGAACATGGTGGCGCGTGCCTGTAATCCCAGCTACTCAGGAGGCTGAGGCAGGAGAATTGCCTGAACCCAGGAGGCGGAGGTTGCGGTGAGCCGAGATCGCGCCATTGCGCTCCAGCCTGGGTAACAGGAGCGAAACTCGGTCTCAAAAAAAAAAAAAAAAAGAGAGAGAGAGAGAAAGAAAGAAATTCGGAGTCAGAGCTGCCTGGCGCCCGGCGAGGCGATTTTGCGGGCGGCTGCCGCGCTCGGGTTCTCCCGTAGCTCTGAGGAACGAAACTTCCGTGGGAGGCTCCCATCCGTGCGCACTTCCCGAGGGCGAAGGAGCGACCAGGAGGCTGCCGGGCGCCTCTGGGACGGCGCTGCAGCCAGAGAGGCGGAGAAGGGGAGCCGGGATGAGCCGCCCGCCTGGATCCGCGCCCAGCAGCAGCCGCGGCAGCCGCTAGCCGGACAGGCTCCTGGGACTGCGGCTGGGGGCGCGCCGGACCCTCGCCTGCGTCCTGGACACTCCCGGGGTCGGGAGCGCTACTTCGGCGACGTGCTGGGCGGACTGGCCGTCGGCCCCGCGGACCGGAGAGTCGGGGCTGCCCCACCGAGGGCTACCCGGGCGGCGCGGCCGGAGCCATGCGGACCGGGTTCAGAGCTAAGGGCGGCGGGCTGCCCACTTGCTGCCCGGAGCCTTGCGCGCGCTGCCTGCCTTCGCCCCTTCTACCCGCGCGAGGAGGGAATAAAGGAGGGGAGACGGGCCCCGTTTCGCGCGCGGGACCCTGAGGCTGAAACCCTGCGGCAGAGCCCCGGCTCCAGGTCCGCGGCGGCGCGCCCAGCGGTCCTCCAGCTCGAGTGAGCGTCCCTTCGGGGATGCACAGAGAGGGTCCGGGTGCCGGTGAAGCCTCCAGGGCTTCGGGACGACAGCCCCGGCGGGCCTTCTGACTGCATCCGGAGACTTCCCTCAGCGAGTGCAACTGGAAAGGCAGACGCTCAGGGGACCGGGCCGCCGACTGAGGAGGGGATGGCTTAGGAGCTCCCGGACCTAGGGCCCGGCGTCGTCGCCCCCTGGACGCCGCGGCAGAGGGGAGCGGACCGCACGGAGAGCGCCGCGGGACAGGCAGCGACGAGGCCCGGGGGTCGCCGGGGCCACGACTTTTCGGAGACCGCCCTGCGCCCTCTGGAGACGCGCCGCCCGCGCCCAGGGTGGTGCCATGTGGGGCGGACGCCGCTCCGCCGTCGCCTCCTCCCGGAACGCCGCTTCGCTCCTGCAGCTGCTGCTGGCCGCGCTGCTGGCGGCGGGGGCACAGGCCAGCGGCGAGTACTGCCACGGCTGGCTGGACGCACAGGGCGTCTGGCGTATTGGCTTCCAGTGTCCCGAGCGCTTCGACGGCGGCGACGCCACCATCTGCTGCGGCAGCTGCACGTTGCGCTACTGCTGCTCCAGCGCCGAGGCGCGCCTGGACCAGGGCAGCTGCAACAACGACCGCCAGCAGGGCGCTGGAGAGCCTGGCCGGGCAGACAAAGACGGCCTCGACGGCTCGGCAGTGCCCATCTACGTGCAGTTCCTCATCGTTGGCTCAGTGTTTGTTGCCTTTATCATCTTGGGGTCCCTGGTGGCAGCCTGTTGCTGCAGATGTCTCTGGCCTAAGCAGGATCCCCAGCAGAGCCGAGCCCCTGGGGGTAACCGCTTGATGTAGACTATCCCCATGATCCCCAGCACCAGCACCTCCCGGGGGTCATCTTCACGCCAGTCCAGCACAGCCACCAGTTCCAGCTCCAGCGCCAACTTGGGGGCCCGGGCGCCCCCAACAAGGTCACACACCAACTCTTGCTTGCCAGAGGGTACCATGAACAACGTGTATGTCAACATGCCCACGAATTTCTCTGTGCTGAACTGTCAGCAGGCCACCCAGATTGTGCCACATCAAGGGCAGTATCTACATCCCCCATACGTGGGGTACACAGTGCAGCATGACTCTGTGCCCATGACAGCTGTGCCCCCTTTCATGGACGGGCTGCAGCCTGGCTACAGGCAGATTCAGTCCCCCTTTCCCCCCACCAACAGTGAACAGAAGATGTACCCAGCAGTGACTGTATAACCGAGAGTCATTGGCGGGTTCCTTTACTGGATGGAGAGGAAGGCAGGGTGGATTCTCGAGGCAGAAGTCTGCACATGTCGGTGGTGTTTATGGCACGATTCCTTTGGATGGCTTCATTTGCCCCAAACTGTATGAAAATATCTCCGAATTAGCATTTCTGGATATGTTTCATCCAGAGTGTCATTAATTTATCATGGAAAACTGGCCTCAGCTGGCCAGTGATGTTGTTGATGGGTGTGTAACAAATGCTTGAGTCCTAAGTGCCCTTGAGGTATGGTTGGTGAAAGAATTTTATAAACTGATAAATTAAGGGTTTTTTAATTATGTTGTTATTATTATTATTTCTTTTTTGTTGTTGACTGCCCAAGATCAAAATGCCTGTTATCTCCCTTTTACCTGGGCCTTTTTTTTTTTTTTTTTTAAAGACAGGGTCTTCCTCTGTTGCCCAGTCTGGAGTACAGTGGTGCGATCTTGGCTCACTGCAACCTCAGCCTCCCAGATTCAAGTGATTCTCCTGTCTCAGGCTCCCAAGTAGCTGGGATTACAGGTGTCTGCCACCACACCTGACTAATTTTTGTATTTTATGTAGAGATGGAATTTCACCATGTTGGCCAGGCTGGTCTCACACTCCTGACCTCAAGCAGTCTGCCTGCCTTGGCTTCCGAGCCACCACACCTGGCCTGGGCCTTTTTTTTTTTTTAATGCATACAAGATAAAGGGGAAGACACAAATTACAGGACTATTCTAAAAGAAAACCTGTTTAAACCTTGTGAAATCAGTCCAGTCTCAGTATTCCACAGGTACACCTTAATTTCATTGTAAAAAGATACATATGTTTTGTCTGTTTTTGTGCTTTCTTCAGGCCTATTTTGTCCTTTTTTTACCTTGTGTAGAGATCTTACTACAAAGTGATTTTCTACATTAAAAAGAGACTGAAATCAATTGTATAGTTACTTAACTAATGAAGACATTTCAGAACTCTGGGATTATTTTAATCTTGAAGTAGTAGGTGGTGTAGTAATAAAACCATTCATCCCTTCTTGATTGTATCTTAATTTTCTGGCTTTAAGGTGACATCTGAGAGGTAATGCGTTCTTCTTTGTGTTGAAATCATAAACTATCACCCACTGCTTCTCTGAGTTCCTTTTAACTTTGCCTTGTGGTTATGGTTTGGCATTTCCCTCTGTTTGGTTTTCAGATCCCCGTGTCTGTATAGTCCTGAGTGTGAGTAATTACTATAGTTATAAATGAAGATCAGTGTATCTGCCTAGATCTGATAAAAGTTTTCTTGTTTTAGTTATAAAAATTCAAAGAAATGTGTTACAAAGATACTTAGCATAGCTTCTCAGCCATAACCTGAGACATGGGATGAAATTTAACCCACAGATATGATTTACTTTGTAGATCATAAGGTTTTTTTATACTCTTGTTATCAAAATGGCTTATTTTTCAGGCAATAGGGATTATTAAGTCAGGAGAAAAGCTTTTCAAAGAAGTATTCCTTTCTTCTCCCACACAGTTCTTGTTTTCCTCTCTCTTTAGGGCCTCAACAGGTGCTGTATTCATTGCCAATGTTACAAATTATCAAATTCAAGTGAATTTATTTGTGTATTGTTTACTTATAAAAAAGGTAACTTTAAGGATGTCAAGTAAATTTCCAACTGCTAGCAAAGCCAAGGTTTGTAATTAAACAAATTATTGTATGGTATGGTCTTCTACACATTTATATCTATAAATATCTATCTAGTCTGTCTCATGACTGAATAATGTAAAACCATTGTTTGCAATTGGCATCATCAAAGATGCTCATTTGTTAATAACCAAAGGCAGGGGAAAATCATGTTACTTATTAATAAATATTTTATGATGTGGAAAAAAAAAGAAATTCATTGTGGCTTAAGAGAATAGAGACTGGAATTCAAATCCTGGCTACATTTACTCATAACCCATGTGACAATAAACATGTTATATTACTTAATTGCCACAGGTCTCAGTTTCCTTATTTGTAATTTTTATAGTGTTTCCTTGGCTATTTGGGCTCTTGTATGTTTCTATATGAATTTTAAAATAGGTTTTACTACTCTTGTGAAGAATCTCCATGGTAGTTTTTTAGGAATAGCATTAAATCTATCAATTCTTCTGGGTAGTATGGCCATTTTAATGATAAAGATTCTTCCTATCCATCAGCATGAAATGTTTTTCCATTTGTGTCATCTCTGATTTTGTTGAGCAGTGTTTTTTAGTTCTCATTGTACAGATCTTTCACGTCTATAGTTAGCTGTATTTGTACCTGTATTTGTTACCTTCTTTTTGTGGCAATTGGGAATGGGATTGCATTTCTGATTTGGCTCTCAGCTAGACTGTGTGTATAGGAATGTTAGCAATTTCAGCACATTGGTTTTGTGTCCTCAGATTTGCTGAAATTGTTTATCAGCTTCAGCAGCTTTAGGGACAAGACTATGGGGTTTTCTAGATATAGGATCACATCATCTGCAAACAGAGATGGTTTGACTTTCTCTCTTAATGTATGGATGCACTTTCTTCCTTTCTCTTGTTTGATTTGCCCTGGCCAGGACATCCAATATATGCTGAATACAAGTGGTGAGAGGGCATCCCTGTCTTTTGCCAGTTTTCAAGGAGAATGCTTCAGCTTTTGCCCATTCAGTATGATACTAGCTGTGGATTTGTCATAGATGGCTATTTTTATTTGTATGTATGTTCCTTCAATACTTATGTGATTGAGAGTTTTTAACATAAGGAAATGAATTTTACTGAAGACCTTTTCTTCATCTATTGAGATTTTGTTTTAACTTTAGTTCTGTTAGTGTGATCAATCACATTTATTGATTTGCATATGTTGAAGAAATCTTGCATCTCAGGGATAAAGCCTATTTGATCATAGTGGATAAGCTTTTCGATATGCTGCTGGATTTGGTTTGCCAGTATGTTTGTGAAGATTTCTGCATTGATGTTCATCAAAGATATTGGCTGTAATTTTCTGCTCTTGTTGTGTCTCTGACAGGTTTTAGTATCAGTATGATGCTGGAGTCCATGCACCTTAGTATTTTTAAAATAGTTTCAGCAGGAATGGTACCAGCTCCTTTTTATATGTCTAGTAGAATTCAGCTGTGAATCTGTCTGGACGTGGATGGTTTTGTTTTGCTTTTGTTTTTTGTTTTGGTTGCTAGACTTTTTGTTACTGACTTAATGTCAGAACTCATTATTGGTCTGTTCAGGGATTCAGTTTCTTCCTGCTTCAGTTCGGAGGGTGCATGTGTCCAGAAATTATTCATTTCTTCTAGAGTTTCTACTTTACATGAATGGAGGTATTTATAATATTCTCTGATGGTTGTTTGTTTTTCTGTGGGATCACTGGTAAAAAGCAAAAAGAACAAAGCTGGAGGCATCACACTACCCAAGTTTAAAGTATATATTACAGGGCTACAGTAACCAAAAGCAGCATGGTATTATACAGAAACAGATGCACAGACCAAGGGAACAGAAAAGAGGACATAGAAATGAAATAGAACCTATAGCTATATAGTCTTTAACAAACATGACACAAACAAGAAATGGGGAAAGGATTCCATAATCAATAAATGGTGCTAGGACAACTGGCTAGCCATATGAAGAACATTAAAACTGGATTCTATCCTTACACCATATAAAAGAATTAACTCATATGGATTAAAGACTTAAATGTAAACCCAGAACTATTAAGTAAGCTGGAAGACAAACTAGGTACTACCGTTCTGGACACAGGAATTGGCAAAATTTCATGAAAAGACACCAAAAGCAATTGCAACAAAAGAAAAACTTGACAAATGGGATCTAATTAAATGAAAGAGTTCTGATATTAAGTCAGTAACAAAAAGTCTAGCAACCAAAACAAAAAACAAAAGCAAAACAAAACCATCCACATCCAGACAGATTCACAGAGCTTCTATACAGCAAAACAAACTATCATCAGTGTGAACAACCTACTAAATGGAAGAACATTTTTACAGACTATGCCTCTGACAAAGGTGTTATATCCAGCATCTATAAGGAACTAAAATTTACAAGAATAAACAAACAACCCTATTAGAATGGGCAAAGGATAGGAACATCCTTTTACAAAAGATGACATACATGCAGCCAACAAGCATATGAAAATAAGTACATCTGGCAGGTCACCATGGCTTATGCCTGTAATCCAAGCACTTTGGGAGGCTGAGGCAGGTGAATCATCTGAGGTCAGGAGCTTAAGACCAGCCTGGCCAACATGGAGAAATGCTGTCTCTACTAAAAATACAAAAAATTATCTGGGCATGGTGACATGTGCCTGTAGTCCCAGCTACATGGGCATCTGAGTTAGGAGAATCATTTGAACACAGGAAGTGGAGGTTGCAGTGAGCCAAGATTGCGCCACTGCACTCCCTCCTGAGTGAACGGAGTGAGATTCTGTCTCAAAAAGAAAACAAAAACAAAAGCAAAACAAAACCATCCACATCCAGACAGATTCACAGAGCTTCTATACAGCAAAACAAACTATCATCAGTGTGAACAACCTACTAAATGGAAGAACATTTTACAGACTATGCCTCTGACAAAGGTGTTATATCCAGCATCTATAAGGAACTAAAATTTACAAGAATAAACAAACAACCCTATTAGAATGGGCAAAGGATAGGAACATCCTTTTACAAAGATGACATACATGCAGCCAACAAGCATATGAAAATAAGTACATCTGGCAGGTCACCATGGCTTATGCCTGTAATCCAAGCACTTTGGGAGGCTGAGGCAGGTGAATCATCTGAGGTCAGGAGCTTAAGACCAGCCTGGCCAACATGGAGAAATGCTGTCTCTACTAAAAATACAAAAATTATCTGGGCATGGTGACATGTGCCTGTAGTCCCAGCTACATGGGCATCTGAGTTAGGAGAATCTTCCGTGGAGGCTCCCATCCGTGCGCACTTCCCGAGGGCGAAGGAGCGACCAGGAGGCTGCCGGGCGCCTCTGGGACGGCGCTGCAGCCAGAGAGGCGGAGAAGGGGGCCGGGATGAGCCGCCCGCCTGGATCCGCGCCCAGCAGCCGCGGCAGCCGCAGCCGGACAGGCTCCTGGGACTGCGGCTGGGGCGCCGGACCCTCGCCTGCGTCCTGGACACTCCCGGGGTCGGGAGCGCTACTTCGGCGACGTGCTGGGCGGACTGGCCGTCGGCCCCGCGGACCGGAGAGTCGGGGCTGCCCACCGAGGGCTACCCGGGCGGCGCGGCCGGAGCCATGCGGACCGGGTTCAGAGCTAAGGGCGGCGGGCTGCCCACTTGCTGCCCGGAGCCTTGCGCGCGCTGCCTGCCTTCGCCCCTTCTACCCGCGCGAGGAGGGAATAAAGGAGGAGACGGGCCCCGTTTCGCGCGCGGGACCCTGAGGCTGAAACCCTGCGGCAGAGCCCGGCTCCAGGTCGCGGCAGCGCGCCCAGCGGTCCTCCAGCTCAGTGAGCGTCCCTTCGGGATGCACAGAGAGGGTCCGGGTGCCGGTGAAGCCTCAGGGCTTCGGGACGACAGCCCCGGCGGGCCTTCTGACTGCATCCGGAGACTTCCCTCAGCGAGTGCAACTGGAAGGCAGACGCTCAGGGGACCGGGCCGCCGACTGAGGAGGGATGGCTTAGGAGCTCCCGGACCTGGGGCCCGGCGTCGTCGCCCCTGGACGCCGCGGCAGAGGGAGCGGACCGCACGGAGAGCGCCGCGGGACAGGCAGCGACGAGGCCCGGGGTCGCCGGGGCCACGACTTTTCGGAGACCGCCCTGCGCCCTCTGGAGACGCGCCGCCCGCGCCCAGGGTGGTGCCATGGGGCGGACGCCGCTCGCCGTCGCCTCCTCCCGGAACGCCGCTTCGCTCCTGCAGCTGCTGCTGGCCGCGCTGCTGGCGGCGGGGGCACAGGCCAGCGGCGAGTACTGCCACGGCTGGCTGGACGCACAGGGCGTCTGGCGTATTGGCTTCCAGTGTCCCGAGCGCTTCGACGGCGGCGACGCCACCATCTGCTGCGGCAGCTGCACGTTGCGCTACTGCTGCTCCAGCGCCGAGGCGCGCCTGGACCAGGGCAGCTGCAACAACGACCGCCAGCAGGGCGCTGGAGAACCTGGCCGGGCAGACAAAGGCGGCCTCGCGGCTCGGCAGTGCCCATCTACGTGCAGTTCCTCATCGTTGGCTCAGTGTTTGTTGCCTTTATCATCTTGGGGTCCCTGGTGGCAGCCTGTTGCTGCAGATGTCTCTGGCCTAAGCAGGATCCCCAGCAGAGCCGAGCCCTGGGGGTAACCGCTGATGTAGACTATCCCCATGATCCCCAGCACCAGCACCTCCGGGGTCATCTTCACGCCAGTCCAGCCACCAGTTCCAGCTCCAGCGCCAACTTGGGGCCCAGGTCACACACCAACTCTTGCTTGCCAGAGGGTACCATGAACAACGTGTATGTCAACATGCCCACGAATTTCTCTGTGCTGAACTGTCAGCAGGCCACCCAGATTGTGCCACATCAAGGGCAGTATCTACATCCCCCATACGTGGGGTACACAGTGCAGCATGACTCTGTGCCCATGACAGCTGTGCCCCCTTTCATGGACGGGCTGCAGCCTGGCTACAGGCAGATTCAGTCCCCCTTTCCCCCCACCAACAGTGAACAGAAGATGTACCCAGCAGTGACTGTATAACCGAGAGTCATTGGCGGGTTCCTTTACTGGATGGAGAGGAAGGCAGGGTGGATTCTCGAGGCAGAAGTCTGCACATGTCGGTGGTGTTTATGGCACGATTCCTTTGGATGGCTTCATTTGCCCCAAACTGTATGAAAATATCTCCGAATTAGCATTTCTGGATATGTTTCATCCAGAGTGTCATTAATTTATCATGGAAAACTGGCCTCAGCTGGCCAGTGATGTTGTTGATGGGTGTGTAACAAATGCTTGAGTCCTAAGTGCCCTTGAGGTATGGTTGGTGAAGAATTTTATAAACTGATAAATTAAGGGTTTTTTATTACGTTGTTATTATTATTATTTCTTTTTTGTTGTTAACTGCCCAAGATCAAAATGCCTGTTATCTCCCTTTTACCTGGGCCTTTTTTTTTTTTTTTAAGACAGGGTCTTCCTCTGTTGCCCAGTCTGGAGTACAGTGGTGCGATCTTGGCTCACTGCAACCTCAGCCTCCCAGATTCAAGTGATTCTCCTGTCTCAGGCTCCCAAGTAGCTGGGATTACAGGTGTCTGCCACCACACCTGACTAATTTTTGTATTTTATGTAGAGATGGAATTTCACCATGTTGGCCAGGCTGGTCTCACACTCCTGACCTCAAGCAGTCTGCCTGCCTTGGCTTCAGCCACCACACCTGGCCTGGGCCTTTTTTTTTTTTTTTTTTTAATGCATACAAGATAAAGGGGAAGACACAAATTACAGGACTATTCTAAAAGAAAACCTGTTTAAACCTTGTGAAATCAGTCCAGTCTCAGTATTCCACAGGTACACCTTAATTTCATTGTAAAAAGATACATATGTTTTGTCTGTTTTTGTGCTTTCTTCAGGCCTATTTTGTCCTTTTTTTACCTTGTGTAGAGATCTTACTACAAAGTGATTTTCTACATTAAAAAGAGACTGAAATCAATTGTATAGTTACTTAACTAATGAAGACATTTCAGAACTCTGGGATTATTTTAATCTTGAAGTAGTAGGTGGTGTAGTAATAAAACCATTCATCCCTTCTTGATTGTATCTTAATTTTCTGGCTTTAAGGTGACATCTGAGAGGTAATGCGTTCTTCTTTGTGTTGAAATCATAAACTATCACCCACTGCTTCTCTGAGTTCCTTTTAACTTTGCCTTGTGGTTATGGTTTGGCATTTCCTCTGTTTGGTTTTCAGATCCCCCTGTCTGTATAGTCCTGAGTGAGTAATTACTATAGTTATAAATGAAGATCAGTGTATCTGCCTAGATCTGATAAAAGTTTTCTTGTTTTAGTTATAAAAATTCAAAGAAATGTGTTACAAAGATACTTAGCATAGCTTCTCAGCCATAACCTGAGACATGGGATGAAATTTAACCCACAGATATGATTTACTTTGTAGATCATGAGGTTTTTTACTCTTGTTATCAAAATGGCTTATTTTTCAGGCAATAGGGATTATTAAGTCAGGAGAAAAGCTTTTCAAAGAAGTATTCCTTTCTTCTCCCACACAGTTCTTGTTTTCCTCTCTCTTTAGGGCCTCAACAGGTGCTGTATTCATTGCCAATGTTACAAATTATCAAATTCAAGTGAATTTATTTGTGTATTGTTTACTTATAAAAAGGTAACTTTAAGGATGTCAAGTAAATTTCCAACTGCTAGCAAAGCCAAGGTTTGTAATTAAACAAATTATTGTATGGTATGGTCTTCTACACATTTATATCTATAAATATCTATCTAGTCTGTCTCATGACTGAATAATGTAAAACCATTGTTTGCAATTGGCATCATCAAAGATGCTCATTTGTTAATAACCAAAGGCAGGGAAAATCATGTTACTTATTAATAAATATTTTATGATGTGGAAAAAAGAAATTCATTGTGGCTTAAGAGAATAGAGACTGGAATTCAAATCCTGGCTACATTTACTCATAACCCATGTGACAATAAACATGTTATATTACTTAATTGCCACAGGTCTCAGTTTCCTTATTTGTAATTTTATAGTGTTTCCTTGGCTATTTGGGCTCTTGTATGTTTCTATATGAATTTTAAAATAGGTTTTACTACTCTTGTGAAGAATCTCCATGGTAGTTTTTTAGGAATAGCATTAAATCTATCAATTCTTCTGGGTAGTATGGCCATTTTAATGATAAAGATTCTTCCTATCCATCAGCATGAAATGTTTTTCCATTTGTGTCATCTCTGATTTTGTTGAGCAGTGTTTTTTAGTTCTCATTGTACAGATCTTTCACGTCTATAGTTAGCTGTATTTGTACCTGTATTTGTTACCTTCTTTTTGTGGCAATTGGGAATGGGATTGCATTTCTGATTTGGCTCTCAGCTAGACTGTGTGTATAGGAATGTTAGCAATTTCAGCACATTGGTTTTGTGTCCTCAGATTTGCTGAAATTGTTTATCAGCTTCAGCAGCTTTAGGGACAAGACTATGGGGTTTTCTAGATATAGGATCACATCATCTGCAAACAGAGATGGTTTGACTTTCTCTCTTAATGTATGGATGCACTTTCTTCCTTTCTCTTGTTTGATTTGCCCTGGCCAGGACATCCAATATATGCTGAATACAAGTGGTGAGAGAGGGCATCCCTGTCTTTTGCCAGTTTTCAAGGAGAATGCTTCAGCTTTTGCCCATTCAGTATGATACTAGCTGTGGATTTGTCATAGATGGCTATTTTTATTTGTATGTATGTTCCTTCAATACTTATGTGATTGAGAGTTTTTAACATAAGGAAATGAATTTTACTGAAGACCTTTTCTTCATCTATTGAGATTTTGTTTTAACTTTAGTTCTGTTAGTGTGATCAATCACATTTATTGATTTGCATATGTTGAAGAAATCTTGCATCTCAGGGATAAAGCCTATTTGATCATAGTGGATAAGCTTTTCGATATGCTGCTGGATTTGGTTTGCCAGTATGTTTGTGAAGATTTCTGCATTGATGTTCATCAAAGATATTGGCTGTAATTTTCTGCTCTTGTTGTGTCTCTGACAGGTTTTAGTATCAGTATGATGCTGGAGTCCATGCACCTTAGTATTTTAAAATAGTTTCAGCAGGAATGGTACCAGCTCCTTTTATATGTCTAGTAGAATTCAGCTGTGAATCTGTCTGGATGTGGATGGTTTTGTTTTGCTTTTGTTTTTGTTTTGGTTGCTAGACTTTTGTTACTGACTTAATGTCAGAACTCATTATTGGTCTGTTCAGGGATTCAGTTTCTTCCTGCTTCAGTTCGGAGGGTGCATGTGTCCAGAAATTATTCATTTCTTCTAGAGTTTCTACTTTACATGAATGGAGGTATTTATAATATTCTCTGATGGTTGTTTGTTTTCTGTGGGATCACTGGTAAAAGCAAAAGAACAAAGCTGGAGGCATCACACTACCCAAGTTTAAAGTATATATTACAGGGCTACAGTAACCAAAAAGCAGCATGGTATTATACAGAAACAGATGCACAGACCAAGGAACAGAAAAGAGGACATAGAAATGAAATAGAACCTATAGCTATATAGTCTTTAACAAACATGACACAAACAAGAAATGGGGAAAGGATTCCATAATCAATAAATGGTGCTAGGACAACTGGCTAGCCATATGAAGAACATTAAAACTGGATTCTATCCTTACACCATATAAAAGAATTAACTCATATGGATTAAAGACTTAAATGTAAACCCAGAACTATTAAGTAAGCTGGAAGACAAACTAGGTACTACCATTCTGGACACAGGAATTGGCAAAATTTCATGAAAAGACACCAAAAGCAATTGCAACAAAAGAAAAACTTGACAAATGGGATCTAATTAAATGAAAGAGTTCTGATATTAAGTCAGTAACAAAAGTCTAGCAACCAAAACAAAAACAAAAGCAAAACAAAACCATCCACATCCAGACAGATTCACAGAGCTTCTATACAGCAAAACAAACTATCATCAGTGTGAACAACCTACTAAATGGAAGAACATTTTACAGACTATGCCTCTGACAAAGGTGTTATATCCAGCATCTATAAGGAACTAAAATTTACAAGAATAAACAAACAACCCTATTAGAATGGGCAAAGGATAGGAACAGATCCTTTTACAAAGATGACATACATGCAGCCAACAAGCATATGAAAATAAGTACATCTGGCAGGTCACCATGGCTTATGCCTGTAATCCAAGCACTTTGGGAGGCTGAGGCAGGTGAATCATCTGAGGTCAGGAGCTTAAGACCAGCCTGGCCAACATGGAGAAATGCTGTCTCTACTAAAAATACAAAAATTATCTGGGCATGGTGACATGTGCCTGTAGTCCCAGCTACATGGGCATCTGAGTTAGGAGAATCATTTGAACACAGGCCAGCGGCGAGTACTGCCACGGCTGGCTGGACGCACAGGGCGTCTGGCGTATTGGCTTCCAGTGTCCCGAGCGCTTCGACGGCGGCGACGCCACCATCTGCTGCGGCAGCTGCACGTTGCGCTACTGCTGCTCCAGCGCCGAGGCGCGCCTGGACCAGGGCAGCTGCAACAACGACCGCCAGCAGGGCGCTGGAGAACCTGGCCGGGCAGACAAAGGCGGCCTCGCGGCTCGGCAGTGCCCATCTACGTGCAGTTCCTCATCGTTGGCTCAGTGTTTGTTGCCTTTATCATCTTGGGGTCCCTGGTGGCAGCCTGTTGCTGCAGATGTCTCTGGCCTAAGCAGGATCCCCAGCAGAGCCGAGCCCTGGGGGTAACCGCTGATGTAGACTATCCCCATGATCCCCAGCACCAGCACCTCCGGGGTCATCTTCACGCCAGTCCAGCCACCAGTTCCAGCTCCAGCGCCAACTTGGGGCCCAGGTCACACACCAACTCTTGCTTGCCAGAGGGTACCATGAACAACGTGTATGTCAACATGCCCACGAATTTCTCTGTGCTGAACTGTCAGCAGGCCACCCAGATTGTGCCACATCAAGGGCAGTATCTACATCCCCCATACGTGGGGTACACAGTGCAGCATGACTCTGTGCCCATGACAGCTGTGCCCCCTTTCATGGACGGGCTGCAGCCTGGCTACAGGCAGATTCAGTCCCCTTCCCCCCACCAACAGTGAACAGAAGATGTACCCAGCAGTGACTGTATAACCGAGAGTCATTGGCGGGTTCCTTTACTGGATGGAGAGGAAGGCAGGGTGGATTCTCGAGGCAGAAGTCTGCACATGTCGGTGGTGTTTATGGCACGATTCCTTTGGATGGCTTCATTTGCCCCAAACTGTATGAAAATATCTCCGAATTAGCATTTCTGGATATGTTTCATCCAGAGTGTCATTAATTTATCATGGAAAACTGGCCTCAGCTGGCCAGTGATGTTGCTGATGGGTGTGTAACAAATGCTTGAGTCCTAAGTGCCCTTGAGGTATGGTTGGTGAAGAATTTTATAAACTGATAAATTAAGGGTTTTTAATTACGTTGTTATTATTATTATTTCTTTTTTGTTGTTAACTGCCCAAGATCAAAATGCCTGTTATCTCCCTTTTACCTGGGCCTTTTTTTTTTTTTTTAAGACAGGGTCTTCCTCTGTTGCCCAGTCTGGAGTACAGTGGTGCGATCTTGGCTCACTGCAACCTCAGCCTCCCAGATTCAAGTGATTCTCCTGTCTCAGGCTCCCAAGTAGCTGGGATTACAGGTGTCTGCCACCACACCTGACTAATTTTTGTATTTTATGTAGAGATGGAATTTCACCATGTTGGCCAGGCTGGTCTCACACTCCTGACCTCAAGCAGTCTGCCTGCCTTGGCTTCAGCCACCACACCTGGCCTGGGCCTTTTTTTTTTTTTTTTTTTAATGCATACAAGATAAAGGGGAAGACACAAATTACAGGACTATTCTAAAAGAAAACCTGTTTAAACCTTGTGAAATCAGTCCAGTCTCAGTATTCCACAGGTACACCTTAATTTCATTGTAAAAAGATACATATGTTTTGTCTGTTTTTGTGCTTTCTTCAGGCCTATTTTGTCCTTTTTTTACCTTGTGTAGAGATCTTACTACAAAGTGATTTTCTACATTAAAAAGAGACTGAAATCAATTGTGTAGTTACTTAACTAATGAAGACTTTCAGAACTCTGGGATTATTTTAATCTTGAAGTAGTAGGTGGTGTAGTAATAAAACCATTCATCCCTTCTTGATTGTATCTTAATTTTCTGGCTTTAAGGTGACATCTGAGAGGTAATGCGTTCTTCTTTGTGTTGAAATCATAAACTATCACCCACTGCTTCTCTGAGTTCCTTTTAACTTTGCCTTGTGGTTATGGTTTGGCATTTCCTCTGTTTGGTTTTCAGATCCCCCTGTCTGTATAGTCCTGAGTGAGTAATTACTATAGTTATAAATGAAGATCAGTGTATCTGCCTAGATCTGATAAAAGTTTTCTTGTTTTAGTTATAAAAATTCAAAGAAATGTGTTACAAAGATACTTAGCATAGCTTCTCAGCCATAACCTGAGACATGGGATGAAATTTAACCCACAGATATGATTTACTTTGTAGATCATGAGGTTTTTTACTCTTGTTATCAAAATGGCTTATTTTTCAGGCAATAGGGATTATTAAGTCAGGAGAAAAGCTTTTCAAAGAAGTATTCCTTTCTTCTCCCACACAGTTCTTGTTTTCCTCTCTCTTTAGGGCCTCAACAGGTGCTGTATTCATTGCCAATGTTACAAATTATCAAATTCAAGTGAATTTATTTGTGTATTGTTTACTTATAAAAAGGTAACTTTAAGGATGTCAAGTAAATTTCCAACTGCTAGCAAAGCCAAGGTTTGTAATTAAACAAATTATTGTATGGTATGGTCTTCTACACATTTATATCTATAAATATCTATCTAGTCTGTCTCATGACTGAATAATGTAAAACCATTGTTTGCAATTGGCATCATCAAAGATGCTCATTTGTTAATAACCAAAGGCAGGGAAAATCATGTTACTTATTAATAAATATTTTATGATGTGGAAAAAAGAAATTCATTGTGGCTTAAGAGAATAGAGACTGGAATTCAAATCCTGGCTACATTTACTCATAACCCATGTGACAATAAACATGTTATATTACTTAATTGCCACAGGTCTCAGTTTCCTTATTTGTAATTTTATAGTGTTTCCTTGGCTATTTGGGCTCTTGTATGTTTCTATATGAATTTTAAAATAGGTTTTACTACTCTTGTGAAGAATCTCCATGGTAGTTTTTAGGAATAGCATTAAATCTATCAATTCTTCTGGGTAGTATGGCCATTTTAATGATAAAGATTCTTCCTATCCATCAGCATGAAATGTTTTTCCATTTGTGTCATCTCTGATTTTGTTGAGCAGTGTTTTTTAGTTCTCATTGTACAGATCTTTCACGTCTATAGTTAGCTGTATTTGTACCTGTATTTGTTACCTTCTTTTTGTGGCAATTGGGAATGGGATTGCATTTCTGATTTGGCTCTCAGCTAGACTGTGTGTATAGGAATGTTAGCAATTTCAGCACATTGGTTTTGTGTCCTCAGATTTGCTGAAATTGTTTATCAGCTTCAGCAGCTTTAGGGACAAGACTATGGGGTTTTCTAGATATAGGATCACATCATCTGCAAACAGAGATGGTTTGACTTTCTCTCTTAATGTATGGATGCACTTTCTTCCTTTCTCTTGTTTGATTTGCCCTGGCCAGGACATCCAATATATGCTGAATACAAGTGGTGAGAGAGGGCATCCCTGTCTTTTGCCAGTTTTCAAGGAGAATGCTTCAGCTTTTGCCCATTCAGTATGATACTAGCTGTGGATTTGTCATAGATGGCTATTTTATTTGTATGTATGTTCCTTCAATACTTATGTGATTGAGAGTTTTTAACATAAGGAAATGAATTTTACTGAAGACCTTTTCTTCATCTATTGAGATTTTGTTTTAACTTTAGTTCTGTTAGTGTGATCAATCACATTTATTGATTTGCATATGTTGAAGAAATCTTGCATCTCAGGGATAAAGCCTATTTGATCATAGTGGATAAGCTTTTCGATATGCTGCTGGATTTGGTTTGCCAGTATGTTTGTGAAGATTTCTGCATTGATGTTCATCAAAGATATTGGCTGTAATTTTCTGCTCTTGTTGTGTCTCTGACAGGTTTTAGTATCAGTATGATGCTGGAGTCCATGCACCTTAGTATTTTAAAATAGTTTCAGCAGGAATGGTACCAGCTCCTTTTATATGTCTAGTAGAATTCAGCTGTGAATCTGTCTGGATGTGGATGGTTTTGTTTTGCTTTTGTTTTTTGTTTTGGTTGCTAGACTTTTTGTTACTGACTTAATGTCAGAACTCATTATTGGTCTGTTCAGGGATTCAGTTTCTTCCTGCTTCAGTTTGGAGGGTGCATGTGTCCAGAAATTATTCATTTCTTCTAGAGTTTCTACTTTACATGAATGGAGGTATTTATAATATTCTCTGATGGTTGTTTGTTTTTCTGTGGGATCACTGGTAAAAAGCAAAAGAACAAAGCTGGAGGCATCACACTACCCAAGTTTAAAGTATATATTACAGGGCTACAGTAACCAAAAGCAGCATGGTACTTATACAAAACAGATGCACAGACCAAGGAACAGAAAAGAGGACATAGAAATGAAATAGAACCTATAGCTATATAGTCTTTAACAAACATGACACAAACAAGAAATGGGGAAAGGATTCCATAATCAATAAATGGTGCTAGGACAACTGGCTAGCCATATGAAGAACATTAAAACTGGATTCTATCCTTACACCATATAAAAGAATTAACTCATATGGATTAAAGACTTAAATGTAAACCCAGAACTATTAAGTAAGCTGGAAGACAAACTAGGTACTACCATTCTGGACACAGGAATTGGCAAAATTTCATGAAAAGACACCAAAAGCAATTGCAACAAAAGAAAAACTTGACAAATGGGATCTAATTAAATGAAAGAGTTCTGATATTAAGTCAGTAACAAAAGTCTAGCAACCAAAACAAAAACAAAAGCAAAACAAAACCATCCACATCCAGACAGACAAAACAAACTATCATCAGTGTGAACAACCTACTAAATGGAAGAACATTTTACAGACTATGCCTCTGACAAAGGTGTTATATCCAGCATCTATAAGGAACTAAAATTTACAAGAATAAACAAACAACCCTATTAGAATGGGCAAAGGATAGGAACAGATCCTTTTACAAAGATGACATACATGCAGCCAACAAGCATATGAAAATAAGTACATCTGGCAGGTCACCATGGCTTATGCCTGTAATCCAAGCACTTTGGGAGGCTGAGGCAGGTGAATCATCTGAGGTCAGGAGCTTAAGACCAGCCTGGCCAACATGGAGAAATGCTGTCTCTACTAAAAATACAAAAAATTATCTGGGCATGGTGACATGTGCCTGTAGTCCCAGCTACATGGGCATCTGAGTTAGGAGAATCATTTGAACACAGGAAGTGGAGGTTGCAGTGAGCCAAGATTGCACCACTGCACTCCCTCCTGAGTGAACAGAGTGAGATTCTGTCTCAAAAAGAAAACAAAAAACAAAAAAGAAAAAGAAAAAGAAAAAGAAAAAATGCTCATCACTGACCATGAGAGAAATGCAAATAAAAATTACAATAGGATACTATCGCACACCAGTCAGAATGGCCATTATTAAAAAGACAAAAAATAACAGATGCTGGCAAGACTAGAGAAAAGAATGCTTATACACTGTTGTTGGGAGTGTAAATTAGTTCAATCATGGTGGAAGATCAATTCCTCAAAGATCAAAGAAAGAGAAATGCCATTCTATCCAGCATTCTCATTTCTGGGTATATAACCAAAGTAATATAAATCATTTTGTTATAAAGACATATCACACATATATTCATTGCAGTACTATTCACAGTAACAAAGATATGGAATCAATCTAAATGCCCATCAATTGTAGACCGGATAAAGAAAATGTGGTACATATACACTATGGAATATTACACAGCCATAAAACAGAATGCAATCATGTCTTTTGCAGGGACATGGATGGAGGTGGATGCCATTAACCTTAGCAAACCAATACAGGAACAGAAAACCAAATACTGAACATTCTCATTTATATGTGGGTGCTAAATGAAAACTAATTCACATGTAGAGGAGAACACCACATACTGGTACCTATTGGAGGCTGGAAGGTGGGACGAAGGAGAGTATCAGGAAAAATAATGGGTGCTAGGCTTAGTACTTGGGTGATAAACAGTCTGTACAATTAAGCCCCATGATACAAGTTTACCTATATAACAAACTTGCACATGTACCCCTGAATTGAAAATAAAATTTTAAAAAACCTCACCATGCTGTATAGATTAAATGAGAAGTAGTGATAGTTGACAAATAATCCTCAATTTTGTGCTATTCCTAATGATGTTGCAACAGATGTGTGTAATTCAAATTGATATTTTATTTCTTAAACTTACAAAATCAACAAAGCCCTAGTAGAAGATGGCCAGTTCAGTGGTGCGATCTTGGCTCACTGCAACCTCAGCCTCCCAGATTCAAGTGATTCTCCTGTCTCAGGCTCCCAAGTAGCTGGGATTACAGGTGTCTGCCACCACACCTGACTAATTTTTGTATTTTATGTAGAGATGGAATTTCACCATGTTGGCCAGGCTGGTCTCACACTCCTGACCTCAAGCAATCTGCCTGCCTTGGCTTCACACAGGCGTGGGCCACCACACCTTTTTTTTTTTTTTTTTTTTTTTTTTAAATGCATACAAGATAAAGGGAAGACACAAATTACAGGACTATTCTAAAAGAAAACCTGTTTAAACCTTGTGAAATCAGTCCAGTCTCAGTATTCCACAGGTACACCTTAATTTCATTGTAAAAAGATACATATGTTTTGTCTGTTTTTGTGCTTTCTTCAGGCCTATTTTGTCCTTTTTTTACCTTGTGTAGAGATCTTACTACAAGTGATTTTCTACATTAAAAGAGACTGAAATCAATTGTATAGTTACTTAACTAATGAAGACTTTCAGAACTCTGGGATTATTTTAATCTTGAAGTAGTAGGTGGTGTAGTAATAAAACCATTCATCCCTTCTTGATTGTATCTTAATTTTCTGGCTTTAAGGTGACATCTGAGAGGTAATGCGTTCTTCTTTGTGTTGAAATCATAAACTATCACCCACTGCTTCTCTGAGTTCCTTTTAACTTTGCCTTGTGGTTATGGTTTGGCATTTCCCTCTGTTTGGTTTTCAGATCCCCTGTCTGTATAGTCCTGAGTGCAAGTAATTACTATAGTTATAAATGAAGATCAGTGTATCTGCCTAGATCTGATAAAAGTTTTCTTGTTTTAGTTATAAAAGTTCAAAGAAACGTGTTACAAAGATACTTAGTATAGCTTCTCAGCCATAACCTGAGACATGGGATGAAATTTAACCTACAGATATGATTTACTTTGTAGATCATGAGGTTTTATACTCTTGTTATCAAAATGGCTTATTTTTCAGGCAATAGGGATTATTAAGTCAGGAGAAAAGCTTTTCAAAGAAGTATTGCCTTTCTTCTCCCACACAGTTCTTGTTTTCCTCTCTCTTTCGGGCCTCAACAGGTGCTGTATTCATTGCCAATGTTACAAATTATCAAATTCAAGTGAATTTATTTGTGTATTGTTTACTTATAAAAAAGGTAACTTTAAGGATGTCAAGTAAATTTCCAACTGCTAGCAAAGCCAAGGTTTGTAATTAAACAAATTATTGTATGGTATGGTCTTCTACATTTATATCTATAAATATCTATCTAGTCTAGTCTGTCTCATGACTGAATAATGTAAAACCATTGTTTGCAATTGGCATCATCAAAGATGCTCATTTGTTAATAACCAAAGGCAGGGAAAATCATGTTACTTATTAATAAATATTTTATGATGTGGAAAAAAAGAAATTCATTGTGGCTTAAGAGAATAGAGACTGGAATTCAAATCCTGGCTACATTTACTCATAACCCATGTGACAATAAACATGTTATATTACTTAATTGCCACAGGTCTCAGTTTCCTTATTTGTAATTTTTATAGTGTTTCCTTGGCTATTTGGGCTCTTGTATGTTTCATATGAATTTTAAAATAGGTTTTACTACTCTTGTGAAGAATCTCCATGGTAGTTTTTAGGAATAGCATTAAATCTATCAATTCTTCTGGGTAGTATGGCCATTTTAATGATAAAGATTCTTCCTATCCATCAGCATGAAATGTTTTCCATTTGTGTCATCTCTGATTTTGTTGAGCAGTGTTTTTAGTTCTCATTGTACAGATCTTTCACGTCTATAGTTAGCTGTATTTGTACCTGTATTTGTTACCTTCTTTTTGTGGCAATTGGGAATGGGATTGCATTTCTGATTTGGCTCTCAGCTAGACTGTGTGTATAGGAACATTAGTAATTTCAGCACATTGGTTTTGTGTCCTCAGATTTGCTGAAATTGTTTATCAGCTTCAGCAGCTTTAGGGACAAGACTATGGGGTTTTCTAGATATAGGATCACATCATCTGCAAACAGAGATGGTTTGACTTTCTCTCTTAATGTATGGATGCACTTTCTTCCTTTCTCTTGTTTGATTTGCCCTGGCCAGGACATCCAATATATGCTGAATACAAGTGGTGAGAGAGGGCATCCCTGTCTTTTGCCAGTTTTCAAGGAGAATGCTTCAGCTTTTGCCCATTCAGTATGATACTAGCTGTGGATTTGTCATAGATGGCTATTTTTATTTGTATGTATGTTCCTTCAATACTTATGTGATTGAGAGTTTTTAACATAAGAAATGAATTTTACTGAAGACCTTTTCTTCATCTATTGAGATTTTGTTTTAACTTTAGTTCTGTTAGTGTGATCAATCACATTTATTGATTTGCATATGTTGAAGAAATCTTGCATCTCAGGGATAAAGCCTATTTGATCATAGTGGATAAGCTTTTCGATATGCTGCTGGATTTGGTTTGCCAGTATGTTTGTGAAGATTTCTGCATTGATGTTCATCAAAGATATTGGCTGTAATTTTCTGCTCTTGTTGTGTCTCTGACAGGTTTTAGTATCAGTATGATGCTGGAGTCCATGCACCTTAGTATTTTTTAAAATAGTTTCAGCAGGAATGGTACCAGCTCCTTTTATATGTCTAGTAAATTCAGCTGTGAATCTGTCTGGACGTGGATGGTTTTGTTTTGCTTTTGTTTTTGTTTTGGTTGCTAGACTTTTTGTTACTGACTTAATGTCAGAACTCATTATTGGTCTGTTCAGGGATTCAGTTTCTTCCTGCTTCAGTTCGGAGGGTGCATGTGTCCAGAAATTATTCATTTCTTCTAGAGTTTCTACTTTACATGAATGGAGGTATTTATAATATTCTCTGATGGTTGTTTGTTTTTCTGTGGGATCACTGGTAAAAAGCAAAAAGAACAAAGCTGGAGGCATCACACTACCCAAGTTTAAAGTATATATTACAGGGCTACAGTAACCAAAAGCAGCATGGTATTATACAGAAACAGATGCACAGACCAAGGGAACAGAAAAGAGGACATAGAAATGAAATAGAACCTATAGCTATATAGTCTTTAACAAACATGACACAAACAAGAAATGGGGAAAGGATTCCATAATCAATAAATGGTGCTAGGACAACTGGCTAGCCATATGAAGAACATTAAAACTGGATTCTATCCTTACACCATATAAAAGAATTAACTCATATGGATTAAAGACTTAAATGTAAACCCAGAACTATTAAGTAAGCTGGAAGACAAACTAGGTACTACCGTTCTGGACACAGGAATTGGCAAAAATTTCATGAAAAGACACCGAAAGCAATTGCAACAAAAGAAAAACTTGACAAATGGGATCTAATTAAATGAAAGAGTTCTGATATTAAGTCAGTAACAAAAAGTCTAGCAACCAAAACAAAAAACAAAAGCAAAACAAAACCATCCACATCCAGACAGATTCACAGAGCTTCTATACAGCAAAACAAACTATCATCAGTGTGAACAACCTACTAAATGGAAGAACATTTTTACAGACTATGCCTCTGACAAAGGTGTTATATCCAGCATCTATAAGGAACTAAAATTTACAAGAATAAACAAACAACCCTATTAGAATGGGCAAAGGATAGGAACATCCTTTTACAAAAGATGACATACATGCAGCCAACAAGCATATGAAAATAAGTACATCTGGCAGGTCACCATGGCTTATGCCTGTAATCCAAGCACTTTGGGAGGCTGAGGCAGGTGAATCATCTGAGGTCAGGAGCTTAAGACCAGCCTGGCCAACATGGAGAAATGCTGTCTCTACTAAAAATACAAAAAATTATCTGGGCATGGTGACATGTGCCTGTAGTCCCAGCTACATGGGCATCTGAGTTAGGAGAATCATTTGAACACAGGAAGTGGAGGTTGCAGTGAGCCAAGATTGCGCCACTGCACTCCCTCCTGAGTGAACGGAGTGAGATTCTGTCTCAAAAAGAAAACAAAAAACAAAAAAAAGAAAAAGAAAAAATGCTCATCACTGACCATGAGAGAAATGCAAATAAAAATTACAATGGAATACTATTGCACACCAGTGAGAATGGCCATTATTAAAAAGTCAAAAAATAACAGATGCTGGCAAGACTAGAGAAAAAGAAATGCTTATACACTGTTGGTGGGAGTGTAAATTAGTTCAATCATGGTGGAAGACCAATTCCTCAAAGATCAAAGAAAGAGAAATGCCATTCTATCCAGCATTCCCATTCCTGGGTATATAACCAAAGTAATATAAATCATTCTGTTATAAAGACATATCACACATATGTTCATTGCAGTACTATTCACAGTAACAAAGATATGGAATCAATCTAAATGCCCATCAATTGTAGACCGGATAAAGAAAATGTGGTACATATACACTATGGAATATTACACAGCCATAAAACAGAATGCAATCATGTCTTTTGCAGGGACATGGATGGAGGTGGATGCCATTAACCTTAGCAAACCAATACAGAAACAGAAAACCAAATACTGCACATTCTCATTTATATGTGGGTGCTAAATGAGAACAAATTCACATGTAGAGGAGAACACCACATACTGGTGCCTATTGGAGGCTGGAAGGTGGGACAAAGGGGAGTATCAGGAAAAATAATGGGTGCTAGGCTTAGTACTTGGGTGATAAACAGTCTGTACAATAAAGCCCCATGATACAAGTTTACCTATATGACAAACTTGCACATGTACCCCTGAATTGAAAATAAAATTTTTAAAAACCTCATCGTGCTGTATAGATTAAATGAGAAGTAGTGATAGTTGACAAATAATCCTCAATTTTGTGCTATTCCCAATGATGTTGCAACAGATGTGTGTAATTCAAATTGATATTTTATTTCCTTAAACTTACAAAATCAACAAAGCCCTAGTAGAAGATGGCCAGTTCTATGGTGTAAATACTTAAACTATATTTGATTTTAACAAAGCACTGAACAGGGAGTTAAGAAAAGATGCACAGTAACAGATTTATGCAGTATTTTTATCAGAGATGAAATAGACGTAACCTCAAGAGCAAAGTTGACAGTAAAACACTAAAATAAATACAGTAAAACCCTAAAATAAATATGAAGTGATATGTTTTAAGTACATATTACCCTTGTTTTGATATGACACTTTTAAATAATGGCTATTTATAACAAATAGCTTAAGAATTTTTGAATATTTAAGAGTTATTATAAGCTGGCATCCACTGTCTGTAGCACATCACTGGGTGAGGGACTTAGCTATATGGATTTCCACTCTTTTTTTCAGGTAAGGAGTCACCTGTGATTATATTTTCTGGAATTTATTTATTTTTCATTTTTATTTTTCTGCTGAACATGTGCATGGTTCACTTAGGGTCTGCCCCCTTAGGTCACATAGTCTTAGTATTCATCATCATTCCCATCTCTGAATATTCCAACACCTGCCCAGTAGGCACACGAAGACTCACAGTTCCCAATGCTATTGCATAGTAATGCTGCTGCACAGCTCACTATTATTCTCTGGAAAGTCTAATTTGTCAAGTTAAAATTAAAGTATCTTTTTAAAGAATATTATTTATTACTGTAACTTATTTTTTCTACTAAATATTTTCTTTATATACTATTTTAACAAGGAACATCATAATATCTGTAATACAGAACAAACTTTCTGATTACCAGTTTTAAACATATTTTAAAAAGGCAGAATGTTCCACTGCATTTTCAGTGTTTGAGACCAGATTTCCTCTTACCTTACATATAACAAAAGGTAGACTGACTTTCCTACCCAAAATGATCATTTTCATCCTGCTCTCTGTATTACTAAATATGTTTGCTTTTCTAACATTGCCAACCTAAAATTCTTTTCACTCTTGAGGTATTTTTAATCAGTCTTTTTTACAGTAATGTGTGTGTGTGTGTGTGTGATTATAAATTAGACAAGTATAAATGTGTAGTATAAAACTTTTATAAAGTACATAAGGCATTTTATGATACATTGAATAAAGCATGTTAATGATCACAGAAAGCTTTCATTGATTTTTGCCAAAATCATGTATCATCTATTCACAACACATGGCTGCAAATGATGATGAGATACATTTACAACATCAATGTTGATCAGTATTTTTTTACATTAATTAGTAAGATAAATGTTAAACAACAAATATGTATTTTGGAATTTCATTCATTCATCAGTGACTTAAGTGACTTGTATTCTGAATCAAATTTTCATTAGTTGGACTTTTTAACATCAGGTAATCATTAGTCACTGAAGTTATCCTTTTGGGTTCATTCATGTTATGCTCTATTTTTTCTTTCAATCACAATTCATTGTTTCTTGGTGGTGCTATAAAACATCATGAAGTGCCAGGTGTGGTGGCTCATGCCTGTAATTCCAGCACTTTGGGAGGCCAAGACAGGCAGAGCATCTGAGGTCAGGAGTTCGAGACCAGCCTGGCCAACATGGAAAAAACCCTTCTGTACTAAAAATACAATCATTAGCTGGGCGTGGTAGCACATGCCTATAATCCCAGCTACTCAGGAGGCTGAGACAGGAGAATCACTTGAATCCAGGAGGTGGAGGTTGCAGTGAGCCAAGATGACACCACTGCATGCCAGCCTGGGCAGCAAGAGTGAAACTCTGTCTCCAAAAAACAAACAAACAAACAAAATCCCCATTATGAAATGGCTAAAAAGAAATTCAGTGTGGCTTAAGAGAATAGAGACTGGAATTCAAATCCTGGCTACATTTACTCATAGCCCATGTGACAATAAATATGTTATATTACTTAATTGCCACAGATCTCAGTTTCCTTATTTGTAATTTTTATAGTGTTTCCTTGGCTATTTGGGCTCTTGTATGTTTCCATATGAATTTTAAAATAGGTTTTACTACTCTTGTGAAGAATATCCATGGTAGTTTTTTAGGAATAGCATTAAATCTATCAATTCTTCTGGGTAGTACGGCCATTTTAATGATAAAGATTCTTCCTATCCATCAGCATGAAATGTTTTTCCATTTGTGTTATCTTTGATTTCGTTGAGCAGTGTTTTTTAGTTCTCATGGTACAGATCTTTCACCTCTATAGTTACCTGTATTTGTACCTGTATTTGTTACCTTCTTTTTGTGGCAATTGTGAATGGGATTGCATTTCTGATTTGGCTCTCAGCTAGACTGTTTGTGTATAGGAACATTAGTAATTTCAGCACATTGGTTTTGTGTCCTCAGATTTGCTGAAATTGTTTAGCAGCTTCAGCAGCTTTAGGGACAAGACTATGGGGTTTTCTGGATATAGGATCACATCATCTGCAAACAGAGATGGTTTGACTTTCTCTCTTACGATATGGATGCACTTTCTTTCTTTCTCTTGTTTGATTTGCCCTGGCCAGGACATCCAATATATGCTGAATACAAGTGGTGAGAGAGGGCATCCCTGTCTTTTGCCAGTTTTCAAAGAGAATGCTTCAGCTTTTGCCCATTCAGTATGATACTAGCTGTGGATTTGTCATAGATGGCTATTTTTATTTGTATGTATGTTCCTTCAATACTTATGTTATTGAGAGTTTTTAACATAAGAAAATGAATTTTACTGAAGGCCTTTTCTTCATCTATTGAGATTTTTTTTTAACTTTAGTTCTGTTAGTGTGATCAATCACATTTATTGATTTGCATATGTTGAAGAAATCTTGCATCTCAGTGATAAAGCCTATTTGATCATAGTGGATAAGCTTTTTGATATGCTGCTGGATTTGGTTTGCCAGTATGCTTGTGAAGATTTCTGCATTGATGTTCATCAAAGATATTGGCTGTAATTTTCTGCTCTTGCTGTGTCTCTGACAGGTTTTAGTATCAGTATGATGCTGGAGTTCATGCACCTTAGTATTTTTAAAATACTTTCAGCAGGAATGGTACCAGCTCCTTTTTATATGTCTAGGAGAATTCAGCTGTGAATCTGTCTGGATGTGGATGGTTTTGTTTTGCTTTTGTTTTTTTGTTTTGGTTGCTAGACTTTTTGTTACTGACTCAATGTCAGAACTCATTATTGGTCTGCTCAGGGATTCAGTTTCTTCCTGCTTCAGTTCGGAGGGTGCATGTGTCCAGAAATTATTCATTTCTTCTAGAGTTTCTACTTTAAATGAATAGAGGTATTTATAATATTCTCTGATGGTTGTTTGTTTTTCTGTGGGATCACTGGTAAAAAGGAAAAAGAACAAAGCTGGAGGCATCACACTACCCAACTTTAAAGTATATTACAGGGCTATAGTAACCAAAACAGCATGGTACTTATACAAAAACAGATGCACAGACCAAGGGAACAGAAAAGAGGACACAGAAATGAAATAGAACCTATAGCTATCTAGTCTTTGACAAACATAACACAAACAAGAAATGGGGAAAGGATTCCATAATCAATAAATGGTGCTGGGACAACTGGCTAGCCATATGAAGAACATTAAAACTGGAATCTATCCTTACACCATATAAAAGAATTAACTCGTGATGGATTAAAGACTTAAATGTAAACCCAGAACTATTAAGTAACCTGGAAGACAAACTAGGTACTACCATTCTGGACACAGGAATTGGCAAAAATTTCATGAAAAGACACCAAAAGCAATTGCAACAAAAGAAAAACTTGACAAATGGGATCTAATTAAATGAAAGAGTTCTGATATTAAGTCAGTAACAAAAGTCTAGCAACCAAAACAAAAACAAAAGCAAAACAAAACCATCCACATCCAGACAGATTCACAGAGCTTCTACACAGCAAAAGAAACTACCATCAGTGTGAACAACCTACTAAATTGAAGAACATTTTTACAGACTATGCCTCTGACAAAGGTGTTATATCCAGCATCTATAAGGAACTAAAATTTAAAAGAATAAACAACCCTATGAGAATGGGCAAAGGATAGGAACAGATACTTTACAAAAGAAGACAAAATGTAGCCAACAAGCATATGAAAATAAGTACATCTGGCTGGTCACCATGGCTCATGCCTGTAATCCAAGCACTTTGGGAGGCTGAGGCAGGTGAATCATCTGAGGTCAGGAGCTTAAGACCAACCTGGCCAACATGGAGAAATGCTGTCTCTACTAAAAATACAAAAACTTACCTGGGCATGGTGCCATGTGCCTTTAGTCCCAGCTACATGGGCGTCTGAGTCAGAAGAATCATTTGAACACAGGTAGTGGAGATGGCAGTGAGCCGAGATTGCACCACTGCACTCCCTCCTGAGTGAACAGAGTGAGATTCTGTCTCAAAAAGAAAACAAAAACAAAAAGAAAAGAAAAGAAAAATGCTCATCACTGACCATGAGAGAAATGCAAATAAAAATTACAATAGGATACTATCGCACACCAGTCAGAATGGCCATTATTAAAAAGACAAAAAATAACAGATACTGGCAAGACTAGAGAGAAAGGAATGCTTATACACTGTTGTTGGGAGTGTAAATTAGTTCAATCATGGTGGAAGATCAATTCCTCAAAGATCAAAGAAAGAGAAATGCCATTCTATCCAGCATTCTCATTTCTGGGTATATAACCAAAGTAATATAAATCATTTTGTTATAAAGACATATCACACATATATTCATTGCAGTACTATTCACAGTAACAAATATATGGAATCAATCTAAATGCCCATCAATTGTAGACCGGATAAAGAAAAGTGGTACATATACACTATGGAATATTACACAGCCATAAAACAGAATGCAATCATGTCTTTTGCAGGGACATGGATGGAGGTGGATGCCATTAACCTTAGCAAACCAATACAGGAACAGAAAACCAAATACTGAACATTCTCATTTATATGTGGGTGCTAAATGAAAACTAATTCACATGTAGAGGAGAACACCACATACTGGTACCTATTGGAGGCTGGAAGGTGGGACGAAGGAGAGTATCAGGAGAAATAATGGGTGCTAGGCTTAGTACTTGGGTGATAAACAGTCTGTACAATTAAGCCCCATGATAAAAGTTTACCTATATAACAAACTTGCACATGTACCCCTGAATTGAAAATAAAATTTTAAAAAACCTCACCATGCTGTATAGATTAAATGAGAAGTAGTGATAGTTGACAAATAATCCTCAATTTTGTGCTATTCCTAATGATGTTGCAACAGATGTGTGTAATTCAAATTGATATTTTCTTCATTTTCTTAAACTTACAAAATCAACAAAGCCCTAGTAGAAGATGGCCAGTTCTATGGTGTAAATACTTCAACTATATTTGATTTTAATAAAGCACTGAATTGAGAGTTAAGAAAAGATGCACAGTAAGAGATTTATGTAGTATTTTTATCAGAGATGAAATAGACATAACCTCAAGAGCAAAGTTGACAGTAAAACACTAAAATAAATACAGTAAAACCCTAAAATAAATATGAAGTGATATGTTTTAAGTACATATTACCCTTGTTTTGATATGACACTTTTAAGTAATGGCTATTTACAACAAATAGCTTAAGAATTTTTGAATATTTAAGAGTTATAATAAGCTGGCATCCACTCACTGGGTGAGGGACTTAGCTATATGGATTTCCACTCTTTTTTTCAGGTAAGGAGTCACCTGTGATTATATTTTCCAGAATTTATTTATTTTTCATTTTTACTTTTCTGCTGAACATGTGCATGGTTCACTTAGGGTCTACCCTCTTAGGTCATATAGTCTTAGTATTCATCATCATTCCCATCTCAGAATATTCCAACACCTGCTCAGTAGGCACAGAAAGACTCACAGTTCCCAATGCTATTGCATAGTAATGCTGCTGCACAGCTCACTATTCTTCTCTGGAAAGCCTAATTTGTCAAGTTAAAATTAAAGTATCTTTTTAAAGAATATTATTTATTACTGTAACTTATTTTTTCTACTAAATATTTTCTTTATATACTATTTTAACAAGGAACATCATAATATCTGTAATACAGAACAAACTTTCTGATTACCAGTTTTAAACATATTTTGAAAGGCAGAATGTTCCACTGCATTTTCAGTGTTTGAGACCAGATTTCCTCTTACCTTACATATAACAAAAGGTAGACTGACTTTCCTACCCAAAATGATCATTTTCATCCTGCTCTGTGTATTACTAAATATGTTTGCTTTTCTAACATTGCCAACCTAAAATTCTTTTCACTCTTTAGGTGTTTTTAATCAGTCTTTTTTACAGTAATATGTGTGTGTGTGTGTGTGTTATTTAATCAGAGACAGTAGAAAAATTGAGATCCACATTTTGTTTATGAGGGATGTATGTGTTATATATATATATATATATATATATATATGTTTTATATATATATGTTTTATATATATATGTTTTATATATATATGTTTTATATATATATGTTTTATATATATGTTTTATATATATATGAGAACCACATTTTGCTTATGAGGGAAATATATGTTTGTAAGAGCTATTATAAGCTGGCATCCACTGTCATATATTTATATATATATTTTACGCATGTATATGTGTGTATATATGTCCCTCATATATATGTATATATAATATGTATATATATAATATCTATATCCTTCACATACATATGTATATAATATATATACATTAATATCCCTCTCATATTAGAACATATATACATATGATATCCCTCATATATATTATACACATATATGCATATAATATAGATGACAGTGGATGCCAGCTTATAATAGCTCTTAAATATTCAGAAATTCTCAAGCTATTTTTTATAAATAGCCATTATTTAAAAGTCATATCAAAACAAGTGTAGTATGTACTCAAATATGGATCTCTTAATTTTTCCAGTCTCTGAAGAATTTTTATTTTATAACTTCATTGAGATGTATTTAACATTTAAAACATGACATAATTTATGTACTATGAATCCATTCATTTAAAATATACAATTCAGTGGTTTTTAGTCTATTCAGAGAAATGTGAAACCATCAACACAATAAATTTTACATTTCCTTTGAAAGAAATCCCATAGTCTTTAGCAATGACTGCTGGTATCACCCCAAAGCTATACCCCCAGCCCTAGGCTACCACTGTTTTATAATACTTTCTATCCATAGATTTGGCTATCCTGGAAATCTGATATATATAGACTCATATGATATGTGATCTTTTGTGACCACTTTTATTTTCTTTTGAGATGGAATTTTGCTCTTGTTACCCAGGCTGTAGTGCAATGGCATGATCTCGGCTCACCACAACCCACACCTCCTGGGTTCAGGCAATTCTCCTGCCTCAGCCTCCTGATGTGACCACTTTTTATACATACTATGTTTTCAAGGTCCATCTATGTTATAGCATAAATTAGTATTTCATTTTTTTATTGCAGAATGATTTCCCTGTATGAATATTCCACATTTTATTCTTCCATCCATCAGTTTGGGAATATTTATGTTAGTTCTACTTTGTGACTATTATGAATAATGCTGCTGTAAACATTCATGAATGAGTTTTTTTTTAGAATGCACACGAATGTTCATTGCAGCACTGTTTACAATAGCAAAGACCTGGAACCAACCCAAATGCCCATCGATGATAGACTGGACTGGGAAAATGTGGCACATATACACCATGGAATATTATGCAGCAATCAAAAATGATGAGTTTGTGTCCTTTGTAAGGACATGGATGAATCTGGAGAACATCATTCTCAGCAAACTTACACAAGAACAGAAAAAGAAATACCGCATATACTCACTCATAGGTGGGTGAGAAAAATAGGAACACATGGACACAGAGAGGCGGTCTACTATACACTGGGGACTGTTGGGGGGAATGGGGGAGGGACAGCGGGGGGCTGGAGGGGATAGCCTGGGGATGAATACCAAGTGTGGGTGAGGGGGAGGAAAGCAGCAAAGCACACTGCCATGTGTGTGCCTATGCAACTATCTTGCTCGTTCTGCACATGTATCCCCAAACCTATAATGCAATAAAAATTAAAAAAAAAAGAAATGTGTTTTTAATTATCTTTAGGATATTTATAGAATTAGAATTGCTCTGTCATATAGTAACTATGTTTAACATCATGAGTAACTGCTGCCCTGTTTATCAGAGTAGCTGCACCATTTTACAATGATTCACATTAGCAGTGTTTGAGAGGTTCAATATTCAACATGCTCACCAACGTTTGATATTATCCATCCTTTTTAAAAAATAATTATAACCATCCTAGTATATGTGCAGTGATACCTCATTGAGGTTTTGTGTTTCGCTAATGGTTAATGCTAATGAACACCTTTTCATGTGCTTATTGGCCATTTATCTTCTTTGGAAAAGTATCCATTCAAATAATTTTTCGATTTAAAAAATTGGGTTATTTCTTTATTGTTGAGTTGCAAGAGTTGTTTATATTGTCTTGAATATAGACCATTATCAGACATATGATTTAAAAATGGTTTCTTCCATTCTGTGGATTGTCTATTCAGTCTAGTAATAGTGTCTTTGGAAGCATAAACTGTTAATTTTGATGTGGTGTCACATCTAAGAAATTATTGCCTAATCTTAGGTTACAAATATTTATGCCTATTTTTACTCTAAGATTTTTACAAGTTATAGCTTCTTTAATTAAATATTTGATTATTGTCTGATAATCTTTGTATATGTTATAATTAGAGGTTCAACTTCATTCTTTTGCATGTGTGTATTGTTGCAACACTATTGGTTGAAAAGAATTTTCAAAAATCAACTGACCATATACATAAGGCTTTATTTCTGGACTCTCAATTATATTTCATTAATTTATGTGTCTATCTTTATGCCAGTACTACACAATTATGATTACTGTGGCTTTGTAGTAAGTTGTGAAATAAACAAGTTTGGGTCCTTTAACTTGGTTCTTCTTTTCAGAATTGTTTTGGTTATTTAGGTTCTCTTGAATTTTTATATGAATTTGGGGATTGATTCCAACAAAATAAGACAGTGGTTTTGATAAAATTAATGAATCTATATATCAATTTGGGGAGACTGATGACATGTGAACAATATTAAGTCTTTTAATCCATGAGCATGGGAAGTCTTTTTATTTAAGTAGGTTTTTAAAATCAATATTTCTGTCTCAATTTTGTTATCTACCCAGTAGTCATTCAGGAGCAGGTTGTTCAGTTTCCTTGTAGTTGTGCAGTTTCTTAATCCTGAGTTGTAATTTGATTGCACTGTAGTATGAGAAACTGATTGTTATGATTTCTATTGTTATGCATTTGCTGAGGAGTGTTTTTCTTCCAATTATGTCATCAATTTTAGAATAAGTGCAATGTGGTCTGTAGCCTATTCACAGACTAAAAGAGAAGAATGTGTATTCTGTTGGGTTGGGGTGGAGAGTTCCATGGATGTCTATTAGGTCTGCTTGGTCCAGAGCTGAGTCCTAGTCCTGGATATCCTTGTCAATATCAGAATGATCAATGAGACAGATAATTGACAGTGGTATGTTAAAGTCTGCCACTATTATGATGTGGGAGTCTAAGTCTCTTTGTAGGTCTCTAAGAACTTGCTTTATGAATCTGGGTGCTCTTGTGTTGGGTGCATATATATTTAGGATAGTTAGCTCTTTTGTTGCATTGATCCCTTTAGCATTATGTAATGCCCTTCTTTGTCTTTTTTGATATTTGTTGGTTTAAAGTCTTTTATCAGAGACTAAAATTGTAACATTTTTTTTTGTCTTTCCATTTGCTTGGTAAATCTTCTCCAACCCTTTATTTTGAGCCTATGTGTGTCTTTGCATGTAGATGGGTCTCCTGAATACAGCACACTGATGGATCTTGACTCTATCCAATTTACCAGTCTGTGTCTTTTGATTGGGGCATTTATCCCATTTACATTTAAGGTGAATATTGTTATGTGTGAATTTGATTCTGTCATGCTAGCTGGTTATTTTACCCATTAGTTGATGTCGTTTCTTCATAGTGTTGATGGCCTTTACAATTTCGTGTTTTTGCCATGGCTGGTACTGGTTTTTCCTTTCCATATTTTGTACTTCCTTTAGGAGCTCTTGTAAGACAGGCCTGGTGTTGACAAAATCTCTCAGCATTTTCTTGTCTGTAAAGGATTTTATTTCTCCTTCACTTATGAAGCTTAGTTTGGCTGGATATGATATTCTGGGTTGAAAATTCTTTTCTTTAAGAATGTTGAATATTGGCTCCTACTCTCTTCTGGCTTGTAGGGTTTCTGCAGAAAAATCCACTATTAGTCTGATGGGCTTCCATTTGTGGGTAACCTGACCTTTCTCTCTGGGTGCCCTTAATATTTTTTCTTTCATTTCAACCTTGGTGAATCTGACAATTTTGTGTCTTGGGGTTGCTCTTCTCGAGGAATATCTTTGTGGTGTTATTTGTATTTCCTGAATTTGAATGTTGGCCTGTCTTGCTAGGTTGGGGATGTTCTCCTGGAAAATATCCTGAAGAGTGTTTTCCAACTTGGTTTCATTCTCCCCATCACTTTCAAGCATACCCATCAAACTTAGGTTTGATCTTTTCACATTTTCCCATATTTTTTGAAAGTTTTGTTTGTTCCTTTTCATTCTTTTTTCTTTAACCTTGTCTTCATGCTTTATTTCATTGAGTTGATCTTCAATTTCTGATATCCTTTCTTCTACTTGATCAATTCAGCTATTGAAACTTGTTCATGCTTCATGAAGTTCTTGTGCTGCATTTTTCCATTTCATCAGGTCATTTATGTTCTTCTCTAAATTGGTTATTCTAGTTAGCAATTCTTCTAACCTTTTTCAAGGTTCTTAGCTTCCTTGCATTGGATAAAACATGTTCCTTTGGCTCAGAGGAGTTTGTTATTACCTACCTTCCAAAGCCTACTCTGTTAATTCATCAAACTCATTTTTCATCCAGTTTTGTTCCCTTGCTGCCAAGGAGTTGTGATCCTTTGGAGGAGAAGAGGCATTCTGGTTTTTGGAATTTTTACCCTTTTTGCACTGGCTTTTCCTCATCTTCATGGATTTGTCTACTTTTGGTCTTTGATTTTAGTGACCTTTGCATAGGGATTCTGTGTGGATGTCCTTTTTGTTGTTGATGATGCTATTCCTTTCTGTTTTTTTCCTTCTAACAGTCAGACACTTCTGCTGCAGGTTTGCTGGAGGTCCACTCAAGACCCTGTTTTCCTGGGTATCACCAGCAGAGGCTGTAGAGCAGCAAAGATTTCTGCCTATTCCTTCCTCTGAAAACTTCATCCCAGAGGGCACAGCCAGATGCCAGCCAGGGGTCTCCTGTTTGAGGTGTCTGTCAATCCATGCTGGGAGATGTCTCCCAGTCAGGAGGCATGGTGGTCAGGGAAGCAGTCTATCTCTTAGCAGAGCTCAAGTGCTGTGCTGGGAGATCCACTACTGTCTTCAGAGCCAGAAGGCAAGAATGTTTTAGTCTGCTGAAGCTGTGCCCATAGCCTCCCTATCCCCATGAAATTACCATTTGACTTTCTTCAAATAATTAGAAAAAGCTACCTTAAATTTCATGTACAACCAGAAAATGAGCCTATATAGCCAAGACAATCTTAAGCAAAAAATACAAAGCTGGACGCATCAGGCTACCTGACTTCAAACTATACTACAAGGCTACAGTAACCAAAACACATGGTACTGCTACTAAAACAGAGATATAGACCAATGGAACAGAATGAAGGCCTCGGAAATAATGCCATGCATCTACAACCATCTGATCTTTGACAAACCTAACAAAAACAAGCAATGGGGAAAGGATTCCCTATTTAGTAAATGGTGTTGGGAAAACTGGCTTTCCACATGCAGAAAACTGAAATTGGACCCCTTCCTTACATCTTACCCAAAAATTAACTCAAGATAGATTAAAGACTTAAACATAAGACCTAAAACCATACAAACCCTAGAAGAAAACCTAGGTAATATCATTCAGAATGTAGGCGTGGGCAAAGACTTCATGACTAAAACACCAAAAGCAATGGCAACAATTGGGATAATTAAACTAAATAGCTCTGCACAGCAACAGAAACCAACATCAAAGAGAACAGGCAACCTACAGAATGAGAGAAAAATTTTGCAATCTATCCATCTAATGAAGCATCAAGAATCTACAAGGAACTTAAACAAATTTACAAGGAAAGAAAACACCCAAAATGGGTAAAAAATATGAAAAGACACTTCACCAAAGAAGGCATTTATATGGCCAAGAAACATATGGGAAAAAGCTCATCATCACTGGTCATTAGACAAGTGCAAATCAAAACCATGATGGGATACCATCTCACACCAGTTAGGATGGCAATCATTAAAAAGTCAGGAAACAACAGATGTTGGTGAGGCCAAGGAGAAATAGGAAGAGTTTTATACTGTTGGTGGGGATGTAAATTAGTTCAACCATTTTGGAAGACAGTGTAACAATTCTTCAAGGATCTAGAACCAGAAATGCCATTTGACCCAGCAATCCATTGCTGGGTATGTACCCAAAGAATTATAAATCATTTCTATAGTAAAGATACATAAACATGTATGTTTATTGCAGCACTCTTGACAACGGTAAAGACTTAGAACAAACCCAAATGCCCATCCATGATAGACTGGATATAGAACATGTGGCAGATATACACCATGAAATACTATGCAGCCATAAAAAAGGATGAGTTCATGTCCTTTGTAGGTACATGGATGAAGCCCCAAACCATCATTCTCAGCAAATTAACACAAAACAAGAAACAAACACCATATTTTCTCACTTATAAGTGGGAGTTGAACAATGAGAACACATGGACACAGGGAGGGGAACATCACACATTGGGGCCTGTCAGGGGGTTGGGGAGGGTTAGCATCAGAAGAACTACCTAATGTAGATAACAGGTTGATGGATGCAGCAAACCACCATGGCACATGTATACCTATGTAATAAACCTGCACATTCTGCACATGTATCTCAAAACTTAAAGTATAACAAAATTATATTTTATTATATTATTAGATATTAAATTTGTTACATTATTTGAGATCTTTCTTCTTTGTGAGTATAGACTTTTTAGCTATAAACAAGCAGTGGGGAAAGGATTAGCTAAGTACTGCTTTAGCTGCTTCCCATTAGTTTTGTCATGTTGTGTTTCTGTTTTCATTCATTGCAGTGTATTTTCTAATTTCCCATTTAATTATGAGTATATTTTTCAAGTTCCAAATATTGGCAAATTTTCTGTTTGATTTTTCTTGATTTTAAATTCCATTTCATTGAAATTTGATATCTACTATATGATTTCATTATTTTTCAGTTGATTTTGCATGTTTTATCCCAGACTTATATTCTATTCTATAGGTTGTTTTATGTATACTTAATATGCATTATCTTGTTATGACTGGGGTATTTATAGATGTCTGTTATATTCATTTCTTAGAATTATTAATATTAAGGATCACAATTCTTAAGCTGAATTATTTTTTAACTTCTACCTTCCTTTTAATTCACATGCTTTGGGGTTCTGTGGTTAGAAATCTATGTAATTGTATATCTTTCTGATGAATTAAAACATTTTTGATTACAAAATTCTTTTCTTATTACTAGAGGCACTCTTGCTTTTTTCTCTTAACTCATTTTTGCTTTTTAATCTAAAATATGACTCTTGTAAATAAATAATTTTATAAAATCTAATATCTGATTTATACTGGGTATTAAGCCCTCTTATATTAAATATACATGGTTTCTAGGTGTTATAGCTTTCATTTGCACTTTGTTTTCTATATATCTTGTTTCTTTTTAAAATTTCTTCATTAATACCTTCTTTGTGGTAAGCATATATTTTCTAGTATTACATTATAATTTTCTCACTGTTTCTTTTACTGTATTTTTAGTTATTTTCTTAGTTGTTGCCCTGAATTATAAGTAACATTTTAATATCAAACCATTTAATTTAGGTTAATAACATGTTAATTATTATAATACAAAATATTTCATTCATTACAGCTTTGTTCCTTCCCTATCATTTGTAGTTTTACAGTGACAAAACATCTATCTTCAGACATTATAGATTCATTAACAATTTTAATACCTTTGAGAAAGATAGATTATATGTATCTTATGTGTAACATTTTAAAATTAAGTATACATTGAGTGAGCGGTTCCAAGATGGCGCCATAGAAACAACTCAGGATTGCAGCTCTCAGTGAAGGTGCAGAGGGTGAGTCCTAGCTGCACTTTCGGATGGACTTTTGTAGCCCACAGAACTGGCAAAGTCCCAGGTGTAGGAGAGACACAGGAGAGCAGTGCAGCCCACTTCCATGGCCGTTATGGCTGGCACTGCACTGCAGCACAGCAGCAGCCCACACAAAGCTCACTTGTCTGGGTGCCCTGTTAAACCGGCAATCTGAGTTTTGGGAGGGCAGATTGACATGTCCATTTGATTGAATGGGACTTGGATGGTGAACCAGACCAGGAGATTCCTGGGAAGAGCGATTTGTGCCGGTGCAGTGGGCCACTGTGGGGAGATTGCACGGATCCCAGTGGCCAATCAGCAGGCAACTGGGGCACCTGTGAGAGAGTCAACCATTCAATTTGGAAAGAAAAAGAGAGAGAGAGAGAGAAGAGGGACTCTGAGGCAGGGAGCCAGGTGTTTGGGCTCCGTGGGTCCCACCCTCATGGGGACAAGCAGCATGGCGATTGGAGGCACTTGGGGTTGAGAGTTTTGCTGCCAGGTCACCTGAATCCAAATGGTGCAGCTCGGTGGGGGAGGGGCATCCACCACTATGGATGCAATCCACCCCTACTGAGGTACCACCAACTGCTAATGCAGCCTGCCATTGCTGAGGCAACCAGCCATAACAGAAAGACACTGCCAACAGGGCAGAGCACACCACAGTAGAACAGAGCCCCATGGCAGCAGGGTGGACCCACGCTAGCAGGGCGGAGCCCCAGCAGGCAAATAGTGAATAGACTGCCTCCTAGCTGGGCAGGACAGTGCAACAGATACTCATAAAGAAAGCACCAACTACCTGAGACAGAGCATCTGAGGGAAAAAAAAAGGAGGGGGATTTTATAAGTTCTACTGCAGCAGACACATTTGCCCAGCAGCCCTGAATGAACAATGGAGCTCACAGCTCAGCACTGGAGCTCCTATAAAGTACAGACCATCTCCTCAAGCAGCTCCCTGACACTTGTATATCCCAAGAGCCACCTCAAAAAAAGGATTAATCAGACTGACATTTGGTGGGCATCATTCTGGGACAAAGATAGCAGAAGAAGAAACTGGTAGCATCCCTCACTGTTCTGCAGCTTCTACAGGTGAACCCCAGACAAGCAAGGCCTGGAGAGGACCTCAGTACTCATACAGCAGAGGGGCTAAACCATTAGAAGAAAAACTAAATAACAGAAATCCTTCATCATCAACAATCTGGGCGTCCACTCAGAGACCCAATTGAAAAGTCAGCAACTACTAAGATGACAGATGAATAAATTCACAAAGATGCAAAGAAACCAGTGCAAAAAGGAGGAAAACACCCAAAACCAAAACATCTCACCTCCTACAAAGGACCAAAACTCCTCACCAGCAAGGGAACAAAGCTGGACGGAGAATGAGAGTGATGAAATGATGGAATCAGACTTCAGAAGGTGGATAATGAAAAACTTCAGTGAGCTAAAAGAACATCTTCTAAATCAATGCAAAGAAACGAAGAACCTTGAAAAAGATTTGAAAAAAGATTCGAAGAAATGATAACAAGAATGGACAACTCAGAGAGGAATATGAATGAATTGAAGGAGATGAAAAACACAAAACGAGAACTTTGTGAAGCATACACAAGTTTCAACAGCCGAATAGACCAGGCAGAAGAAAAAATATCAGAAGTCGAAGATCAACTCAATGAAATAAAATGAGAAACCAAGATTAAAGAAAAAAGTACAAAAAGGAATGAACAAAATCTCCAAGAAATGTGGGACTATGTGAAGAGACCCAACCTACTTTTGATAGGTGTAAAAGAATGTGATAAAGAGAATGAATCCACGCTGGAAAACAGTCTTCAGGATATTAGCCACAAAAATTTCCCCAACCTAGCAAGGCAGGCCAATACTCAACTCCAGGAAATACAGAGAACACAGCAAAGATACTCTTCAAGAAGAGCAACCCCAAGGCACATAATAGTCAGATTCACCAGGGTGGAAATGAAGGAGAAAATACTAAGGGCAGCCAGAGAGAAAGGTCGGGTCACCCACAAAGGGAAGCCCATCAGACTCACAGCAGATCTCTCGGCAGGAACTCTTCAAGCCAGAAGAGAGTGGGGGCCAATATTCAACATCCTTAAAGAAAAGAACTTTCAACCCAGAATTTCATATCCAGCCAAACTGAGCTTCATAAGTGAAGGAAGAATAAAATGTTACACCAACAAGCAAGAACTCAGAGATGTTGTCCCCACCAAGCCTGCTTTACAAGAGCTCCTGAAAGAGGCACTACACATAGAAATAAAAAACCAGTACCAGCCATTCTAAAAACATACCAAATGATAAAGAGCATAAAGAAATTGAAGAATCTCCATCAACCAAGGGACAAAACAGCCAGATAGCATCAAAATGGAGGTATCAAATGCACACATAACAATATTAACCCTAAATGTAAATGGGCTAAGTGCACCAACCAAAAGACACAGACTGGCAAATTGGATAAAAAACCAAAACCCATCAGTGTGCTGTATCCAGGAAACCCATCTCACATGCAAAGATTCACAAAGGCTCAAAATAAAGAGATGGAGGAAGGTCTACCAAGCAAATGGAGAGCAAATAATAATAATAATAATAATAATAATAATAAAAAAGCAGGAGTTGCAATTCTCATCTCTGATAAAATAGACTTTAAAGCAACAAAGATCAAAAGAGACAAAGAAGGTCATTACATAATGGTAAAAGGACCGATACAACAAGAAGAGCTAATGATCCTAAATATATATGGACCCAATACAGGAGCACCCAGATATATAAGGCAAGTTCTTAATGACTTACAAAGAGACTTAGACTCCCACACAATAATAGTGGGAAACTTTAACACTCCACTGTGAATATCAGACAGATAAACCAGACAGAAAATTAACAACGATATTCAGGACATGAACTCAGACCTGGAACAAACAAACCTGATAGACAAACTCTCCACCCCAAATCCACAGAATATACATTCTTCTCAGCACCACATCACACCTACTCCAAAATTGACCACATAATTGGAAGTAAAGCACTCCTCAGCAAATGCAAAACAACTGAAATCATAACAAACAGTCTCTCAGACCATAGTGCAATCAAGTTAGAACTCAGAATTCAGAAACTAACTCACAACTGCACAGCTTCATGGAAACTGAACAACTGGCTCTTGAATGTTGATTGGATAAACAATGAAATGAAGGCAGAAATAAAGAAGTTCTTTGAAACCAATGAGAATGAAGACACAACATACCAGAATCTCTGGGACACATTTAAAGCAGTCTGTAGAGGAAAATATATACCAATAAGTGCCCATATGGGAAGAGTGAAGAGATCCAAAATTGACACCCTATCATCAAAATTGAAAGAGCTAGAGGAGCAAGATCAAAAAACTCAAAACCTAGCTAAGACAAGAAATAACTAAGATCAGAGCAGAACTGAAGGAGATAGAGACAAGAAAAACCCTTCAAAAATCAATAAATCCAAGAGCTGGTTTTGAAAAGATCAACAAAATAGACAGACCACTAGCCAGACTGATAAAAAGAAGAGAGAACAACCAAATAGATGCAATAAAAACGATAAAGGAAATCACCACAGATTCCACAGAAATTCAAACCATCATCAGAGAATACTACAAACAACTCTATGCACATAAACTAGTAAACCAGGAAGAAATGGATAAATTCCTGGACACCTGTGTCCTCCCAAGCCTAAACCAGGAGGAAGCTGAAACTATGAATAGACCAATAACAAGGTCTGAAGTTGAGGCAGCAATTAAGAGCCTACCACACAAAAAGCCCAGGTCCAGATGGGTTCACAGCTGAATTCTACCAGACACACAAAGAATATACATTCTTCTCAGCACCACATCACACCTACTCCAAAATTGACCACATAATTGGAAGTAAAGCACTCCTCAGCAAATGCAAAACAACTGAAATCATAACAAACAGTCTCTCAGACCATAGTGCAATCAAGTTAGAACTCAGAATTCAGAAACTAACTCAGAACTGCACAGCTTCATGGAAACTGAACAACTGGCTCTTGAATGTTGATTGGATAAACAATGAAATGAAGGCAGAAATAAAGAAGTTCTTTGAAACCAATGAGAATGAAGACACAACATACCAGAATCTCTGGGACACATTTAAAGCAGTCTGTAGAGGAAAATATATAGCAATAAGTGCCCACATGAGAAGAGTGGAGAGATCCAAAATTGACACCCTATCATCAAAATTGAAAGAGCTAGAGGAGCAAGATCAAAAAAGCTCAAAACCTAGCCTAAGACAAGAAATAACTAAGATCAGAGCAGAACTGAAGGAGATAGAGACAAGAAAAACCCTTCAAAAAATCAATAAATCCAAGAGCTGGTTTTGAAAAGATCAACAAAATAGACAGACCACTAGCCAGACTGATAAAAAGAAGAGAGAACAACCAAATAGATGCAATAAAAACGATAAAGGAAATCACCACAGATTCCACAGAAATTCAAACCATCATCAGAGAATACTACAAACAACTCTATGCACATAAACTAGTAAACCAGGAAGAAATGGATAAATTCCTGGACACCTGTGTCCTCCCAAGCCTAAACCAGGAGGAAGCTGAAACTATGAATAGACCAATAACAAGGTCTGAAGTTGAGGCAGCAATTAAGAGCCTACCACACAAAAAGCCCAGGTCCAGATGGGTTCACAGCTGAATTCTACCAGACACACAAAGAGGATCTGGTACCATTCCTTCTGAAACTATTCCAAATAATCCAAAAGAGGAACCCTTCCCAAATCATTTTATGAGACCAACATCATCCTGATACCAAAACCGGCAGAGACTCAACAAGAAAAGAAAACTTCAGGCCAATATCCATGATGAACATAGATGCAAAAATCTTCAATAAAATACTGGCAAACCGATTGCAACAGCACATTAAAAACTTATCCATCATGATCAAGTAGGATTCATACCAGGGATGCAAGGCTGGTTCAACATATGCAAGTCTATAAATGTAATTCACCACATAAACAGAAGCAAAAACAAAAACCACATGATTATCTCAATTGATGCAGAGAAGGCATTTGACAAAATTCAACAGCCCTTTATGCTAAAACCCTCAATAAACTTGGTATTGATGGAACATATCTCAAAGTAATAAAAGCTATTTATGACAAACCAACAGCCAATATCATACTTAATGGGCAAAAACTGGAAGCATTCCTTTGAAATCTGGCACTAGACAAGGATGCCCTCTCTCACCACTCCTATTCAACATAGTACTGGAAGTTCTAGCCAGAGCAATCAGGCAAGAAAAAGAAATAAAGGGTATTCAAATAGGAAAGGTGGAAGCCAAATTGTCTCTATTTGCAGACGACATGATAGTATACCTAGAAGACCCCATCACCTCAGCCCAAAACTCCTGAAACTGATAAGCAACTTCAGCAAAGTCTCAGGATATAAAATCAATGTGCAAAAATCACAAGCATTCCTATACACCAATAACAGACTTAAAGAGAACCAAATCAAGAATGAACTGCCATTCACAATTGCTACAAAGAAAATAAAATACCTAGGAATACAACTCACAAGGAATGTAAGGGACCTCTTCAAGGAAAACTACAAACCACTGCTCAACGAAATAAGAGGACACAAACAGATGGAGAAACATTCCATGTTCATGGTTAGGAAGAATCAATATCGTGAAAATGGCTATACTGCCCAAAGTAATTTACACAATCAATGCTATCCCCATCAAACTACCATTGAATTTCTTCACAGAACTGGAAAAAACCACCATGAACTTCATATGGAACCAAAAGAGCCGCATAGCCAAGTCAATTCTAAGCAAAAGAACACAGGGAGGCATCACACTACCAGACTTCAAACTATACTACAAGGCTACAGTAATCAAAACAGCATGGTACTGGTACCAAAACAGAGATATAGACCAATGGAACAGAACAGAGGCATCGGAGGCAACACAACATATCTACAACCATATAATCTTTGATAAACCAGACAAAAACAAGCAATGGGGAAAGGATTCCCTGTTTAATAAATGGTGTTGGGAAAACTGGCTAGCCATGTGCAGAAAGCAGAAACTGGACCCCTTCCTGACACCTTACACTAAAATTAACTCCAGATGGATTAAAGACTTAAACATAAGACCTGGCACCATAAAAACCCTAGAAGAAAATCTAGGCAAAACCATTCAGGACATAGGAGTAGGCAAGGACTTCATGACCAAAACACCAAAAGCATTGGCAACAAAAGCCAAAATAGACAAATGGGACCTAATCAAACTCCACAGCTTTTGCACGGCAAAAGAAACAGTCACTAGAGTGAATCAGCAACCAACAGAATGGGAAAAAATCTTTGCAGTTTACCCATCTGACAAAGGGCTGATATCCAGAATTTACAAAGAACTCAAACAGATTTACAGGAAAAAAACAAACAAGCCCATTCAAAAATGGGCAAAGGATATGAACAGACACTTTACAAAAGAAGACATACATGAGGCCAACAAACACATGAAAAAATGCTCATCATCACTGGTCATTAGAGAGATGCAAATCAAAACCACATTGAGATACCATCTCACGCCAGTTAGAATGGCGATCATTAAAAAATCTGGAGACAACAGATGCTGGAGAGGATGTGGAGAAATAGGAACACTCTTACACTGTTGGTGGGAGTGTAAATTAGTTCAACCATTGTGGAAGACAGTGTGGCGATTCCTCAAGGACCTAGAAATAGAAATTCCATTTGACCCAGCAATCCCATTACTGGGTATATATCAAGGACTATAAATCGTTCTACTATAAGGACACATGCACACGAATGTTCATTGCAGCACTGTTTACAATAGCAAAGACCTGGAACCAACCCAAATGCCCATCGATGATAGACTGGACTGGGAAAATGTGGCACATATACACCATGGAATTTTATGCAGCAATCAAAAATGATGAGTTTGTGTCCTTTGTAAGGACATGGATGAATCTGGAGAACATCATTCTCAGCAAACTGACACAAGAACAGAAAAAGAAATACCGCATATACTCACTCATAGGTGGGTGAGAAAAATAAGAACACATGGACACAGAGAGGCGGTCTACTATACACTGGGGACTGTTGGGGGAAATGGGGGAGGGACAGTGGGGGGGCATTGGGGGATAGCCTGGGGATGAATACCAAGTGTAGGTGAAGGGGAGGAAGGCAGCAAAACAGACTGCCATGTGTGTACCTATGCAACTATCTTGCACGTTCTGCACATGTACCCCAAAACCTATAATGCATTAAAAATTTAAAAAATTAAAAAAAAAGAAGATGGGGATACACACAGGACAGGATGAATACACGGAAAAAGAAAAGGATACACAGGAGAGAGGAGAATACACACAGGAGATGGGGATACACACAAGAGAGAGGGGCATACACACAGGAGAGGGTGATACACACAGGAGAAAGGGGGATACACACAGGTGAGAGAAGAATACACACAGAAGAGGGAATACACACAAGAGAGAGGCATACACACAGGAGAGAGGAGGATAGACACAGCAGAGAGGAGGATACACAAAGGAGAGAGGAAATACACACAAAAGAGAGGGAGATACACACAGAAGAAAGGGGGATACACACAGGAGAGAAAGGAAATACACAGAGGGATGAGGACAGATACACACAGGAGAGAGGATCATACACACAGGAGACAGGAAGATACACAGAGGAGAGAGAAAGATAAACACAGGAGAGAGGAAGATACACAGGAGAGAGGAAGATACACACAGGAGAGAGGATACACACAAAAGAGAAAAGGATACACAGAGGAGACAGAAGGATACACAAAGTAGAGAGGGGCATACACACAGAAAAGGGGATACACACAAAGAGAGGAGGATACACACAGGAGAGGGGGATACACACAAGTGAGAGAGGCGTATACACAGGAGAGAGGAAGATACACACAGGAGAGTGGAGGATACAACCAGGAGAGAGGTTATACACACAGAAGAGAGGAGGATACACACAGGAGAAAGGGGATAGACACAGGAAAGGGGGATACACACAGGAGAGTGGGAAAACACAAGGGAAAGAGGAGGATACACAAAGGATATAGGAAGATACACACAGGAGAGAGAAAGATACACACAGGAGAGAGAAAGATACACACAGGAGAGAGGAGGATACACACAGGAGAGAAAAGGAAACACACAGGAGAGAGGAAGATACACACAAGGGAAGGGGGATACACACAGGAGAGTGCAGCATACACACAGGAGGGAGGGGATACACACAGGAGAGGGGATACACACAGGAGAGGGGATACACACAGGAAAGGGAGAATACACACAGGAGAGAGGAAGATACACACAGGAGAGGGAAGATACACACAGGAGATAGGGAATACACACAGGAGAGGGGGATACACACAAAAGAGAGTGGCATACACAGGAGAGAGGAGGATACACACAGAGGAGAGGGGGGATACACACAGGAGGAAGTGGAAATACACACAGGAGATTGAGGCATACAAACAGGCAGGAAGAAGATATACACAGGAGATGGAGGCATACACACAGGAGAGAGTGGGATACACACAGGGAAAGAAGGATAAATACAGGAGAGAGGAAGATACACACAAAAGAGTGCAGGATACAGACAGAAGAGAGAAGGATAAATGCAAAAGAGAGAAGGATACACACAGGAGAGAGGAGGATACACGCAGGAGAGAGGAGGATACACAAAGGAGAGAAAAGGGATTCACACAGGAAAGGGGGATACACACTGAAGAGAGGAGGATACACACAGGAAAGGGAGAATACACACAGGAGAGAGGAGGATACACACAGGAGAGAGGAGGATACACACAGGAGAGAGGGATACACACAGAAGAGTGGTGATACACACAGGAGAAAGGAGGGTACACACAGGAGAGAGGGGATACACAGATGAGAGAGAGGAGAATACACAAAGGAGAGGGGATTCACACAGGAGAGAGGAGGATACACACAGGAGAAAGGAGAATCAATATCATGAAAATGGCTATACTGCCCAAAGTAATTTACACAATCAATGCTATCCCCATCAAACTACCATTGAATTTCTTCACAGAACTGGAAAAAAACCACCATGAATTTCATATGGAACCAAAAGAGCCGCATAGCCAAGTCAATTCTAAGCAAAAGAACACAGCGGGAGGCATCACACTACCAGACTTCAAACTATACTACAAGGCTACAGTAATCAAAACAGCATGGTACTGGTACCAAAACAGAGATATAGACCAATGGAACAGAACAGAAGCATCGGAGGCAACACAACATATCTACAACCATATAATCTTTGATAAACCAGACAAAAACAAGCAATGGGGAAAATTCCCTGTTTAATAAATGGTGTTGGGAAAACTGGCTAGCCATGTGCAGAAAGCAGAAACTGGACCCCTTCCTGACACCTTACACTAAAATTAACTCCAGATGGATTAAAGACTTAAACATAAGACCTGGCACCATAAAACCCTAGAAGAAAATCTAGGCAAAACCATTCAGGACATAGGGTAGGCAAGGACTTCATGACCAAAACACCAAAAGCATTGGCAACAAAAGCCAAAATAGACAAATGGGACCTAATCAAACTCCACAGCTTCTGCACGGCAAAAGAAACAGTCACTAGAGTGAATCGGCAACCATCAGAATGGGAAAAAATCTTTGCAGTTTACCCATCTGACAAAGGGCTGATATCCAGAATTTACAAAGAACTCAAACAGATTTACAGGAAAAAAAACAAAACAAGCCCATTCAAAAATGGGCAAAGGATATGAACAGACACTTTACAAAAGAAGACATACATGAGGCCAACAAACACATGAAAAATGCTCATCATCACTGGTCATTAGAGATGCAAATCAAAACCACATTGAGATACCATCTCACGCCAGTTAGAATGGCGATCATTAAAAATCTGGAGACAACAGATGCTGGAGAGGATGTGGAGAAATAGGAACACTCTTACACTGTTGGTGGGAGTGTAAATTAGTTCAACCATTGTGGAAGACAGTGTGGCGATTCCTCAAGGACCTAGAAATAGAAATTCCATTTGACCCAGCAATCCCATTACTGGGTATATATCAAGGACTATAAATCGTTCTACTATAAGGACACATGCACACGAATGTTCATTGCAGCACTGTTTACAATAGCAAAGACCTGGAACCAACCCAAATGCCCATCGATGATAGACTGGACTGGGAAAATGTGGCACATATACACCATGGAATATTATGCAGCAATCAAAATGATGAGTTTGTGTCCTTTGTAAGGACATGGATGAATCTGGAGAACATCATTCTCAGCAAACTGACACAAGAACAGAAAAGAAATACATATACTCACTCATAGGTGGGTGAGAAAAATGAGAACACATGGACACAGAGAGGCGGTCTACTATACACTGGGGACTGTTGGGGAAATGGGGAGGGACAGTGGGGGGCTGGGGATAGCCTGGGATGAATGCCAAGTGTGGGTGAAGGGAGGAAGGCAGCAAAACACACTGCCATGTGTGTACCTATGCAACTATCTTGCACGTTCTGCACATGTACCCCAAAACCTATAATGCATTAAAAATTTAAAAATTAAAAAAAGAAGATGGGGATACACACAGGACAGGATGAATACACGGAAAAAGAAAAGGATACACAGGAGAAAGGAGAATACACACAGGAGATGGGGATACACACAAGAGAGAGGCATACACACAGGAGAGGGGATACACACAGGAGAAAGGGGGATACACACAGGTGAGAGAAGAATACACACAGAAGAGGGAATACACACAAGAGAGAGGCATACACACAGGAGAGAGGAGGATAGACACAGCAGAGAGGAGGATACACAAGGAGAGAGGAAATACACACAAAGAGAGGAGATTCACACAGAAGAAAGGCGGATACACACAGGAGAGAGGATACACACAGGAGATTGAGGCATACACACAGGAGAGAGGATCATACACACAGGAGACTGGAAGATACACAGAGGAGAGAAAGATAAACACAGGAGAGAGGAAGATACACAGGAGAGAGGAAGATACACACAGGAGAGAGGATACACACAAAAGAGAAAAGGATACACAGAGGAGACAGAAGGATACACAAAGTAGAGAGGGGCATACACACAGAAGAGGGCGATACACAAAGAGAGAGGAGGATACACACAGAGAGGGGATACACACAAGTGAGAGAGGCGTATACACAGGAGAGAGAAAAATACACACAGGAGAGTGGAGGATACAACCAGGAGAGAGGATACACACAGAAGAGAGGAGGATACACAGGAGAGAGGATACACACAGAAGAGAGGAGGATACACACAGGAGAGTGGGGAAAACACAAGGGAAAGAGGAGGGATACACAAAGGATATAGGAAGATACACACAGGAGAGAAAAATACACATAGTAGAGAGAAGAATACACACAGGAGAGAGGAGGATACACACAGGAGAGAAAGGAAATACACAGAGGGATGAGGACAAATACACACAGGAGAGGGGATACACACAGGAGAGGGGATACACACAGGAGGGTGATACACACAGGAGGGAGGGGATACACACAGGAGATAGGGAATACACACAGGAGAGGGAAAGAGATACACACAGGCGAGAGGGATACGCTCAGGAGACGGGAGATACACACAGGAGATAGGGAATACACACAGAGAGGATACACACAAAGAGAGTGGCATACACAGGAGAGAGGAGGATACACACAGGAGGAGGAGGATACACACAGGAGGAAGTGGAAATACACACAGGAGATTGAGGCATACAAACAGGCAGGAAGAAGATATACACAGGAGAGAGGATACACACAGGAGAGAGGGGATACACACAGGAAAGAAGGATAAATACAGGAGAGAGGAAGATACACAGGAGAGAGGAGGATACACACAGAAGAGAGGAGGATATCCACAGAAGAAAAAGGGTATACAGAAAAAGAGAAAGGGGTTACACACAGGAGAGTGGGGAAAACACAAGGGAAAGAGGAGGGATACACAAAGGATATAGGAAGATACACAGGAGAGAAAAATACACACAGTAGAGAGAAGAATACACACAGGAGAGAGGAGGATACACACAGGAGAGAGGAGGATACACACAGGAGAGAGGAAGATACACACAAGGGAAGGGATACACACAGGAGAGTGGAGGATACAACCAGGAGAGAGGATACACACAGGAAAGGGATACACACAAAAGAGAGGAAAATACACACAAAGAGAGGGATACACACAGGAGAGAGGGATACACACAGGAGACTGGAAGATACACACAGGAGATAGGGAATACACACAGGAGAGGGGATACACACAAAGAGAGTGGCATACACAGGAGAGAGGAGGATACACAGAGGAGAGAAAGATACACACAGGAGGAAGTGGAAATACACACAGGAGATTGAGGCATACAAACAGGCAGGAAGAAGATATACACAGGAGATGGAGGCATACACACAGGAGAGTGGGATACACACAGGAAAGAGGAGGATACACACAGGAGAGAGGAGGATACACACAGGAGAGAGGAGGATACACACAGGAGAGAGGAGGATACACACAGGAGAGGAGGATACACACAGGAGAGAGGAGGATACACACAGGAGAGAGGAGGATACACACAGGAGAGAGGAGGATACACACAGGAAAGGGATACACACAGGAGAGAGGAGGATACACACAGGAGAGAGGAGGATACACACAGGAGAGAGGAGGATACACACAGGAGAGAGGAGGATACACACAGGAGAGAGGGGATACACACAGAAGAGTGGTGATACACACAGGAGAGGAGGATACACACAGGAGAGAGGGATACACACAGGAGAGAGGAGGATACACAAAGGAGAGGGGGATACACACAGGAGAGAGGGGATACACTGAAAAAGGAGGATACACACAGGAGAGAGGAGGATAAACACAGTAGAGAAGGATATACACAGGAGAGAGGGACATACACACAGGAAAGGGAGACAAACACAGGAGAAAGGGGGATAGACACAGGAAAGGGGAGAATACACAAAGGAGAGGGGGATACACACATGAGAACAGGGCATACAAAAAACAAAAAACAAACAAACAAACAAACAAAAAATGACAAGTTTATGTCCTTTGTAAGGACATGGATGAATCTGGAGAACATCATTCTCAGCAAACTGTCACAAGAACAGAAAAGGAAATACCACATTTTCTCTCTCATGGGCGGGTGAGAAAAATGAGAACACATGGACACAGGGAGGGGGGTACTACACACTGGGGTCTATTTGGAGGAATAGCGGAAGGACAGCGCGGGGGAGCTGGGGAGGGATAGCCTGGGGAGAAATGCCAAATGTGGGTTAAGGGTCGGAGGGCAGGAAAACACACTGCCATGTGTGTACCTATGCAACTATCTTGCACGTTCTGCACATGTACCCCAAAACCTAAAATGAAATAAAAATTAAAAAATTAAAAATTAAAAAAATAAAAATAAATATACATTGAATAGTGAGATTAAACTAATTAACAATACATTAAGGTACCTTTTAGGTACCTTTTATTGTGATGAGAACACTTGAAATTCCCTCTTTAAGCAATTTCAAAAATACAATTAGCTATTTGTTTATAACTATAGCTGCCAAGCTCTTTTGAACTTATTGCCCCTATCTGAAATTTTGTGTGCCAAAAGGTAAATATCTCTCCAGCTACCTTCCTAACCCTGGCATCCAGCATTTTCTCTGACTCTTAGTCTAACATTTTATTAATAGATTCCACATAGAAGTAAGATCCTGTAGTGTTTTTCCATGCCTGGTTTATTTCACATAGTGTCTTCTAGGTTTCTCTATGTCATCTCAAATGGCAAAACTTCCTTACTTTTTAAGGCTGATTAATATTTTATTGTGTATATATACCACATTTTCTTTATTCATCTGCTCATGGACACTTAGGATTGTTTTTATATTTTGGCTAATGTAAAGAATGCTGCAGTAACCATGGGAGTACAGATATCATTAACATATTGATTTCATTTTATGTACCCAGTAATGAGATTACTGAATCATACAAAAGTTCTATTTTTAATTTTTTGAGGTACTGGTATACTATTTTTTAATAATGTATGTAGTAATTTATATTCCCACCAACAGTATGTAAGCATTTCCTGTTTTCCACATCTTGCCAATACTAACCATTTGTCTTTTTGATAATACCATTATGGCAGGTGTAAAGTAATACCCCATTATGGTTTTAATTTGCATTTCCATGATGATTAGTGATGAGCATTTTAAATTTAACTGTTGGCCATTTTTGTCTATTTAAGTCCTTGGTTTATTTTTAATTATATTGTTTGTTTTCTTTCTGTTGAGCTCTTTGTATACTTTAGATGTTAACCCCCTTGTCTCTTCACTCTGTTGATTGTTTCCTTGGTTGTGCAGGTTTCTAGTTGATATAATCCCATTTGTCTGTGTTTGTTTTTTTTGCTTATGAGGTGGGGGAAGTATCTTAAAAATTATCATCCAAATGAATATCAAGAAGTTTATTCCAGTAGTTTTATAGTTTTAGTTTTTTGTTTCATCTTTAATTCCTTTTGAGTTGATTTTTTTATGTGTTCTCAGAGAGGGTACAATTTTATTTTTCAGCACATGGATGTCCATTTGCCCCAACCCAGTTAACTGAAGACACTGTCCTATCTCCATTTTGTGTTCCTGGCATCATCACATCACTGTAAATATGTAGTTTTATATCCAAGTTTCCTATTGTACTGGTGTACGTGTCTGTTTCTATACCATCACCATGATGTTTTGATTACTATAGCTTTGTAGTATACTTGAAATCAAATAATGTGTGCAATGCCTCTGGTTTGTTCTTTCGCTGAAAATTGCTGTGAGTCCAAGGAAAAGTCTGGTACTCATTTCTCTCTCCTTGGGGAATGCAAGGTACCTTGTTTCAAGTTGTACTGCTGGTCAGGAAAGGGGTAGCAGGGACAATGTAAATACTCTTTTGCCCGTGTTTAATGCATTTTTTTTAGTTCTGTTCTACATCTAGATGCTGTAATCTCTGGTCTGGTTTGTTTAGCTCTTTTGAAAGTGCATTTTGCATGTAGGCAGTAATTTAAGTTGCTGTTTCTACAGGGGGATTCAAGTTATAATGTCTTACTCTGCCATCTTGCAATAGCTAAACCTAATTCCAAAGTTTAATATCTGTTGCTTTATACAATTGTTTTTTTTTTAAATCAGGCAGAAAAACAACATTACTACAAAATACCATCTTTAATATTTACCTATGTAGTTATTTCTAGCATTGCTCTGTATTTATGGTAATTATTTTACCTTCCTTCAGCCTGATAAAACTTCTCTCCCATAATTCTTGTGTTTTTTTCTTTTATATTTGAAGTATTTATTTTGCCTTCTTTTGAAGAATATTCTATTAAATTTCTATAATATTATTTGAGACATTTTCTGATAGCACTGTAAGTATGTCATCCCACTGTGTTCTGTGTTTAGTTTTTCTCAAAGTTGGTTGTTAATCTATTAAAGCCACTTTTATGTGATGATTCACTTCTCTCTTCCTGATTTCAAGAGTCTATTTCTGTTTTGTTTTTCAAAGTTTGACTCTGATTTGTCTAAGTTTGCATCTCTTGCAGTTTATCTAAGTTAGAGTTGTCTGAACTTTGATGTGTTAGTTTTTTCAGACTTTGAAAGTTTGTGGTCATTTTTTCTTCAAATATTTGTAGGCTGTTTATTCTGCTTTAACTCTAGAATTTCTCTTCTGTTTTAAATAATATCTTTACTGATGTGTTCTCTTTTGTTAGACATTATTTCAATCTTTCCATAGTTATTCAAGAATGGTTCATTTAGTTCTTTGCATATATTTGTATTAGCCAATTTTGTTTCTACTGAATGCTTTTTATTCTTGTGTAAGTGCCATAATTTCCTGGTGTGTTTCTTCCTCTCTCCTAATCAAACCAGCTACCTCAAGTTTAATTTTCCTGAGCTATTCTTTTCACATTTAGCCATAAGAGTCTTTCAGTAGCTTAGCGATAAACTAGTGATTGATCAGAGATCTCCTGAAATGCTCTGAAACATGCAAGGGGCCTTCTGTGTTACCAGAAATACACCCCAATTCACCCTTCATTTGCTAGTTTAACTCATTTTTATTTTATTTATTTTGCATTTGCTGTTCCTAAATTTAGGTAGCTACATTTGTAAACATTTGCCACTAATTGTTTTCTAACTATGCCCTGGGGTTAGATAAAGCCTATCGCAGAAAATGGACCTTTCCAGAGTAACTGTCAGACAGGTCAAATGGTGACAGTCCTTAAAGAGATTATGCCCTAAGGTGTGAATTAAACCCATAAAGGTAAGTAGTTAGAGGTAGATTGGGCTCTGGAGTCTGCAGCATCAGTCATACCCAGGAGAAAAAAAACTTTAGGAAGAGCATTGGTATATTTTCCAAATGCTATTCTGACCCCTCTAGTGAAGGCTACAAGGTTGGTGTTCATAGCTAACAGAGTGGTTTGCCTGCTGGTTGTCAATGTTACTGCAGAGCTGAGGAGAGGGCATGGGAAGAGGGTAAGTAAGTTACATAGCCACAAAGCTCACTCTTCTTACCAAGATTCAGCCATTTACTTGAGTGAAATGCAAATCTTGGGGTAGAGTCCCCAGCTCTAGGGTTGATTTTCGACAATTTATTCATGAAGAAAATAATTATCAGAGGTCTTTTTTCCAAAAGTGCTTTTCCTGCAGAGTATTCATGAGTATGCAAATAAAGTAGATGAAAACATTTATATATGGCATTTTGATCCTGACATAACTTACTGTAGGCATTCACACATGAATCATAGTTACATGAATATTCTCAGTAATATGGATTCTACTTAAATACAATGAAATGTCAAGATTATTGAACAATATGCATCCTTACCATAGCTACTCAAAATAAACCAAGCATGAAAAGGTTTTTCATTTAGCATCACCTGAAATCCTCAAACTTGTGCACTTTGCCAATAAGAACTGTAGAATTTTTTTTTTTTTAATTTTTATTGCATTATAGGTTTAGGGGTACATGTGCAGAACGTGCAAGATAGTTGCATAGGTACACACATGGCAGTGTGTTTTGCTGCTTTCCTCCCCTTCACCCACACTTGGCATTCATCACCAGGCTATCCCTCCCCAGCCCCCCCCCACTGTCCCTCCCCCATTCCCCCCAATAGACCCCAGTGTATAGTAGACCGCCTCTCTGTGTCCATGTGTTCTCATTTTTCTCACCCACCTATGAGTGAGTATATGCAGTATTTCCTTTTCTGTTCTTGTGTCAGTTTGCTGAGAATGATGTTCTCCAGATTCATCCATGTCCTTACAAAGGCCACAAACTCATCATTTTTGATTGCTGCATAATATTCCATGGTGTATATGTGCCACACTTTCCCAGTCCAGTCTATCATCATTGGGCATTTGGTGGTCCTAAATTTAGGTAGCTACATTTGTAAACATTTGCCACTAATTGTTTTCTTTCTTTCTTTCTTTTTTTTAAAGCACTGTTTTAATATAAATTGAGTTTTCTAAGACTACAATTACGGAGTAATGGTTGTGCTTTGTCTATGCCCTGGGGTTAGATAAAGCCTATGGAAGAAAATGGACCTTTCCAGAGTAACTGTCAGACAGATCAAATGGTGACAGTCCTTAAGGAGATTATGCCCTAAGGTGTGAATTAAACCCATAAAGGTAAGTAGTTAGAGGTAGATTGGGCTCTGGAGTCTGCAGCATCAGTCATACCCAGGAGAAAAAACCTTTAATTAGGAAGAGCATTGGTTTATTTTCCAAATGCTATTCTGATCCCTGTAGTGAATGCTACAAGGTTGGTGTTCATAGCTAACCGGGTGGTTTGCCTGTTGGTTGTCAATGTTACTGCAGAGCTGGGGAGAGGGCATGGGAAGAGGGTAAGTAAGTTACATAGCCACAAAGCTCACTCTTCTTACCAAGATTCAGCCATTTTCTTGAGTAAAATGCAAATCTTGGGGTAGAGTCCCCAGCTCTAGAGTTGATTTTTGACAATTTATTCATGAAGAAAATAATTATCAGAGGTCTTTTTCCCAAAAGTGCTTTTCCTGAAGAGTATTCATGAGTATGCAAATAAAGTAGAAAAAGAAAAAACATTTATATATGGGATTTTGATCATGACATAACTTACTATAGGCATTCACACATGAATCATAGTTACATGAATATTCTCAGTAATATGGATTCTACTTAAATACAATGAAATGTCAAGATTATTGAACAATATGCATCCTTACCATAGCTACTCAAAATAAACCAAGCATGAAAAGGTTTTTCATTTAGCATCACCTGAAATCCTCAAACTTGTGCACTTTGCCTATAAGAACTGTAGAATTTTTTTTTTTTTAATTTTTATTGCATTATAGGTTTAGGGGTACATGTGCAGAACGTGCAAGATAGTTGCATAGGTACACACATGGCAGTGTGTTTTGCTGCTTTCCTCCCTTCACCCACACTTGGCATTCATCACCAGGCTATCCCTCCCCAGCCCCCCACTGTCCCTCCCCATTCCCCAATAGACCCCAGTGTATAGTAGACCGCCTCTCTGTGTCCATGTGTTCTCATTTTTCTCACCCACCTATGAGTGAGTATATGCAGTATTTCCTTTTCTGTTCTTGTGTCAGTTTGCTGAGAATGATGTTCTCCAGATTCATCCATGTCCTTACAAAGGCCACAAACTCATCATTTTTGATTGCTGCATAATATTCCATGGTGTATATGTGCCACACTTTCCCAGTCCAGTCTATCATCATTGGGCATTTGGGTTGGTTCCAGTTCTTTGCTATTGTAAACAGTGCTGCAATGAACATTCGTGTGCATGTGTCCTTATAGTAGAACGATTTATAGTCCTTTGGATAGATACCCAGTAATGGGATTGCTGGGTCAAATGGAATTTCTATTTCTAGGTCCCTGAGGAATCGCCACACTGTCCTCCACAATGGTTGAACTAATTTACACTCACACCAACAGTGTAAGAGTGTTCCTATTTCTCCACATCCTCTCCAGCATCTGCTGTCTCTAGATTTTTTTAATGATTGCCATTCTAACTGGCGTGAGATGGTATCTCGATGTGGTTTTGATTTGCATCTCTCTAATGACCAGTGATGATGAGCATTTTTTAGAAATTAATTTATATCTGACGTCTAGCATCTCAATACTACTGTCCTAACCCAACTCCCCCAAACCAGTAAATTATTATCTATTATTTTGTGAGCAGTTACTTTGTGTCAGACACAATTTTAAAATCTCACATATAATTTTCCTAGCAACTCTGGGATAATTACTTCCATTATCTAGATGATACCAGTACATTCAACAACTTGGCAGAAATTTCAGAGCTTCTGAGGGTTAAAGTCATGTCTTAAATCCTTAAATGTAAGTAGCTACAGGTGGATTGTGGCAACAGCCACGCACAATAAAAATATATCTAGGAGAAAAAGCCTTTTTTCACTCTGCCCTTGGGCTGGAGTGCAGCAGCATGATCTCTACCTCCTCGGTACAAGCAATTCTCCTGCCTCAGCCTCCCAACTATCTGGGATTACAGGCACCTGCCATCACATGTGGCTAATTTTTGTCCTTTTAGTAGAGACAGGGTTTTACTATGTAGAACAGGCTGGTCTTCAACTCCTGACCTCAGGAAATCCACCTGCCTCAGCCTCCAAGCTTTAGGTACAAAAGATATTGGTGTAGTTTAAACTCAAGTAACCAATCAGAGCATTACTTTCTCAGCCACATAATTAATTGGTAGTTATGGTCTTAATAGGAATAGGCTTGACATATGCCAGCAGAATGTGTGTTAAATTCTGACCTGATTATATTATAGTCACAGAGACCCCACAATAAATGTCAAAGAAAACTCAGGTTTATCCACAAATGTTTAAGGTCAAAATTTTCTTCAGCGTTCTGTGTCCCTGTGCAGTCAAACCATTACAGCTGTATCTGAAAAGGAGAAGCATACTGTTCACACACTGCTGGGTTGAAGTTTCCCACATGCCATGTTCCAAGGGAATACAACCTGTCTGAATGGGAAGTCTTTAGGACATGTTCTCTATGCAGTCCTTTCTAAATTTTGCATCGATGAATTACATTTGCTTGTCTAAGACAACTTCTGTCCACAGTCTGACTCATAAACGTACTACATGTTTTTCTAAAACACACTGCAGTGTGATTCACACATCCAAGGGCAAGATTGGTTATTAAATCAATGTCAAGCCCTGTGATTTTTCATCAGGTTTGGTTCTGTGATAGGACTACTTAGCTTGAAAATATTTTTGTACTTTGAAAAGTAACTTTAAAACTGTAACAACTAAAGGAGGTCAAGGATGGAAGAATTTCAGATTGCAGTTGTAAGTATATATAAACATATTATGTGTCTCTGCATACAGAGTGAGGAAAATATTAAGACAATTTGCAGTAATCATAGGTTTCTGCTATTAATTTTCTATTATAGTCACTCTACTGTTGCAGCACACATATATAACATTTTAAATAAAGGAATGACCTAAGTATAAGCTCTATGAATGTGTGATTCTGTTTGTTCTTTTATGTTTAGCAAATAGCATAATGCCTGGAATGTAATATACCCTCATTCAGTATTATGAATAAAATAACATTATTTAAAATTTAGCTTTATAATAGCCAAGAAGCAAGTATTCCTAGTTTATAGATGAGTTAATGGAGTCTCTTGCTATAAAGAAAGTTACTGTTAACTGTTCATACTGCTAGTAGATGCAGATCCATCAAACAATGAACTCTCTTCTATCAAATGAAATAATAAGCACCCAATCCATTTTGCAGAAAGCTTAATAAGATAGTGAATCTGATCTTTCAGTCCATGGTTAATGTTTCATCTTAATCATATTTCATAGATCCTTTCTGAAACATACCACTGATACTCTCGTTTAATAAGATGTTATTCTTTTTGAAGTCCTGGGTAGTACCTAGCCCAGATTAGGTGATCTATCAGTGCAATAATTTGAAAACAGTTTCACATTGCTAACACTCTACTACTTGTGGAATATACTTAGCTTTTATGTTAGAATCCCACCTGTGTCCCAAGGTCCAATTCAGATTGTTTCTCTGTAATCACAATTTTAGTCCATTATTTAATATGTGCTTTAACTTTGTGCATCACAGTCTTACCTTCTGGGGTGATTTATTCTATTTTTCAACTAAGTCACAATCCTAGATATTTGAAGTATCAATATGCTAGATGTTTCCATGAAGTTAATTGATTTCTCTCTCTCTCTCTTTTTTTTTTTTTTGAGACAGTCTCCCTTTGTCAGCCAGGCTGGAGTATAGTGGCACAATCTCGGCTCACTGCAACCTCCGCCTTCCAAGTTCAAGTGATTCTCTTGCCTCAGCCTCCTGAGTAGCTGGGACTATAGGCATGTGTCACCATGACCAGATAATTTTTTGCATTCTTAGTAGAGAAAGGGTTTCACCATGTTAGTCAGGATGGTTTGAGCTCCTGACCTCGTGATTTGCTTGCCTTGGCCTCCCAAAGTGCTGGGGTGACAGATGTGAGCCACCTCGCCTAGCCCTATGAAGGTATTTTTATGTGAGATTAACATTTAAATCAGCAGACTGAGTAAAGCAGATTTTCCTCCATGATATGAATGGGCCTCATCTAATCACTTAAAGGTATTAATGATTAAAAGACTGAGTTCACCAGAAGGAAATGAAATTCTGCCAGCAGACTGCTTTTGCAACATTTTCCTGGTCTCCAGCCTACATTGCAGTTGTTATGCTAGTGAGACTCTACAATTACATGAGCCAATTCCTGAAATAAATCTGGGTATATGTATACGTATGCATATACACACCCTATCCTATTTCTCTGAAGAACCCTGACTACAATTCTTTAGACTTTCATGCTTTTTTAGAGAAAACTCTTTGAGTGTTACATTTTTGTGTATTCTTCAGGACCCTTTCTTCCTTCCTCCTTCAAATATTTGCAAAGCATATACTGTGGACTCTCAGATAGAGGGCATCCATGGAGAACTGTTCATGTAACAGTCAATCAGTACATATAGTTTCTGAGTGAATGTTAAATTTACATTCACTCCATTGAATATCTAATGTATCTAAGAACCACTTTGGTTACTAAACTGCTGTTTATGGCTCTGGAACCTGTATTTCTAAGGTGTCTGACTTAAGACTAAGGAGTAACTTAACACAAAGGAAAGAGTCTTGTGTTGATTCCTATTAATTAAAGTGATACTATTATGCCATTATTAAGTAGACATAACTGTTTTAAAATAATCTCAATTTAAGTTGCATAAATTGTGAAAGAACCTCTATTATATTAAGTACTGTTGGTGTTCTTAGGAAGTTTGTTAATCATGAAATGAAGTCGTATGGTGGCAGTACACTGGAATATAATAAAATGCATATATAAATTCAGCTTCTATATTTCTTTCAAAGGAACCATATTTAATTATAAATTCAAACAAAAATTCAGAAGCCCTGATGAATTAGAAACAAATTTTACTTTCATTGAGTCAACAGGTAAATTATTCCTCCGAGTCTAAAGAAATTGCTAGAAACAAAACAAAAAAGACTGTCAAATAAAATGTGAGTAGCAAATACCAGCTACTGTTGTTAATAGTCACTCCTTAATGCTTTCACCTGACAATTACCTGTCTCAAAAATCTTTTTTTCTGGGGGGGTCATTTTTATTTATTTTTATTTATTTTTTAATTTTTATTGCATTATAGGTTTTGGGGTACATGTGCAGAACATGCAAGATAGTTGCATAGGTACACACATGGCAGTGTGTTTTGCTGCCTTCCTCCCCTTCACCCACACTTGGCATTCATCCCCAGGCTATCCCTCCCAGCCCCCCACTGTTCCTCCCCATTCCCCAATAGACCCCACTGTGTAGTAGACCCCTCTCTGTGTCCACGTGTTCTCATTTTTCTCGCCCACCTATGAGTGAGTATATGCGGTATTTCTTTTTCTGTTCTTGCGTCAGTTGCAAGAAATCTTTCTGCTACTGGGTCTCACTGCTCTGTTTGGCTGTATTCTCTATTTCATAATATAATGTAAAAAGAATTTACCTTGTCAGAAATAACACATTCTTTCAACATTAGAGTAAAGGTTACTTTTTTCAAACATTCTTACTGTGTATAAATATATCCAATGGAATTTTATTAACCATCATATGCTCTTAATGGGCATAACAATGGCTGTGCCCAGTGGCATGCTGGTAAATGTTTGACAGCTGGGTCTCAAAACAAAACAAGTCCTAATTTGTAGTGCCTCGATTTTCTTGGTGAAGTACTCTGATTCTTACCAATTTTAAGCTACCAGTGTGAGGTCACTGAATTTGGAGTTGGAAAGAGATGGGCACAGTCAGCTATCAAGAGTCAGTAAAGACTGGCACCAGCATGAATTGGCATCAGCATACAGCTGCTTGTGCCAGTGGCTCTCAGTGCTCCTTAGTCCTAAATTATGTGAATAGTAAGACTGCACCAAGCTGATTTGCTCAATTATTCACAAGTATGCCATTTTGACAGACAATCTACTTCTTTCATTGAGGCTTGAATTTGCAAATTGTACATTTAGACACATGCTAATAATCTCAATTCTGATCAGACTTTTTAGTGATTTAAGCATCTACATATAATAATAGCAACAACATGCCAGCATAATTGCATAGTATTTTATACTTTTGAAAGCCACAGATGTAGATAATCTCACTTAAATTTCATAATCTCCAATGAGTATTATTCCCATATTGTAGATAGGAAGAATCAGACTTAAAAAGTTCAAAAGACTTGGACCTAAGGACAGGTCATGGAAGCAACAGAGCTGAATGGCAGAAATAGAAGTATCCAGGAACACTGTGAATGAGCACATTAAGTTTCCATAAACAGATTTAAAATAACACCCGACAAGCAAAATGTGTACATTCCTTGCTAAATACAACACGATATGACACTGGCAATTTCTGAAAAATTTATTTTCAACAAGCATTTTCACCCATAGCATTTTAGGTATTTAGAGAAAAAGGCACTGCCAAATGCCAGGAATTATATTTGTTTCCTTATATCAAAATGCATATTTAATTTCTACAACACTCTAAGTTTCACATTATTTTGGCATTTGCTATACAGGGAGACAAAAGTCAGAGAGGATGAGTAATCTGCTCAAAGAGACATGGTGGGAAATAACTGAAATAGAAACCACATCTAAATATGTTTAGCTCTACATTCCACAAATCCTTTTTCATCCTATTTTATTGATTCTTTCTCTCAGAGATACAATTTATAAGTCAGCAAGTAAGAGGTCTTTTTCCATCTTTGGGTAAAAATCACCTTTGGCCCAATAACTGCAGTCAGTATACGGAAGGAGATGCCAATAAATCTATATTAATAAACTGACTTCCTCTATTTTAAATTACATTGTCAAGCCCAAATTTCACAATTCTTCAGACAGAACTTTTGGTCATTTTTTCCCCACACTTAAAACATTAAGCAAATTGACCAAGCATCACCAAAGAAGAAACTTAAATGCTATATTGTTAAATTACTTTGATAAATAAGAATATGTTTGTCCACTTTGCATTCATATTAAATATCATAGTATTTACAAAGCAGAACACCGTAGATTGTACAATTTTTGGAACATTTTAAAAATTCAGCATTTAACACACAAACTAGAATACACTGTACCAAAGGGGTATCAAAAAGAGGACAACAAGATTACCCACAGGGTAGACACCACAAAATGAGAATCCATGGGCTAATTCAGGTACTGAGCAAGCCAAAGGATGGAGCACCAGATACAATGTCAGAAGCACTAAGGATATGAACCTTGTCCTATCATAACTCAGGTTGAAAAGGAGGAGCTGACATACAAATATCAGGTATCTCAGAATACTTTAATTAAGGCTTATAAGATTCATCTTACCTATGTTGTAATGTTCACAAGGATTTCTGGAACTATTGGACTTGCAATAGATGAAAATATATGTATTTCTTTTGCAAAACCATCAAAATGAGTGAAAAATAATCATCATACAATCTTTCAGTTACAGTTTGCTGGGAATGATGTTGAGATGATAAGATTTTGTATTCAGAAATATTGTTAGCATTAAGAATAATCATCCAAGCTTATTAAATATTTATTCTTATTTTACACATGACTTAGGTTATGTAGACTTAGTGAAAACACACAAACCAAAAGAATTATGATACAAAGTGTTATTTTAAAAATATGTTTCAGAAAAGAGAGTTTGTTCAGAACTTGGCATCCAGATTCCTTGAAAAAGTCACTGGATTCTGCAAATGCCCTTTTGACTAATGAATTGCAAGGCACTCTTTCTTATAAATATCTCAGTATTGAGTTTTATATGTCAAATTTGGTATTGCTACTCAAATTTGGTAATGGGAAGGCTTTCTTCATATATTTACTTTTTAGCATTTTTACACTTAGAAAAATGATCAATATGCATTGAAGAAAACTTAGAAAATTCAAGTAAAAGGAAGTATCAAAATATTCAATGATCTGCAACAGAAAACTTAAACATTCATATCTATGTTTGAAACTTTGTATCTCTCAACCTACATAAACATGTATGAGATAATTTTAAACCAGAACATAATGTCTAAAATCTGCTTTTTCCCTTAGCAGTATATTGTCATACATTTCTTAATTATAAGAATCAAATTACTGCATATTAACTCATTTTGTAGACACATTGTAATGTATTTAAACCAGCTTCTATTTTTTATATATTTCCATCATTTTTAATATTTTGTGAGCATGAATATATGTCAGTTATCTCTCTGTACATCTCTGTGTACTTGTACAATTTTTGTATAATATTTTAGAATTGATAAAATAGATCTTAAAAACAATTTTGATATGTCTTCTTAAATTGTCTCCTCTAAAGTTTTTACCAGCGAAGTCTTAGGCAATCAGGCAGAACAAGAGAAATACTAAATATGGGCTGGGTTTCTTTAACACTTGTTCTGTTAATGTGCATTTCACAAAGGTGCCCTTGGTCCTTCCTGATGGCCTTATGCAAAAATCAAGTACTCCAAGTAACTGACACAATGAACCTGAAAGAAGCAAAACTACTGGAAAGATTATAGAGCTCCTCCTCCAACTCCCATTAAATACAGAGTGAACATGCCATGTATGACTGATGAAACCATGCTTAATGGATCCCTGGGGTCCTCAGTTGCAGCCTCTGCATTCTCCTTACTTTATCCTCCTTTTACTTCCTCAAGGAGCTGCCAATTTATTTTGAATCCTAAACACAGTACATGTTTTTCCATCCATCCCTCCCACTAACCTGACTTAGCTACACCTTAATTTGAAAGGAAAGAAAAGCCTCCTTAACAATATCCACCCTTTACCTTAACTTATTCTTGTTTCTTCTTTTCAGTTTTGTTTTTGAGAAAACTCAGAGTGAATAAATGCACACCTGGATTCTGGGTGCAGAAACCCTGGATTCATGTAAAATCTCTCCCTGTGTTTGAGTGTGTGCTCCCAGGCAAGCCTTTGTATTTTTCCTCGATAATTAAAAATGTCTTCCTAGACATGATTCTGTAAGATTTAAGATATATAAATTAAAACACTTTTTAACTGCTCTGACAGTCACTTTTCCCAGTTATCTGCACTCCTTAGCCCTTCAATAAATCCTTGGAGACAAAAATAAGTAATTTATTCTTTCTAATCCACAGATAAAGTATGAAGAATGAGCTATGTTTAGAATCATCTGTTGTCTTGATAAAATGGGTCAAACATCACCCTTGTTTTTTAAGCCATTTTAAATAGCTACTTTTGATTGATTGAAACACCTTTGTTATTTTCTTTTGAGAATTTATAAACTATGGATAATATTTGCTGTTATTTGAAAGTTGTTTGCCATTCATGCAATCAATACATTCTTTTTTTTAATTTTTATTGCATTATAGGTTTTGGGGTACATGTGCAGAACGTGCAAAATACATTCTTAATATAATTCCACTGTTTATTTTTCTGGATAGCATATAGTTTCAGAACCCCAAACCACCTACAGCTGTATATTTTTGTTCTTTTTATTGGGAGGTGTAATCTGTTTTGCCCACCCAGGATGAAAGGGTATCAACAATAACAGAGAGAAAAAAAAGAGTTAGCATTAAATGATAGTCTTCCAGACAACCATATGACATGTGAACAAATTTAAAGAAGGATATCTGTTACCCTTTCATACCAGTCACTCTTCTGTCACCTTAACATTTGGAATCTAAAGCATTTCAATAATGAGTGAGTGAACTTAATATTAAAAATATATATTTTGAGACTTTTTCTCTAATACTTTTGTTTTTTTAATTTTTATTGCATTTTAGGTTTTGGGGTACATGTGCAGAACGTGCAAGATAGCTGCATAGGTACACACATGGCAGTGTGTTTTGCTGCCTTCCTCCCCTTAACCCACATTTGGCACTTCACCCCAGGCTATCCCTCCCCAGCTACCCCCCAACTGTCCCTCCCCTATTCCCCCCAATAGAACCCAGTGTGTAGTACCCCCCTCCCTGTGTCCATGTGTTCTCATTTTTCTCACCCGCCTATGAGTGAGAAATATGCGGTATTTCCTTTTCTGTTCTTGTGTCAGTTTGCTTAGAATGATGTTCTCCAGATTCATCCATGTCCTTACAAAGGACATAAACTCGTTATTTTTGATTGCGTGGAGATTCCTCAAGGACCTAGAAATAGAAATTCCATTTGACCCAGCAATCCCATTACTGGGTATCTATCCAAAGGAATATAAATCATTCTACTATAAGGACACATGCACACGAATGTTCATTGCAGCACTGTTTACAATAGCAAAGAACTGGAACCAACCCAAATGCCCATCGATGATAGACTGGACTGGGGAAATGTGGCACATATACACCATGGAATATTATGCAGCAATCAAAAATAATGAGTTTTTCTAATACTTAGAAAAGGTATTTAGCTGAAAATATTTGTGTTTCTTTTTTATGCTATTAAAAAATCACAACTTAGTGAAAAGTATGTTGACTAGAGTCATTTTATTAACAGTATGAGATTTAAAATGGGTTATATGCTTTTTTGTTTTTCTTACTATGCCTAATATATTTAATATACTTGACATGAAGGTATTTTAAAAGTATTTCAAAGAAAAATTATCTAGACTCCTTAGGTTAATGACTTCTTATTTTGTCTGCACATTATGATGGAAGTAAAGTGATCCAGAACTCTGGTTTACCACAGCACAGTGAATGACTACCTGCCAATTTACTCAATTAAGTTTCAGAATAACTTCTCTTTTCGACATGAATAGTTTTCTCATGGCAACAACAACAAAAAAGTAAATGGAAACATTGAGAGAATGTGCCTTTATATAGATCAATTTGAAAAACAACCCCTCATATCTGCCCTTTGTTAACAAGCCTGTGAAAAAAATAAATACAGAAAGTATTAGAAACAAGTTTTTCATTTCTAAACATATACAAAAGCAATGAGATCATGACTGCGATGCCGAAAACAAAAGTATTGAAATAGATATGTGACTTCACTGGGGTAACAGATGCTTGACTAATTCAAGATATCAACAAGGATGTGAAAACAGTAGGCTATAAAGTCACCCCATGATGCGGCAAAGCTTGGAAATTGTAAAAGATGCAGTTCACTGAATTGCTAGCTTAATTGTGTCAACTACTGTTGCTACTAAAACTTGATTTTTAAAACTTTATTTGATTTCTCTATTGCATCACCTTCCACAGCTTAAAGTATACTAATTATAGTTATAATTTAATAACACTAGGCACTGTAAGTTTAACAATTCTAATGCTAATACATGAAAATGAAAGAGGATCTGTAAATTATAGAAAAATTATGACATTCTCTCTAAACTACTCTTTCTTTTTGAGAGTGAGGAGGGGAAGTTCTTGTTTCTGTTTTCTAGATTCATTCTCATTGCTTTCATATTTCAGGCAATGCCAAGGCTGGTTTCATAAATATGTTAATCTAGGTAATTATCTCAGACTAACCTGATCTCAATTAAGTTACTTAGCAGGAATGTACCACATGGAGTGGCCTGTCAGTAGGCTTAAAACCATAGATTATCAGCAAAAATAACTTTCTGTAATAGAGGTCAAAGGGACTGGGTTGAGAACTGCAATATCCAATATTATTCATCCAGAAATTATTCACTATTTGTTTATGGACAAGCGGAGAGATAAACTAAGTATCAGTACTAGCCCAAATATTAATTCAGAAAAGTCAAAAATTAGCCCTCCCAGGAAAATGGCATTTATGTACAAGTCTTTTCTTGATGCCAATGATCTCTCTCTGTTCCTCTGTCTCTTCTTTTCCCACCTCAGTTTCCTATCACACTAGGTTAACTGTATTAGCTAGCAGCTTTCAGATCCACTGGGTGGCTAGGTGTGCCCTTAGTGTTAGCAGGTAACACAAGACAGATATGTTCCTATGCTTCTATCTGGCTACACTCAAACCAAATGCAAATGCAGGGGATTTTTAAAATATGGAGTTCTGACCTTTATAACAACAACAACTACAACAAAAAAAGCAAGTGAAAAAATATATAAGAGAAATAAAAATATTCTAGACAAATTTAGAATATGATTTTAGTTGTTGATTTGAGAAAGATACATGGAAATGGCCAACCAGTTTTCTTGGTCATTCACATTTCTTGTATATTGGCCTGTTCTATATTTTGGAATCTCTGTTTTTAGCATGATTTTGTTTTGTTTTTCTTTGTTAATCTTTTGGATTCTTCTTCTCTATTTTCTTTTTGAGAATGCTGCTGAGTGCAGCCTGAAGGACCTGAGCTTTCCATTATAGGATATGTTCTATGTTGGCAAGCCAAGGGCATAAGAATGAGATAAGTAGAAGAGAGATATGGGGAAGGCTTTTACTTGGTTATGCTAAGGAGTTTGACTATTTCAAACTCAGTTTTTCAAGACATGAAATTTGGAGCTAAAGCACAAACAATAATAGAGTATTTCCTACATATGGTAGCTGTGTTCTCTGAACCTACTGTCTTCAGAATTCTGTGGTAGATGGAGGAAGTTTTGATCCTGACTTGGTAATCATCAAATGTGTGATATCTCTCCTCTCCCCAACCCCATACACTCCACAGGAAATTGTAAGTATTTGATATTAGAGACAACTATTTAGATCACAAATAGGGTTAATAGGGTTTTGTCTTCAGATTTTATTAGTAATTTGGACAGTACAAAACTATTCCAGCTATTTCTTATTCTAGGTAACAAGTTAATGAGTACACAATTTGCCACACTATTTTTGATGGTCTACCTAGATTGCCAACAATGTTCATGGCTCCTCTTTCAACCAAGGCTCCAATGTGAGGAAAACAACCATCCACAAAAGCACCACCAGCTAACTCAGGACACACACACACATACACACATGCACATGCACACACACACACACAGTGAACATGAAATAACCTCTTCTTTTAAATTTCTAAACTGAAATTTTGGCTTCATTACAATTAGCATAACCTAGTCTATTCAGACAGTTACATGAAAAAAGTATGAAGAAATTATGTTTTCACCTTAAATAGAAATGTCAATAGCTGGAAATAATGAACTTAGATTTGTTTGCTAGATTTGTGTATTAGTAGAAATAGCATGTTTTGATGTGTATTAGTGAAATTTGGTAACTATTGTACATGTTACATTCGTATAGTATGTCTATACTTTGTTAAACATCATTGTATAAACTGGGGAATAGATGGTATTTTTCATGCAACAGATAAAAATGTTTTCCAACATTCCCAAGTTAAGTCACACAAGAAATATGATGAGCAAAAATGTCAGGTTCTTACACAAAGGGAGACAATAACAAAACACATGAGTGAAACCAAAATGACCTAAAAACAACATACTGTACAATACATCAAAGCACTGAATTTTAAGTGCTTCATGAAAACACCTTCTTCAGATTTCTCTCAAAATAAGTTCCCTTGAGTCTTATGTGTGAACATACATTTAACAAATTCCCTGTCCCCCTTGGAAATGCAAATGCTGCTACTCATCTCCACCTACTTACATCAACATTTTCTTTGGCAACAACTATTGGGAAAATTTCAAGTCCTATATTGCAAAAGTCGTGCAATAGAATTTGAAAGCATGAGTAAGATATCTTAACCTGACTGATGCTTGATATTTTTTTCCTTTCAAATACTATTCCTGTACATGATGGGAAAACCTATTTGACATAGACAATAACATTGATGTTACCTGAGATGTGCACAAAGATGATGGGGTTCAGGACAACCTACCACAAAATAAAGTGGCATTTGAAGAAACAACAGAAGTGAGTCCTCAATTGATAACAAATTCCCTGCCCTTCTCCCCTAAACCAGGCCCTAAAACCTAAGTAACCTTCCCTAAAAATAGGTCATAGGCCCTGCCCTATACCTAGGAAAATGGAGTGAAATGCAGAGATACCAAGAAGAATCTGAAGAATATGGACAGGCCTTGCTAAGCCTCCCCTCCCACCTGAGATTTTTAGATCATATCCCCTTTGGTCCAATCATGTTTCTCCCACAACTGTCCACTTCTTCATCTGACTTAGCATAAAATGTACATACCTTTCCCTGTTTATTTGAACCTTTACTTCTGGAGGCTCCCATGTCACATATATTAAATACATTTGTAGGCTTTTCTCTTGTTAACCTGTGTTTTGTTATAGCAATCACAGCCATAGAATAGCAATGGGTAAGAAAAGATACTACTTTTTCTGTTCTATGAAGAAACATACTGTGACTTAGAATATGAAGTGTTTTGAATCATCCCCATAAACTTTCAAGTAAAAAAATAAAACATGCTTCACCAAACTATGAATATTTTTCTTTTTTAAGTTTAGGGTACAGGTACAGGTTTGTCACATAAATAAACTATGTCCTGGAGTTTGTTGTATACATTATTTCATCACCCAGGTAAAAACTTTAGTACCCATTAGTTATTAATTTTTTATTTCTCCCTCCTCACACCTTCCAGCCTTCAATAAGCCCCAGTGTGTGTTGTTCCCCTCTATATGTCCATGTGTTCTCATAATTTAGTTTCCATTTATAAATGAGAACACGGGTATTTGCTTTTCTTTTCCTGTGTTAGTTTGCTAGAGATAATGGCCTCCAACTCCACCCATGTCCCTGCAAAGCTTATAATCTTGTTCTTCTTTATGGCTGCATAGTATTCCACCATGGATAGTACCACATTTTCTTTAAGTCTATGATTGATGTACATTCAGACTGATTTCATGTCTTTGCTATTGTGAATAGTGCTGCAATGTACACATGAGTGTATGTGTATTTATTTATAATAGAACAATTTATGTTCCATTGGGTATATACCTAGTAATACAATTACTGGGGCAATTGGTATTTCTTTTCTTAGGTCTTTGAGGAACTGCCATACTGTCTTTCACAATGGCTGAACTAATTTACACACCAATTAACAATGTATAAGCATTCCTTTTTCTCCACAACCTTGCCAGCATCTGTTATTTTATGACTTTCTAATGACAGCCATTCTAACTGGTGTAAGATAGTATCACATTGTGGTTTTGATTTGTATTCCTCTAATGATCAGTGATGTTGAGGTATTTTTAACATCTGATTCTTGGTCGTATGTATGTCTTCTTTTGAAAAGTGAATTTTAAGTGGTTACTGAAAATGCTATTCAATGCTATTCCTATTAAACTAACATTGAGATTCTTCACAAAACCAGAAAAACCAAATAAAAGCCTGAATAGCCAAGGCAAACCTAGACAAAAAGAACAAAGTCAGAGGCATCATGCTACCCTACTTCAAACTATATTACAGGGCTACAATAACCAAAATACCATGGTTCTGGTCTGAAAACAGACACATAGACAGAATAAAGAAACCAGAAATAAGACTGCAAACCTATAACTATCTGATCTTTGAAAACCTGACAAAAAGAAGCAATGGGGAAAGTATTCCCTATTCAGCCACAGGTGCTGAGGTAACTGTCTAGCTATATGCACAAGACTGAAACTGGATCCCTTCCTTACACCATATATAAAAATTAAATCAAATGGATTAAAGACTTACATGTAAAACCCAAATCTATAAAAATCCTGCAAGACAACCTAAGCAATACCATTCAGGACACAGGCACAGACAAAGATTTCTTGAAGAAAACAGCAAAAGCAATGGGACAAAAGCAAACATCGATGAATGGTATCTAAACTAAAGAGCTTCTGCACTGCAAAAGAAACAATTAACAGAGTCAATAGACAACCTACAGAATGGAAGAAAATTTCTACAAACTATACATTTGAGAAAGGTCTAACATATCCACCATCTATAAGCAACTAAAGAGAATATTGTATTTTATGTAAAAATTGTCAAGATATTCTATGGACATTTAAAAATATAATTTGACTACAGGAGAATTCTACATTGGAGTTGATGAGCTATGAATGGAACTCTACTCCACTCCTTATGCTTGGGAACATTCTTTTCTAAATGCAGAAATACATATTTGGCATGCAGCAAAAAACACTCAAATTTTAAAAAAGAAAGGCTGAGGGCCGGACGTGGTGGCTCAAGCCTGTAATCCCAGCACTTTGGGAGGCCAAGGCAGGTGGATCATGAGGTCAAGAGATTGAGACCATCCTGTTCAACATGGTGAAACCCCGTCTCTACTAAAAATATGAAAAAAAATAGCTGATCATGGTGGTGTGTGCCTGTAATCCCAGCTACTCAGGAGGCTGAGGCAGGAGAATTGCCTGAACGCAGGAAGCGGAAGTTGCGGTGAGCCGAGATCGCGCCATTGCACTCCAGCCTGGGTAACAAGAGCGAAACTCCATCTAAAAAAAAAAAAAAGAAAAGAAAAAAAGAAAGCCTGAATCATGCCTCTTTTGTCTTCAGGGCTCATCTGGCCATCCAGATGGCTGAAAGTTTTTTGTTTTTGCTTTCTCCCACACGTAAAGTAAAAAACATAATGAAAAGTCCAATTATTTAACAACTTATAGTTCTAGCAAATGGTATGGAACTTAAGAAAGTCTTAAAGAACCTGCTACAAAACTCCTTGAGATTTTTCTCTACAAAATAAATGAGGGAATATCACATAATTTCCACGTGACTCAAACCCTTTTTGTTGCTGACATCTATTTCTTTTTTATAGCTCTGTTATACTGTAGAGTTTAAATGTTTCTGTATTCAAACACTCAGATGAATAGAAATAGTATACTTTAGTGGGGATAATATTAGAATCAGGATCAGAAGTGTTCTAGTTTGTGGCTTAACTAATGAAAATTGACCAGATGAAAAAAAAATTACCTTTCTTTACCCCATATTACTCACAGGAGAACAATATACTTCCTGTTCTAGTCTTCCTTGTATAACAGTTTAACAGATAGGTATGAGCTTCTCAGATGTAAACAAAAGAAAAAAAAAGAAATTGATTTACCTCTTTTTGTTTTTGTTTTGTTATCACTTCCTTAATTTGAGGGACAATCTGGATTTCCACACCTGATGAAAGTAGCAGCAGAATTGAAATTATGTTTACAGAGGCCACAAATAGACTTTCTCAGTAAAGACCTTAAACTGAAACCAAGGAAAGAATATAGACCTACAGAGTTTATTATGCTTTTCTTTCGTTAGCCAGTATTTTCTCCCAGAACTTTTCCATTGGGAGTAACGGTGGCTAAGCCTGTGGGGAAATTGCCATGGCAGTTATATTTCATGGATGCAATAGCCATTTGCCTTTGGCAAGGGGTCTTTTATTTTAGATATAACTGCACGAGCCCCCTTTAGTTGTTGAGTCCTGAAAGAATGCAGCTCTGCTTCACTTTAATTTCATTTCTTTGTGAGTTACTTTTGCTGTGAACATTACCCGTGTGTATACACATGATTTAAGGTGATCAGAATAGATTATTCATTTTAGAAATTTCAGCAAGATATTTTATTTAACCCAACATATCAAAAAAAAAAAAAAGTCTCAGTATGTAGTCATAGAAAAGTTATTACTGGGATATTTTAAATACTTTTTTTTTCCATAGTAAGTCTTTAAAATCCAGTATGATTTTTACAATTATATCTCATCTCATTGCAGGCTAGCCACATTTCAGGTTTTCAGTAGAATCATGTATATATTTTGGGGGTTACATAGTGATGTTTGGTGCATATATATGTACACACACACACGTACACACACACACATACACACACACACACACACACAGTGGTTTGATTTCAGAAATTTTCATGTCTGTCATCTCATTTATAATTTCTTTGTGTTGAGAATGTTCAGGATCCTCCTAGCTATTTGAAATAATATTATTGCTAACTGTAGCCATCCTACAGTACAATATGTAGAACACTGGAACTTACTCCTCTTATTTAGCTGTTATTGTGGATCCTTTAACAAATCTCTCCTTATCCTCCCCTTCCCTTCGTCCTTCCCAGCCTCCAGTATCATCTGTTCTTCTCATGCCTATGAAATCAACTTATTTTTAGCTTCCACATTAAAACATGTGATGTTTAATTTATATTCCTGGTTCATTTCACTTAACAATGTCCTCCAGTTTTTTCCATGTTACTGCCAATAACAGGATTTCATTCTTTTTATGGCCAAATATAATTCCATGGTATATGCGTACTACCGTTTTTATTCATTCATCTGTTGGACACCTAGATTTATTCCATCTCTTGGTTATTGTGGATAGCGCTGCAGCAGACATGAGGATACAGATGTCTTTTCCATTTAGCGATTTATTTTCCCACTTGTGGAATTGCTGCTTCATATGGTGGTTTTATTTGTAGTTTGAGGAAACTCCATACTTTTCTCCATAGTGACTAGACTAATTTGCATTCCTACCAACAGAGTATAAACGTTCCCTAACTGCATCCTCCCCAGAACTGTGTTTTATATTTTTGAGAATAGACATCCTGACAGGAGTGAGATGATACCTCATTATGGCTTTGATTTGCTTTCTCCTGATGATTAGTGATGTTGAACACTTTTTTCATGTATTTGTTGTTCTTTTGTGTGTCTTCTTTTGAGAAATATCTGTTCTGATCATTGGCCCATTTTTTAATCAGATTGGTTCTTTTTTGCTGTTGAGATATTTCAGTTCCTAACATATTCTGAATATTAATCTCATGCCAAATGAGTCACTTGCAGATATTTTCTTCCATTCTATATTTTGTGTTTTCATTGTTGATTAAAAAGATTCTTCACAGCAAAAGAAATAATTTTATGTAATTCCACTGGCTTATTTTTGAGTTGCCTGTTTTCGAGTTCTTATTCATAAAATCTTTTCCCAGACCAATGTCCTGAACACCTCTTCTATGTTTTCTTCTAGTAGTTTGATCCTTTGGGGTCTCACATTTAGGTCTTTGATCCATTGTGAGTTGATTTTTGTGTAGGGTGAGAGGTGGGGCATCTAGTTTCACACTTCTGTAAATGAATATCCAGTTTTCTCAGCAGCAGTTATT
>CM038411.1:51004424-51026146 GCA_021498475.1 Saguinus midas
ATGTAAGATGTTTTAGTAGAAAGAGTGTGTGGGCTTTGGAGTAAGAGAAACCTGGGTTTGTATCCTGACTTTCCATTTACTGTTTTACTGGTTATGTGACCCTTAGCAAATTACTTAACCTCAGTTTCTTCATTTTTAACATGGAGATCATGCCCTATTCACAAGGATATTGTGAGAATAAAAGCAGTTAGCATAATACCTGGCACATTCATGGAGCTCAATAGATTTTAGATCCTTCATTTCACTGATGGCAGCTTCTTCACCCACTCAAATGCTGTTTCCTCCAGCTCTTTTTACCACTCATCTCTGGGAAAGCCACTTAAAGATTGATTAATTATACTTCAGTGTGGATGAGTTTTAATTTGTTACCTTAACCATCACTTACTTATTACAGTCTTTAATGTCCAATTTTGAATAAAAGGAATTATCTTGGAGAGGAATTTTAGCTGCCTTTGGAGAGATGTGTAGGGAGTCAGGCCATCCGGATGTTTTCTGAAAGCATACCAGTTGTGGTCTCTCTAGATACGGTTGGTGTTGTTTCCAGTAATTGCTGGGTTTGGTGAAGAAAGAGCCCAGGTTGTTGGAATTTTTTAAATATAATTACAGGAAGCTCTTCTTCTTTGAACACAAATCTTTCAGCCAATTTCAGTTGCTTTCCTTTAACATCTCCTTCTCAGAAATGGGAATATTCACTTCTCTGATATTACCAAATCATAAACCCTCATCATTCTTCCTTCCTCTCAGTATGCCAACATGCAGCTTTGGGGTATTTTTGGCATTCCTAATCTTACTTTATTTATAATTAAATGGTAGTTTCATGTAATAGATAGTCCCTCCCTTAATACGATCTGATATCATAATATTTTCCTATGTAACTTGAATCACTTCTATTGCTGATGATGTATTTTGAGACTCTGTCTCAAAATAAAAAAGAAAGAAAGAATAAAATCCAAGCTAGAAAAATTGAGAATTGTTGCTGCCAGGGGAGGAGGAGGAGGAGGAGAAGGAGGACTGGGAGGAGAAGAAGGAGGAGGAACAATCAGTCAAACTTATTATGTTTAAAGAACAAAATCCAAGCTGGTAAAATTGTAAATTTCTGCCCAAAGGAGGAGGAGAATGAGGAGGAGGATAAGGATGAGAATGAGGATGAGGATGAGGGAAAAACCAGTCAAACTTATTATGCTTAAAGAATAAAATCCAAACTAGAAAAATTGTGAATTGCTATGAGGAGGGAGAGGAGGAGGAGGAGGAGGAAACAATCAGTCAATCTTATTATGTTTAAAGAATAAAATCCAACCTAGAAAAAATTGGGAATTGCTATAAGGAGGAGGAAGAGGAGCAGGATGAGGTTGAGGAGGAGGAGGAGGAGGAGGAGAAAACAATCAGTCAATCTAATGTTTCAAGGATAAAATCCAAGCTAGAAAAATTGAGAATTGCTGCCAAAAGGAGGAGGAGGAGGAAGAGGAGGAGGAGGAAACAATCAGTCAATCTTATTATGTTTAAAGAACAAAATCCAAGCTAGAAAAATTGTGAATTGCTGCAAGGAGGAGGCAGAAAGGAGGAGGAGGAGGAAGAGGAGGAGGAGGAAGAGGAGGAGGAAGAGGAGGAGGAAGAGGAGGAGGAAGAGGAAGAGGAAGAGGAGGAGGAGGAAACAATCAGTCAATCTTATTATGTTTAAAAAATAAAATCCAAGCAAAAAAGAATTGTGAATTGCTGTGAGGATGAGGAAGAGAAGGAGGAGGAGGAAACAATCAGTAAATCTTATTATGTTTAAACTATAAAATCTAAGCTAGAAAAATTTCTAATTGCTGCCCGGAGGAGGAGGAGTAGGTGGAGGAGGAGAAGAGAACAATCAGTCAATCTAATTATGTTTAAAGAATAAAATCCAAGGTAGAAAAATAGTGAATTGCTGCTAGGAGGAAGAGGTGGAGGAGGAAGAGGGGGAGGAAAAGGAGGAAACAATCAGTATTCTTATTATGTTGAAAGAATAAAATCCAAGGTAGAAAAATATTGAATTGCTGTGAGGAGGAGGAGGAGGAGGAGGAGGAAAAAAATCAGTCAATTTTATTATGTTTAAAGAATAAAATCCAAGCTAGAAAAATTGTGAATTGCTGCAAGGAGGAGGCAGAAAGGAGGAGGAGGAGGAAGAGGAAGAGGAGGAGGAAGAGGAGGAGGAAGAGGAAGAGGAAGAGGAGGAGGAGGAAACAATCAGTCAATCTTATTATGTTTAAAAATAAAATCCAAGCTAGAAAAATTGTGAATTGCTGTGAGGATGAGGAAGAGAAGGAGGAGGAGGAAACAATCAGTAAATCTTATTATGTTTAAACTATAAAATCTAAGCTAGAAAAATTTCTAATTGCTGCCCAGAGGAGGAGGAGTAGGTGGAGGAGGAAGAGGAGGAGAAGGAAACAATCAGTCAATCTAATTATGTTTAAAGAATAAAATCCAAGGTAGAAAAATAGTGAATTGCTGCTAGGAGGAAGAGGTGGAGGAGGAAGAGGGGAGGAAAAGGAGGAAACAATCAGTATTCTTATTATGTTTAAAGAATAAAATCCAAGTTACAACAATTGTAAATTGCTGTGAGGAGGAGGAGGAGGAGGAGGAGGAGGAAAAATCAGTCAATTTTATTATGTTTAAAGAATAAAATCCAAGTTACAACAATTGTAAATTGCTGTGAGGAGGAGGAGGAGGAGGAAACAATCAGTCAATTTTATTATGTTTAAAGAATAAAATCCAAGGTAGAAAAATATTGAATTGCTGTGAGGAGGAGGAGGAGGAGGAGGAGGAGGAAAAATCAGTCAATCTTATTATGTTTAAAGAATAAAATCCAAGTACAAAAAATGTGAATTTCTTCGAGGAGGAGGAGGAGGAGGAGGAGGAGGAGGAAAAAATCAGTCAATTTTATTATGTTTAAAGAAGAAAATCCAAGTTACAACAATTGTAAATTGCTGCGAGGAGGAGAAGGAAACAATCAGTCAATCTTATTATGTTTAAAGAATAAAATCCAAGCTAGAAAAATTTCTAATTGCTACCAGGAGGAGAAGGAGTAGGTGAAGGAGGAGGAGGAAACAATCAGTCAATATTATTATGTTTAAATAATTAAATGCAACCTAGAAAAATTGTGAATTACTGTGAGGAAGATGATGATGAGGAGGAAACAGTCCATCTTATTATGTTTAAATAATAAAATCCATCTAAAAAAATTTCTAATTCCTGCCATGAGTAGGAAGAGTAGGATTAGGAGAAGAAGGAGGAGAAGGAGGAGGAGAAAACAATCAGCGAATCTTATTATGTTTTAAGCATAAAATCCAAGCTACAAAAATTGTGAATTGCTGTGAGAAGGAGGAGGAGGAGGAAGAGGAGGAAAAGGAAACAATCAGACAATCTTATCATGTTTGAAGAATAAAATCCAATATAAAAAATTTTTAATTGCTGCCAGAAGGAGGAGAAGGAGGAAACAATCAGTGAATCTTATTATGTTTAAAGCATAAAATCCAAGCTAGAAAAATTGTGAATTGCTGCCCAGAGGAGGAGGAGGAGGAGGAGGAGGAGGAGGAGGAGGAGGAGGAGGAGGAAGAGGAAACAATCAGTCAACCTTATTAAGATGAAAGAATAAAATCCAAGCTAAAAAATTGTGAATTGCTGCCTGGAGGAGGAGGAGGAGGAGGAGGAGGAGGAGGAAACAATCAGTCAATCTTATTATGTTTAAAGAATAAAATCCAAGCTAGAAAAATTGCAAATTGCTGCAAGGAGGAGGCAGAAAGGAGGAGGAGGAGGAAGAGGAGGAGGAGGAAACAATCAGTAAATCTTATTATGTTTAAACTATAAAATCTAAGCTAGAAAAATTGTGAATTGCTGTGAGGATGAGGAAGAGAAGGAGGAGGAGGAAACAATCAGTAAATCTTATTATGTTTAAACTATAAAATCTAAGCTAGAAAAATTTCTAATTGCTGCCCAGAGGAGGAGGAGTAGGTGGAGGAGGAGAAGAGAACAATCAGTCAATCTAATTATGTTTAAAGAATAAAATCCAAGGTAGAAAAATAGTGAATTGCTGCTAGGAGGAAGAGGTGGAGGAGGAAGAGGGGGAGGAAAAGGAGGAAACAATCAGTATTCTTATTATGTTGAAAGAATAAAATCCAAGGTAGAAAAATATTGAATTGCTGTGAGGAGGAGGCATGGAGGAGGAGGAGGAAAAAAATCAGTCAATTTTATTATGTTTAAAGAATAAAAATCCAAGTACAAAAAAATGTGAATTTCTGCGAGGAGGAGAAGGAGGAGGAGGAGGAGGAAAAAATCAGTCAATTTTATTATGTTTAAAGAAGAAAATCCAAGTTACAACAATTGTAAATTGCTGTGAGGAGGAGGAGGAGGAGGAGGAAACAATCAGTCAATCTTATTATGTTTAAAGAATAAAATCCAAGGTAGAAAAATTTCTAATTGCCACCAGGAGGAGAAGGAGTAGGTGAAGGAGGAGGAGGAAAGAATCAGTCAATATTATTATGTTTAAATAATTAAATGCAACCTAGAAAAATTGTGAATTACTGTGAGGAAGATGATGATGAGGAGGAAACAGTCAATCTTATTATGTTTAAATAATAAAATCCATCTTAAAAAATTTCTAATTCCTGCCCTGAGTAGGAAGAGTAGGATTAGGAGAAGGAGGAGGAGGAGGAGGAGGAGGAGGAGGAGAAAACAATCAGCGAATCTTATTATGTTTTAAGCATAAAAATCCAAGCTACAAAAATTGTGAATTGCTGTGAGAAGGAGGAGGAGGAGGAAGAGGAGGAAAAGGAAACAATCAGACAATCTTATCATGTTTGAAGAATAAAATCCAATATAAAAAATTTTTAATTGCTGCCAGAAGGAGGAGGAGAAGGAAACAATCAGTGAATCTTATTATGTTTAAAGCATAAAATCCAAGCTAGAAAAATTGTGAATTGCTGCCCAGAGGAGGAGGAGGAAGAGGAGGAGAAGGAGGAGGAGGAGGGAGAGGAGGAAGAGGAAACAATCAGTCAACCTTATTAAGATGAAAGAATAAAATCCAAGCTAAAAAAATTGTGAATTGCTGCCTGGAGGAGGAGGAGGAGGAGGAGGAGGAGGAGGAGGAGGAGGAGACAATCAGACAACCTTATTATGTTGAAAGAATAAAATCCAGGCTCGAAGAATTGTGAATTGGTACCTGGAGGAGAAGGAGGAGGAGGAGGAAGAGGTGGAGGAGGAAACAATCAGTCAATATTATTATGTTGAAAAAATGAAATCCAAGCTAGAAAACTTGTGAATTGCTGCCCGGAGGAGGAGGAGGAGGAGGAGGAGGAGGAGGAAGGAGGAGGAAACAATCAGACAACCTTATTATGTTGAAAGAATGAAATCCAAGCTCGAAAAATTGTGAATTGCTACCTGGAGGAGAAGGAGGAGGAGGAGGAGGAGGAGGAGGAGGAGGAAACAATCAGTCAATCTTATTATGTTGAAAGAATGAAATCCAAGCTAGAAAAATTGTGAATTGCTGACACGAGGAGGAGGAGGAGGAGGAGGAGGAGGAGGAGGAGGAGGAGGAGGAACAATCAGTTAATCTTATTATGTTGAAAGAATAAAATCCAAGCTAGAAAAATTGTGAATTGCTGACACGAGGAGGAGGAGGAGGAGGAGGACAAAGAAGAGGAGGAGGAGGAGAAGGAGGAGCAAACAATCAGTCAATCTTATTATGTTGAAAGAATAAAATCCAAGGTATAAAAATTGTGAATTGCAGCCAGGAGGAAGAGGAGGAAAAGGAGGAGGAGGAAACAATCAGTCAATCTTATTATGTTTAAAGAATAAAATTCAAGCTAGAGAAATTGTGAAATGCGGCCCAGAGGTGGAGGAGGAATAGGAGGACAAGTTAGAGGAGGAGGAGAAAACAATGTATTAATCTTACTATGTTTAAGGAATAAAATCCAAGCTAGAAAAATTGTGAATTGCTACGTGGTGGAGCAGAAGGAGGAGGAGGAAACAAGCAGTCAATCTTATTATGTTGAAAGAATAAAATCCAAGCTACAAAAATTGTGAATTGCTGCCAGGAGGAGGAGGAGGAGGAGGAGGAGGAAACAGTCAATCAATCTCATTATGTTGATATAATAAAATCCAAGCTAGAAAAACTGAATTACTGCCTGGAAGAGGAGGAGGAGGAGGAGGATGAAGATGAGGAAACAATCAGTCAATCTTATTATGTTTGAAGAATAAAATGCAAGCTGGAAAAATTCTGAATTGCTGCAAGGAGGAGGATCAGGAGGAGGAGGAGGAGGACTAGGAGGAAACAATCAGTCAATCTCATTAGTTTAAATAATAAAATCCAAGTTTGAAAAATTGTGAATTGCTGCAGGGAAGAGCAGGAGGTGGAGGAGGAGGAGGAGGAGGAGGAGGAGGAGGAGGAGGAGGAGGAGGAAACAATCAGTCAATCTTATTATGTTTAAAGAATAAAATCTAAGCTAGGAAAATTGTGAATTGCTGCCAGGAGGAGGAGGCGGAGGAAGAGGCGGAAGAGGATGATGATGAGGAGGAAACAGTCAATCAATCTCATTATGTTGATATAATAAAATCCAAGCTACAAAAATTGTGAATTGCTACGTGGTGGAGCAGAAGGAGGAGGAGGAGGAGGAGGAAACAATCAGTCAATCTTATTATGTTGAAAGAATAAAATGCAAACTAGAAAAATTGTGAAATGCGGCCCAGAGGAGGAGGAGGAGGAATAGGAGGACAAGTTAGAGGAGGAGGAGGAAACAATGTGTCAATCTTACTATGTTTAAGTAATAATATCCAAGCTAGAAAAATTGTGAATTGCTGCCCGGAGGAGGAGGAGGAGGAGGAGGAGGAGGAAACAATCAGTCAATCTTATTATGTTGAAAGAATAAAATCCAAGCTAGAAAAATTGTGAATTACTGCCAGGAGGAGGAGGAGGAGGAGGAGGAGGAGGAGGAGGAGGAGGAAACAATCAGTCAATCTTATTATGTTGAAAGAATAAAATCCAAGCTAGAAAAATTGTGAATTGCTGCCAGGAGGAGGAGGAGGAGGAGGAGGACAAAGAAGAGGAGGAGGAGGAAGGAGGAGGAGAAAACAATCAGTCAATCTTATTATGTTGAAAGAATAAAATCCAAGGTATAAAAATTGTGAATTGCAGCCAGGAGGAAGAGGAGGAAAAGGAGGAGGAGGAAACAATCAGTCAATCTTATTATGTTTAAAGAATAAAATTCAAGCTAGAGAAATTGTGAAATGCGGCCCGGAGGTGGAGGAGGAATAGGAGGACAAGTTAGAGGAGGAGGAGAAAACAATGTATTAATCTTACTATGTTTAAGGAATAAAATCCAAGCTAGAAAAATTGTGAATTGCTACGTGGTGGAGCAGAAGGAGGAGGAGGAAACAAGCAGTCAATCTTATTATTTTGAAAGAATAAAATCCAAGCTACAAAAATTGTGAATTGCTGTGAGGAGGAGGAGGAGGAGAGGAGGAGGAAACAGTCAATCAATCTCATTATGTTGATATAATAAAATCCAAGCTAGAAAAACTGAATTACTGCCTGGAAGAGGAGGAGGAGGAGGAGGATGAAGATGAGGAAACAATCAGTCAATCTTATTATGTTTGAAGAATAAAATGCAAGCTGGAAAAATTGTGAATTGCTGCAAGGAGGAGGATCAGGAGGAGGAGGAGGAGGACTAGGAGGAAACAATCAGTCAATCTCATTAGTTTAAATAATAAAATCCAAGTTTGAAAAATTGTGAATTGCTGTGAGGAGGAGGAGGAGGAGGAGGAGGAGGAGGAGGAGGAGGAGGAGGAGGAGGAGGAGGAGGAGGAAACAATCAGTCAATCTTATTATGTTTAAAGAATAAAATCTAAGCTAGGAAAATTGTGAATTGCTGCCAGGAGGAGGAGGCGGAGGAAGAGGCGGAAGAGGATGATGATGAGGAGGAATCATTCATATAGATATCTGAACTGTTGAAAATTTTAGAAAACAATGGTAAAATTTTTTTTGCTTTTTTTGAGACAGAGTTTTGCTGTTGTTACCCAGGCTGGAGTGCAATGGCGTGATCTCGGCTCACCGCAACCTCCGCCTCCTGGGTTCAGGCAATTCTCCTGCCTCAGCCTCCTGAGTAGCTGGGATTACAGGCATGCGCCACTGTGCCCAGCTAATTTTTTGTATTTTTAGTAGAGACGGGGTTTCACCATGTTGACCAGAATGGTCAACGATGGTAAATCTTTATGCAAGACTATGTTAATATTTTTCGATATGTGTTATTTCCTTTTTCTCTATTTAAATAACTCCTGGTATTTTTTTCCTGTCAAATTAATATCATAGTATTTTGTTTGAGTTTTTCATATAGTGGTATTAGAAAATGTAGCAAAAGTGTTTATATTAGCAAAGAGGATTCAAGAAGAGTGACTGATTCTCATTGTCACTGGGGTTGTATAAGATATCTAGAGGCTGACATAGGTATGGTCTCCCAGACCTCTAACATTCCTCTCATGCAACAAAACAAACACCCTACTTTGATTGTATGTTCTACTAAAAATAAAAGTATTTGAATGTCAGCATTGAAGTAAAAGATAGAAGAAGCAGATTATTTCAATGAAAATGTTCTTTTTTGAAAATCACAGTTCTCTTTGTTCCCAATTCTGTATTGCAATGCTTATGAGAATAGGCTCTCTGAAGCCCTAATTTAATTCCTGGATTCATCCTAATAGCTGTATATGTATAGAAAAACTGTGTAACCTTTCTTTTTTAACTGTTTTCACATCTGTAAATGAGGTTAGGGGTATTCTAAAGATTAAATACATAAATATAAGCAAAAACCCTTAGATTAGTGCCTGGCACATAAGAACTCAATAAATGTTATCTATTGTTGTTATTGTTAAGGAAGGATTAAAATGTCACAGTCGAGATACAAGAATTTCTTTAAATATTTTTATACCACTGAATTTAAGAAGCCCATTAATGAGACCAAATACAAAAACTAAAAGTGTTTTTCAATGAGACCAAATACAATCTTAAAGTCAGTTGGTTACGAAAAGAAAGAAAAAGTCTCGGAGGTCCGGTCCCCTTTCCGCTAGCGCTGCCACCGCCGCCGTGAGTCCCGCGGAACCGCGCGCGTCCCCAGCTGGGCTGAGCTGCCGGCCGATGAGCGAAGCCGCAGGAGCCCGCCGGGACGCCATGCGAACCAGCATCTCCCTTCTCTCCTGGAAAAGAGGCTGTCGTGTCCTGGGACTTCCCTGACATCGGGAGGCTGAGGCTTGCCAGGGCTTCTCACCTGGGTGACTTTGCCTCCCCTGGCTCCCTGGGGACATATGGTGATGTCTGGAGACGTGGTTGTCACCACTCAGGAAGAAGCGTATTGCCAAGTGGACGCCACTGTGCAGCGTGTTTGCTTGACACAGAAGCGTCAGCGTCTGCTGGGATAACTGGAGGAAGAAAGATGAGGCCTTAGCAGCTCTACCCGGGAAGCGAGTGTCAAGATGGCGGCTCAGAGGATACGAGCTGCCAACTCCAGGGGCCTCCCTCGCTGCAAGTCCGAGGGGACCCTGATTGACCTGAGCGAGGGCTTTTCAGAGACAAGCTTTAATGATGTCAAAGTGCCTTCTCCCAGTGCCTTGCTAGTAGACAACCCCACACCTTTCGGAAACACAAAGGTGGTGATTGCAATCAAGGACTATTGCCCCACCAACTTCACCACGCTCAAGTTCTCCAAAGGAGACCATCTCTATGTCTTGGACACATCTGGCGGTGAGTGGTGGTACGCACACAACACCACAGAAATAGGCTACATCCCCTCCTCCTACGTGCAGCCCTTGAACTACCGGAACTCCACACTGAGTGACAGCGGTATGATTGACAATCTTCCAGACAGCCCAGATGAGGTAGCCAAGGAGCTGGATCTGCTCGGGGTGGACAGATGACAAAAAAGTACCAGCCAGAAGGTACAGTAATAACCCTTTCTGGAATGGGGCCCAAACCAATCCGTTTCTGAATGGGAATGCACCCATCATGCCCAGCGTGGATGAGCTGAATCCCAAAAGTACTGTGGATTTGCTCCTTTTTGACACGGGCACAGCCTCCTTCACTGAATCCAGCTCAGCCACTACGAACAGCACTGGCAACATCTTTGATGAGCTTCCAGTCACAAACGGACTCCACACAGAGCTGCCGGTCAAGCGGGACAACCCCTTCTTCAGAAGCAAGTGCTCCTACAGTCTCTCAGAACTCTCCATCTTCCAAGCCAAGTCTGACACGCCTACATCGTCGAGTTTCTTCACTGGCTTGAAATCACCTGCCCCCGAGCAATTCCAGAGCCGGGAGGATTTTCGAACTGCCTAGCTCAACCACCAGAAGCTGGCCCGCTCTTGCCATGACCTGGACTTGCTCGGCCAAAGCCCTGGTTGGGGCCAGACCCAAGCTGTGGAGACAAACACTGTGTGCAAGCTGGACAGCTCCGGGGGGACCGTGCAGCTCCCCGACACTGGCATCAGCATCCATGTCCCCGAGGGCCATGTCACCCCTGGTGAGATGCAGCAGATCTCCCTGAAAGCCCTGCTGGACCCCCCTCTAGAGCTCAACAGTGACAGGTCTTGCAGCATCAGCCCTGTGTTGGAGGTCAAGCTGAGCAACCTGGAAGTGAAAACCTCCATCATCTTGGAGATGAAAGTGTCGGCTGAGATAAAAAATGACCTTTTTAGCAAAAGCACAGTGGGCCTCCAGTGCCTGAGGAGCGACTCAAAGGAAGGGCCATATGTCTCGGTCCTGCTGAGCTACAGCTGTGGGGACACAGTCCAGGCACAGCTGCACAACCTGGAGCCCTGTATGTATGTGGCTATCATTGCCCACGCCCCAAGCATCCTCTACCCTTCCACCGTGTGGGACTTCATCCATAAAAAAGTCACAGTAGCGCTCTACAGCCCCAAACACATCCATCCATCCTTCAAGATGGTAGTGACCATTTTGGGCACGACTGTGCCCCAAAGACACTCCTGGTCAGCGAGGTCACCCGCCAGGCACCCAGCCCTGTCCCAGTGGCCTTGCAGCTGTGGGGTAAGCACCAGTTCATTTTGCCCCGGCCCCAGGATCTCAAGGTCTGTATGTTTTCCAATATGATGAATTACGAGGTCAGAGCCAGTGAGCAGGCCAAAGTGGTGCAAGGCTTCCAGCTGAAGCTGGGCAAGGTGAGCTGCCTGATCTTCCCCATCGCCTCCCAGAATGCCAACAAGCTCTCTGACTTCACGCTGCAGGTCCAGGTAAAGGACGACCAGGAGGCCATCCTCACCCAGTTTTGCGTCCAGACTCCTCAGCCACCCCCCAAAAGTGCCATCAAGCCTTCCGGGCAAAGGAGGTTTCTCAAGAATGAAGTCGGGAAGATCATCCCGTCCCCCTTTGCCACCACCACCAAGTACCTGACTTTCCAGGACTGCCCGGTGTCCAGCCTCAAGTTCGGCAAGTTGCTCAAGACCGTGGTGTGGCAGAACAAGAACCACTACCTGCTGGAGTACAAGAAGGGTGATGGCATCACCTTCCTCAGCGAGGAGCGGGTCAGGCTCTGGGGGCAGCTGTGGACCAAGGAGTGGTACATCGGCTACTACCAGGGCAGGGTGGTCCTCGTGCATGCCAAGAACGTGCTGGTGGTGGGCAGGGCGCGGCCCAGCCTGTGCTCAGGGCCCAAGCTCAGCACCTCGGTGCTGCTGGAGCAGATCCTGTGGCCCTGCAAGTTCCTCACCTACATCTACGCCTCCATGAGGACCCTGCTCATGGAGAACATCAGCAGCTAGTGCTCCTTCGCCGACGCCCTGGGCTACATGAACCTGCCACTGACCTTTTTCTGCCGGGCAGAGCTGGATAGTGAGCCCGAGCAGGTGGCGTGTGTCCTGGAAAAGCTGAAGGAGGACTGCAACAACATGGAGAGCAAAGAACGGAAGTCCTTCCAGAAGGAGCTCGTGATGGCCTTACTGAAGATGGACTGCCAGGGCCTGGTGGTCAGACTCATCCAGGACTTTGTGCTCCTGACCATGGCCGTGGAGGTGGCCCACCGCTGGCGGGAGCTGGCTGAGAAGCTGGCCAAGGTCTCCAAGCAGCAGATAGACACCTACGAGTCTCTCCACCGGGACAGGAATGGGGTTGTGGACAGCGAGGCCATGTGGAAGCCTGCATGTGACTTCCTACTCACCTGGAGCCATCAGATCGGGGACAGCTACCAGGATGTCATCCAGGAGCTGCACCTGGGCCTGGACAAGATGAAAAACCCCATCACCAAGTGCTGGAAGCACCTCACTGGGACTCTGATCTTGGTGAACTCCCTGGACATTCTGAGAGCAGCCGCCTTCAGCCCCACAGACCAGGAAGACTTTGTGATTTGATTGGGTCCCCTCCCCTCCTGCTGCTCTGGAGTGCAAGCCCTCATCCACCCTGGGTGCCCTGCCGTGACCGCAGAGCTGAAGAGGGAGGATGGGGCGGCTGCCTGAACAGATTTAGGGTCTGCCAGCTGGACCTACACCCATAATGCACCACCCTTCTCCATCAAGGGAGAGGCCTGAAGGGACTTCCTACCGCAGGTCATTGCCAGTCACATAGCTTTCTATTTGTTAAGTATAAATTTAAATTGGAAATCATTTTTTTAAAGAATGGGGGGAAGGGATCGATGAGAAAGGTGGTATCTAATTTTTTTATGGACCATAAATGTTTAAAAGAAAATAGGGGCACAGGCTGTTGAGGTTTTTATGTTGTTACAGGGCTTTTTAAATTATGCTGGGGATGTACATAGGTATTTAAAGGTCACTGGGGGCATTTCTGATTTCCCGCCACACTTTGCATTTCAGCACTCAGCCCGGAAAGACACTTGTTGGGTTGTTGGACCTCTTTCACTCCCTGCACGTGAGAAGGTGAATCGCATGGGGAAAAGTGGCTTTTCAGTAAACGGGTACAGCTCACACCCATTCTTTCTGAGAAGGCCCGAGGTCCTATTCCCTCCTCGGATTTGACCGTCCTCAGTGCTTTGCGTCATGCATAGTAAATGGCCATCCACAGAAGGTGTGACTCTTTGGTGAGCTTTAGTGGGCAGAGTAAAGTCCAGCTAACATATTAGCATTTAGGTGCCATGAGCTGTTTCTGCCAGGAGCTTAGAAAGCAGCCAGGAGTTGACAGTCTTTAGGGCCCCTGCCAGTGTGCAATTAGTCCTTCACAAGAGCAGTGCCATCTGAGAGTGAGGTGGTCCCTGCTGCTACCAGGCTACTGTCCTGTTTCTTCCTGGGATCAAAGCAGTGCTTCCCATGGAGTTTGCCACCTCTTCTGTGGACAGGAAGAAAACTTCACAATGGAACCAGAGCCTTGGTGGCCACCGACTCTCGTGTTTGTGGCCACCGACTCTCGTGTTTGTGGCAGATGCTGTGGTTGGCCTCACAGGCAACGCCTTATGCCAATGTGCAGAGGTGCCAGCTGCCATTTGCCAAACTCTGCATTTCATTTCATCTAAGGCTTAACCCCTCTTCCCTCCCGGTGTACCTGTGTCTCCTCGGAAAGAAGTAATTATTTGGATGAACCGTCTTTTGTACAATGTAAAGATCATCTGAGCATGATGACCGTTTTATAAAAATGAAAACGTGTCTCACAGAAAATCAGGAACTTGGCAAAGTGTGGCATTGATAACTAGGGTGCAGACATGCTGTGTGAATTTCATAACGCACGGTAGATGTCGCATCTTAGAAGGGAGCAGCAGGCAGGACTGATTCCTGGCAAATCAGTAGAGTGCGGTGAGCCCCAGCAACATGTCAGAACAAACCCGGTGTGTCTGCTGTTGTCAGGGGCCGTTTGGGATCCCAAATCTCATTCTCTAAAACTGCTTCCTTGAAACACGTTACTTCCTTAGTATGATCAACGTATACTCCCTTATTGGTCTGAAACGTTGTATAGCTACTTATTCAGATACTGAAGACCAACTGACTGAAAAAAGAACCAACACTAGCTATTGTATGCTGCAAGAACCAGGACACACAATTCCCCTGTCATCCCACGATACAACCCTCCATTGTGCTTCTCAACTCGACCCCATAATTTCTCCCAGAGATCATCTATCACCTTTTCCCCAAAGAAGAAACAAAACCAGTTGCACCTTAAACCATGGATATTTTTTCTCAGGGGCTTTAAAGAGTTTCCTATGCAACATGTCTTGTAGCACAAATAAAATTCTACAAAAGTTGCAGTAAAAAAAAAAAAAAGAAAGAAAGAAAGAAAGAAAGAAAAATTCCATTTGCCCAGGACGTGGAAATGGTAGGAATTTGTAAAGCAAATTTTAAAAAATCTTTCAATAGTTTAGTATTCTGTGAAATAATTATAAATAATTTAAAATAAATTATAATAACCTAAAATTATGTTTATTTTATAATATTTCATAATTTATGAGAACCTATATTTATAACTAATATACTGTTATATTAATGGAAAAGCCTAAGACTTTATTTAATAGTAGTTATCAAGCATAATTACCTTAATTTTTAAGTGCTATTACATTTTTTAATAAAAATATTTAATGACATATTTTATCTTTTTGTTTAATAGTTTCAGAGACGATGGCGAGGCTACAGTGTTCGGAAATACATCTTTCATTATTATTATTTCAAGGAGTATCTGAGAGTCGTGTCAGAGACCAATGATGCAATTAGGTAAGTAGTACAATCATCCGTTGACTAGGGAAAACTTTGGAAAGGTGAGTCAATGTATGTTGATCAATGCCATACTTAAAAATACTTTCTAAATGTCAGTGATATTTAGGCAGGCATTTATTGAATATATATATATTTATGATTCTATCTACCTTAGCGTATTATTATTATAGTTTTAAAATTTTGTATTCTTCACTGCAGTTTATTTATGTGTGTAGTATCTTGGTCCTATACAAAATAGTGTCAGAAAAGTTATTTCATAATGAGATAAATTTATCCGTAAAGCGATTCTACAGATGCAACATTAAATATGATAAGCTTCAGATGCATTTGAGAAATATGTCCCATAACAAGAACTTGCCTTTTGGAGAAGAGAAAATATCATGAAACACATTAAAAGGGTCTGTTCACTGTCAGTTTTAATCTGTTTAAACACATAGGAAGATAGGACATAGATTTAGGATACGGGAGCTGTAGAATTATGCAAAGTAAAGGCATCATAATACTATTCAGGCAGCTTTTCCAAGTTCTATATGTTTTCATGTTACTTTGTAAATAGTTTTTCCTCATCTGATAGGCCCCACTCTAATAACATGTAAATGACCATACGCATGTAGCACATTTTGATAAAAAAGAAATATTAATTAATAATAGTTAGCATTTAGAGAATAGTCTCACTCTCAAAACATTTTGTACATATATCATATATTACCTTATTTTACTTTTTTTTTTTTTTTTGAGATGGAATCTCCTGTCTCCCAAGCGAGCTGGAGTGTAGTGACACAATCTTAGCTCACTGCAACCTCCGCTTCTGGGGCTCAAGCAATTCTTTTGCCTCAGCCTCCTGAGTAGCTGGAATTACAGCCATCTGCCACTATGCCTGGCTAATTTTTATATTTTTAGTAGAGATGGGTTTCACCATGTTGGCTAGGCTGGTTTCTAACGCTTAACCTCAGGTGATCTGCCTGCCTCAGCCTCTCAAAGTGCTGGGGTTATAGGCATAAGCCACTGAACCCAGCCACTTATTTTACTCTTTAAAGTCTTTGAACTAAAGAGAACAATTAACTGACAGTAAATTATTAAAATAAAGGTTTTATCTAAGATCCTAAATAATATATATTGTAAGATATATATTAAAACTGATTTTCCAACTACTAACTTTCTCACATATGTTGTGAGTATAAAGGGGTCTGGTCTTTGAGGATTACCTATAGAGAATTTGTTAAGTTCATTTCTTTGGAAAGTGAGCAATTGAGGTGGGAAGGCTTCAATAGGATTTAGTCGATGAGAGAAGTTGGAAAATTCAGAAACACATGAACCATAGGGGACTGCTGTTTAATTTCTTCTTGAAACATCTACAATTCTAAAGACCAGCTGGCTGTCTACAAATGGCTGACTTTAGTTTGTAAGGAGAAAGAGCTAGTAGAGTTTGCAAAAGAGAAGGATTATGTGCAGGGCTGGAACTAGGGTGAAACAAGTGAGATTTTTAAGGGAAGGAGGTGCTCACTGTCAGGGTCACACAACTGTCAACCTTGAACTGTCATAACCCCAAGAGTGAGTATGTCCTTCAGTTCTGTCCTTTAGGGGCCTCACTTGCTTCACTCTTGTCTGAGCCCTGTATAGGAGAAAGTCAAGGAGGCAAGCAGGTGAAGATGTGGTTTTGGAAAGGTCTGAATCTTTTATTTGACAGGTATTTCTAGTAATTCTTGTTATCCTCCTGATTTTAATAGGAATCTCTTTAGTCACTAGAGAGTCTGGTGTATCAGTGCTGACAACTTGTTTTAGAGTGGTATTCTTTAGTATATTACAGAGTCATTCTATTATTTCTAGCTCTCTTAAAGTTTTTTAAACCAGGAATGGAAGTTGACTTTAGCAAATGCTTTTGTATCATCCATTGAAATAATTATATATGATGCTTTTCCTTTTTTATATATTAACATGCATAGAGCTATATTTTATTAATAGGTGTACTAATATTAAACCAACATTTATTTTAGGAATACATCTAACCAGGTCATTGTTGTTCTTTTGATTTTTCACTAAATTATGTTTGTATTTTATATAGGATACTTACATCCTCTTCTGTAAATGTGATTGGTTGTACAGTGGTCCCTCTTATCCATGGTTTTGTCTTCTGCAGTTTCAGTTATTCATAGTACAGTATAATAAGATATTTTGAGAGAGAACAAGAGAAAGAGTGAGCAAGAACACCCATTTGTATGATCCTTATTACAGTATATTGTTATACGTGTTCTATTTTAGTTTTTGTTATTGTGGTTAATCTCTTACTGTGCCTAATTTATAAATCAAACTTTGTCATAGGTATGTATGTATGGGAGAAAATGTAGTATTTGTAGGGCTCACTATTATCTGCAGTTTCAAGCAGCCACAAAGAGCCTTGGAACATATGCTCTGTAAATTACAGGGACTACTGTAAGTTTCTTTCTTATATTGCAATTGTCAGATCTTAGTGTCAGGTTTTTGCTATATTTATTGAATGAATTAAGTAGATTTTCTGATATGGGGATTACTATTCTTTGGAAATTTAAAATAAATACTTTATAAAACTACCTGGACCCAGAGCCTTTGGGAGGAGGTAAATCGTTAACATTTCCAAACCTTAATTCAGGTTTTTATAAATTTATTAGAGTCCATTTTCTTTATTTCCAGATAATTATTAGTTTATTGACATTTAAATAGATCTAATGATATTTACAATATTTTAATTAAAATATGTACTTTAGTTGTTTTAGTCCATTTCTCATTATTTAATTTGCATATTTACTTGTTTAAATATTTCTCTCTTTTGTTCTCAAAATTGTTAGGCTTATCTATATTTTTTAGAGAAATAGCTCTCAGATTCTTTCTTTTAACTTATTTTTTGTTTCCTAATTAAGTATTTTGCTTTCATCTTTAAAAGACCCTCGATGTTTTTGTTTCACAAATAATACATGTCCCTTGTAGAAAAACTGAGAATATGGATAATGTAAAACAAACTAAACAAAAAAATCATCTATAATTTCATCACTCAGAAATAAACACTATTAGCTTTTTTCTTTTTTCTTTTTTTAAATTTTTTGAGACAGAGTCTCATTCTGTCGCCCAGGCTGGAGTGCAGTGGTGCAATCTTGACTCACTGCAACCTCCACTCTTCGGGTTCAAGTGATTCTCCTGCCCCAACCTCCTGAGTAGCTGGGATTTACAGGCCTGAACCACCACACCCAGATAATTTTTGTACTTTTAGTAGAGATGGGGTTTCCCTATGTTAGCCAGGCTGGTCTCGAACTCCTGACCTCAGGTGATCTGCCCACCTTGGCCTCTCAAAGTGCTGGGATTATGAGTGTGAGCCACTGTGCTTAGCCTATTAACATTTTTATGTATGTTCTTCCAAGCCTCAGCCACTTATTCACTGTGTGACCTTGGGAAGATTCTTTAATTTCTCTTATTTTAAATCTCCTCATAAAGTGGGGAAAATAATAGAATGACTACATAGGTTTATTATAAGCATAAATGAATCAGTATGTGTAAAATGCTTAACAGTGCCTGGTATATAATATGCACTTAATAAATGTTAGTTTATTATTTTATTTCTATGATGACACAAGATATATTTTACAAAATGGCTTAATACAATATGCTATTGTTAGCCTATTGTCTTTCAACTTACAAAATATTTTGAACATTTTCATGTCATTAGCTATACCAATATCATTGGTCATAATAGCATTTATTAATTTATTTGTTTGTTTGTTTATTTATTTATTTATTTGCAGTGGAGTCTCGCTCTGTTGCCCAGTCTGGAGTGCAGTGGTGAAATCTTGGCTCACCACAACCTCCACCTCCTGGGTTCAAGTGATTCTCCCACCTCAGCCTCTTGAGTAGTAGCTGCGATTACAGACATCTGCCACCACACCTGGCTAATTTTTGTATTTTTAGTAGAGATGGGGTTTTGCCATGTTGGCCAGGCTGGTCTTGAACTCCTGACTTCAAGTGATTCACCCACCTTGGCCTCCTAAAGTGCTGGGATTACAGACATGAGCCACCATGCCGGGCTACATAATATCTATTGAAATATTCTTTTTCCTTTTTTTTTTGAGATGGAGTTTCACTCTTGTTACCCAGACTGGAATGCAATGGCACGATCTCGGCTCACCACAACCTCTGCCTCCTGGGTTCGAGCAATTCTCCTGCCTCAGCCTCCCGAGTAGCTGGGACTATAGGCATGCACCACCATGCCCAGCTAATTTTTGTATTTTTAGTAGAGACGGGGTTTCACCTTGTTGACCAGGATGGTCTTGATCTCTTGACCTCGTGATCCACCCGCCTCAGCCTCCCAAAGTGCTGGGATTATAGGTGTGAGCCACTGTGCCTGGCCGTCTGTTAAAATACTCTTTATTGTGAGAGATACAGTTGTTCTAAATTTTTGCTATTGTAAACATTGTGTTATTTTAGTACTACTACTAGTTAATATGGAGTTTCTTACAGTTCTTGCATTCAGTACTCTCTTTACTGCTTTTTAGTAATTAAAATGTTTAGGCTACAATTTGTTTCCATGTGTAATATTGTCTGCATTTAATATATTTTTATATATAATGTTCTCATATTCTAATTGCATATTTTATATTCTCTTTGAGATTCATTTTTCAATCTCCAGTGGCTTGGCTTTTTCTTATAATTTAAACATAAAACAAATTTATTTCTAGGTTTATTGTGTTATATTCAGAAAATATATTTGGTACAATTATTACTTCAGGGAATTTATTGAGTTTTTCTCCATATATATACAGTCACATACCACACAATGATGTTTTGATCCATGATGAAGGACATTTGTGATGGTGGTCCCATAAGATTATAACACTGTACTTTTACTCTACTTTTTCTGTTTAGATACACAATCAGTTACTGTTGTACTAGTTACATGTAGTATTCAGTACAGCACCATGCTGTACAGGTTTGTAGCCTCAGAGTCAGAGGCTATACTATGCACCCTAGATGTGTAGTAGGCCATACTATCTAGGCTGGTGTAAGGACACTCTATGATGTTTGCATGATGATGAAATTGCCTAATGACAGATTTCTCAGACTGAATCTCTGTCATTAGTGAAGCAATGCATGACTCTATTATTTTGTTTTAGGTATTCTCTAAAGAAAAATGAATAGATTTTGTTTTCTTACTTGAGCTATTTTTGTATTTTAATTGAGCAATAAAATACTCTCTATCATAACTGTTCAACTCTTTCTAACTTCTCTCATCTTGCTTTATGTTTCTGCTTTTCTCTTTCCTTTTATATATAAACTATGATTTGTTATTGTGAACTTAAAAAATATGTATACATATTAGAATCATGGGCCTTCTGTACCTCAGCTTCAGCTTCATTGAAAATTGAACTTACCTGTTAACCTTTAAAACTGGAGGGCCAGGCACAGTGGTGCATGCCTGTAGTCCCAGCTACTTGGGAGGTTGAGGCAGGAGGATCACTTGAGCCCAGGAGTTTGAGGCTGTAGTGAGCTGTGATTGTACCACTGTACTCCAGCAGGGGCAACAGAGTGAGACTCTGTCTCTAAAAAAAAAAAAAAAAAATTCAAAAAAATAAAACTGGTAATCCTCTTCTCCCCACTATTTAACACAGAAATTTCTGGAGGCTTCCTTCTACCAAAACACCAACTTTTGAAATATAGGCTTCTGTCATCTCTTGCCTGGACTCTTAATTAGGCAAGAACATTTTAACAGTTCTCGTTTCTTTTGGTGGTGCACACCTGTAGTCCCAGCTAATTGGGAGGTTGAGGCAAGAGATTCCCTTGAACCTGGGAGGCAGAGGGTGCAGTGAGCAGAGATTGCACCACTGCACTCCAGCCTGAGAACAGAGTAAGACTTTATCTCAAAAAAAAAAAAAAAAAAAAAGAATGTATAAACTGACAGGTCACATACAGGTCACATTATGTCTAAAGATGAAAATACATAAAACTGTGTGTGAGTGTGTGTGTGTATTCAATCAAAATCTATTCAATAGTATTTTGTCTAAATAGAAATACTGAAACTATTTTTAAGAAAATATCTATCAGAATTAAAAATAGGTATAACTCTTCCAAATTATTAGATTTAAAGCATATACAGGGCCAGGAGCGGTGTCTCACGCCTGTAATCCCAGCACTATGGGAGGCCAAGGTGGGTGGATCACGAGGTCAAGAGATCGAGACCATCCTGGACAACATGGTGAAACCCCGTCTCCACTGAAAATACAAAAATTAGCTGGGCATGGTGGCGTGTGCCTGTAATCCCAGCTACTCAGGAGGCTGAGGCAGGAGAATTGCCTGAACCCAGGAGGTGGAGGTTGCAGTGAGCCGAGATCACGCCATTGCATTGCAGCCTGGGTAACAAGAGCAAAACTCCATCTCAAAAAAAAAAAAAGCATATATAAATAGGTCTATACTGAAAGCCTAACAATGAAAATCTATAGCAAGAAAGTATAAAACTAAGACAACACACATGTAAAACATCAATAAGTATAAGTGAATATAACTTATTTGTTTATTTATTTTCGAGATGGAGTCTTGCACTGTTGCCCAGGCTGTAGTGCAGTGAGGTGATCTCAGCTCCCTACAATCTCTGCCTCCTGGGTTCTCCTGCCTCAGCCTTCGAGTACCTGGGACTACAAGCATGCACCACCACACCCAGCTAACTTTGTTTTTGTATTTTTAGTGTATTTTTAGTAGAGACAGGGTTTCACCATGTTGGCCAGGATGGTCTCAATCTCCTGACCTCATGATCCACCTGCCTTGGCCTCCCAAAGTGCTGGGATTACTGGCATTAGCCACCTAATGTAATTTATTTTAAAAGAAAATGAATAGATTTTGTTTTCTTACTTGAGCTATTTTTGTATTTTTAGTGTATTTTTAGTAGAGACAGGGTTTCACCATGTTGGCCAGGATGGTCTCAATCTCCTGACCTCATGATCTGCCCACCTCAGCCTCCCAAAGTGCTGGGATTACTGGCATTAGCCACCTAATGTAATTTATTTTTAAAAGAAAATGAATCAATTCCTCCCATATTGGTCCAC
>CM038411.1:51026246-51053463 GCA_021498475.1 Saguinus midas
TTGGGTTGGTTCCAAGTCTTTGCTATTGTGAACAATGCTGCAATAAACATACATGTGTATGTGTCTTTATAGTAGAATGATTTATAATCCTTTAGCAGTATACCCAGTAATGGGATTCCTGGGTCAAATGGTATTTCTGGTTCTAGATCCTTAAGGAATCATCACACTGTCTTCCACAATGGTTGAACTAATTCACACTCCCATCAACAGTGTAAAAGTGTTCCTACTTCTCCACATCCTCTCCAGCATCTGTTGTTTCCTGACTTTTTAATGATTGCCACTCTAACTGGCGTGAGATGGAATCTCATTGTGGTTTTGATTTGTATTTCTCTGCTGACCAGTGATGATAAGCTTTTTTTCTTATATTTGTTGGCCACAAAAATGTCGTCTTTTGAGAAGTATCTGTTCATATCCTTCACCCACTTTTTGATGGGATTCTTTGTTTTTTTCTTGTAAGTATGTTTAAGTTCTTTGTAGATTCTGGATATTAGCCCTTTGTCAGAGGGATAGATTGCAAAATTTTTATGTAGGTTGCCTGTTCACTCTAATGATAGTTTCTTTTGCTGTGCAGAAGCTCTTTAGTTTACTTAGATCCCAGTTGTCAATTATGGCTTTTGTTGCCGTAGCTTTTGGTGTTTTAGTCATGAAGCCTCTGCCCATGCCTATGTCCTGAATGGTATTGCCTAGGATTTCTTCTAGGGTTTTTGTGGTTTTAGGTCTTATGTTTAAATCTTTAATTCGTCTTGAGTTAATTTTTGTGTAAGGTTTAAGGAAAGGGTCCAGTTTCAGTTTTCTGCATATGGCTAGCTGGTTTTCCCAACACCATTTATTAAATAGGGAATGCTTTCCCCATTGCTTGTTTTGTCAGGTTTGCCAAATATCAGATGGTTGTAGATGTGTGGCATTACTTCTGAGGCCTCTGTTCTGTTCCATTGGTCTATATATCTGTTTTGGTACCAGGACCATGCTCTTTTAGTTACTGTAACCTTGTAGTATAGTTTGAAGTCGGGTAGTATAATGCCTCTAGCTTTGTTCTTTTTGCTTAGGATTGCCTTGGCTATATGGGCTGCCTTTTGGTTTCATATGAAAATTAATAAGTAGTCTTTTCTAATTCTGTGAAGAAAGTCAATGGTAGCTTGATTGGGATAGCATTGAATGTATAAATTACTTTGGCTGGTAATTTCATAATATTGATTCTTCCCATCCATGAGCCTGGAATGTTTTTCCATTTCTTTGTTTCATCTCTTATGAAACAAAGATTTGTACTTCTCCTTGAAGAGGTCCTTCATTTCCTTTGTTAGTGTATTCCTAGGTATTTTATCCTCTTTGTAGCGGTTGTGAATGGGAGTTTGCTCATGATTTGGTTCTCTATTATTGGTGTATAGGAATGCTTGTGATATTTGCACTTTGATTTTGTATCCTGGGACTTAGCTGAAGTTGCTCATCAGCTAAAGAAGATTTTTGGGGAGAGGTGATGGGGTTTTCTAAATATATAATCATCTCATCTGCAGAGACAATTTGACTTCCTCTTTTCCTATTGGAATACCCTATATTTCTTACTCTTGTGTGATTTACCTGGTCAGAATTTCCAATACTGATACTGTGTTGAATACAAGTGGTGAAAAGGGGCATCCTTGTCTTCTGCCAGTTTTCAATGGGAATGCTTCCAGCTTTTGCCCATTAAGTATGATATTGGCTGTGGTTTTGTCATAAATAGCTCTTATTATTTTGAGATATGTTCCATCAATACCTAGTTTATTGAAAGGTTTTACATGAAGGGGTGTTGAATTTTATTGAAGGCCTTTTCTGTCTATTGAGATCATCATGTGATTTTTGTGATATGATGGATTATGTTTATTGATTTGCATATGTTGAACCAGCCTTGCATCCAAGAGGTAAAGCTGAGTTGATCATGGTGGATAGGCTTTTTGATGTGCTGCTGGATTCAGTTTGCCAGTATGTTATTGAGGATTTTAACATAGATGTTTATTGTGGATGTTGTTCTGAAATTTTCTTTTCCTATTGTGTCTTTGACAGGTTTTGGTATCAGGATGATGCTGGCCTTGTAAAATGAGTCGGAGAAGAATTCCACTTTTTCTATTGTTTCAAGTAGTTTCAGAAGGAATGGTACCTCTGGTAGAATTTGGATGTGAATTTGTCTGGTCTTTTGCTTTTTTTGGTTAGTAGGCTGTTAATTGCTGCTTCAATTTCTGAACTTGTTATTGGTCTATTCAGTGAGTCAACTTCTTCCTGGTTTAGTCATGGGAGGGTGTATATGTCCAGAAATTTATCCATTTCATCTAGATTTTCAAGTTTATTTACATAGAAGGGTTTATAGTATTCTCTGATGGTTATTGGTATTTCTATGGGATCAGTGGTGATATCTCCTTTATCTTTTTTTAATTGCATTTATATGATTCTTCTTTCTTTTCTTTATTAGTCTGGCTAGCAGTCTATTTTGTTACTCTTTCCAAAAAAATCAGCTCCTGGACTTACTGATTTTTTTGAAGTATTTTTTGTATCTCTATCTCCTTCAGTTCTTCTCTGATCTTAGTTATTTCTTGTCCTCTACTAGCTTTTGAATTTGTTTGCTTTTGCTTCTCTAGTTCTTTTAATTGTGATTTAGGGTGTCGATTTTAGATCTTTCCCACTTTCTCCTTTGGGCGTTTAGTGCTATAAATTTTCCTCTACACACTGCTTTAGCTGTGTCCCAGGGATTCTGGTTTGTTATGTCTTTGTTCTCATTAGTTTCAAAGGACTTATTTATTTCTGTCTTAATTTTGTTATTTACCCAGTAGCCTTTCAGGAGCAGGTTGTTCAGTTTCTACATAGTTGTACAGTTTTGAGTGAATTTCTTAATCCTGAGTTCTAATTTGATTGCACTGTGGTCTGAGTGACTGTTATGATTTCCATTTTTTGCATTTGCCGAGGAGTGTTTTACTTCCAGTTATGCGATCAAGTTTAGAGTAAGTGTGATGTGAGGCTGAGAAGAATATATGTTCTATTGAATTGGGGTAGAGAGTTCTATAGATGTCTATAGGTCTGCTTGGTCCAGAGCTGAGTTCAGGCCCTGAATATCCTTGTTAATTTTCTGTCTCATTGATCTGTCTAATATTGATAGTGGGATATTAAAGTCTCTCACTATTATTTTGTGGGATTCTAAGTCTTTTTGTAGGTCTCTAAGAACTTGCTTTATGAATCTGAGTCCTCTTGTATTGTGTGCACATATATTTAGCATAGTTAGCTCTTCTTGTTGCATTGATCCCTTTACCATTATGTTCTTTAAAGCCTTATTTTATCAGAGACTAGGATTGCATCCCCTACTTTTTTTCTTTCTTTCTTTCCATTTGCTTGTAAATATTCCTGTTTCCCTTTATTTTGAGCTTATGTTTGTCTTTGCACATCAGATGGGTCTCCTGAATACAGCACACTGATGGGTCTTGACTCTATCCAATTTGCCAGTCTGTGTCTGTTAACTGGGGCATTTAGCCCATTTAAATTTAAGGTTAATATTGTTATGTGTGAATCTGATCCTGTCATCCTGATGCTAGCTGGTTATTTTGCCCATTAGTTCATGCAGTTTCTTCAGGTGTTGATGGTCTTTACAATTTTGTATGTTTTTGCAGTAGCTGGTACCTGTTTTTCCTTTTCATATTTAGATCTTCCTTCAGGAGCTCCGTCTGGTAAGGCAGGCCTGGTGGTGACAAGATCTCTCAGCATTTGCTTGTCCTTAAAGGATTTTATTTCTCCTTTGCTTATGATGCTTAGTTTGGCTGGATATAAAATTCTGGGTTGAAAATTCTTTTCTTTAAGAGTGTTGAATATTGGCCCCCACTCCCTGGCTTTTAGGGTTTCTGCAGAGAGAACGAACCGCTTTTAGTCTGATGGGCTTCCCTTTGTGGGTAACCTGACCTTTCTCTCTGGCTACCCTTAACATTTTTTCCTTCATTTCAGCCCTAGTGAATCTGATAATTATGTATCTTAGGATGCTCTTCTCAAGGAGCATCTTTGTGGTGTTCTCTGTATTTCCTGAATTTGAATGTTGGCCTGTCTTCCTAGGTTGGGGAAGTTCTCCTGGGTAATATTCTGAAGAGTGTTTCCTACTTTGGTTCCATTCTCCCCATAACTTTCAGGTACACCAATCAAATGTAGGTTTGTTCTTTTCACATAGTCCCATATTTTTGGAGGCTTTGTTTATTTTTATTCTTTTTCTCTAATCTTGTCTTCATGCTTTATTTCATTAAGTTGATCTTCAATCTCTGATATCCTTTCTTCCACTTGATCGATTTGGCTATTGATACTTGTGTATGCTTCACAAAGTTCTCTTGCTGTGTTTTCAGCTCCATCAGGTCATTTATGTTCTTCTCTAAACTGGTTATTCTAGTTAGCAATTCTTCTAACTGTTTTCAAGGTTTTTAACCTCCTTGTTTTGAATTAGAACATGCTCCTTTAGCTTAGAGGAGTTTGTTATTACCCACCTTCTGAAGCCTACTTTGGCTGGATATGAAATTCTGGGTTGAAAATTCTTTTCTTTAAGAATGTTGAATATTGGCCCCACTCTTCTGGCTTTTAGGGTTTCTGCAGAGAGAACCGCTTTTAGTCTGATGGGCTTCCCTTTGTGGGTAACCTGACCTTTCTCTCTGGCTACCCTTAACATTTTTTCCTTCATTTCAGCCCTAGTGAATCTGATAATTATGTATCTTAGGATGCTCTTCTCAAGGAGCATCTTTGTGGTGTTCTCTGTATTTCCTGAATTTGAATGTTGGCCTGTCTTCCTAGGTTGGGGAAGTTCTCCTGGGTAATATTCTGAAGAGTGTTTCCTACTTTGGTTCCATTCTCCCCATAACTTTCAGGTACACCAATCAAATGTAGGTTTGTTCTTTTCAGATAGTCCCATATTTTTTGGAGGCTTTGTTTATTTTTATTCTTTTTTCTCTAATCTTGTCTTCATGCTTTATTTCATTTAGTTGATCTTCAATCTCTGATATCCTTTCTTCCACTTGATCGATTTGGCTATTGATACTTGTGTATGCTTCACAAAGTTCTCTTGCTGTGTTTTTCAGCTCTATCAGTTCATGTATTTTTCTTCTCTAAACTGATTATTCTAGGTAGCAATTCTTCTAACTGTTTTCAAGGTTTTTAACCTCCTTGTTTTGAATTAGAACATGCTCCTTTAGCTTAGAGGAGTTTGTTATTACCCTCCTTCTGAAGCTCTCTTCTGTTAATTGGTCAAACTCATTCTCCATCCAGTTTTATTCCCTTGCTGGAGAGGAGTTGAGATCCTTTGGAGAAGAGGCATTCTGGGTTTTGGAATTTTCAGCCTTTTTACACTGCTTTTTCATCTTCATTAATTTATCTACCTTTGGTCTTTGATGTTGGTGACCTTCAGATGAGGTTTCTGTGTGGACATTCTTTTTGTTGATGTTCATGCTATTCCTTTCTGTTTGTTAGTTTTCCTTTTAACAGGCCCCTCTGCTGTAGGTCTGCTGGAGTTTGATGTAGGTCCACTCCAGACCCAGTTTTCCTGGGTATCACCAGCAGAGGCTGCAGAACAGCAAAGATTGTTCCTTCCTGTGGAAGCTATATCCCAGAGGGACACATGCCAGAGGCCAGTCAAAACTCTCCTGTATGAGGTGTCTGTCAACCCCTGCTGGGAGGTGTCTCCCAGTCAGGAGGCATGGGACTCAGATACCTACTTGAGAAGGCAGTCTGTGTCTTAGCAGAGCTCAAGTGCTGTTCTGGGAGATCCACTGCTCTCTTCAGAGGTGGCAGGCAGGAACATTTTAAGTGCTGAAGCTGCACCCACAGCCACCCCTTCCCCCAGGTTCTCTGTCCAGGGAGTTGGGGGTTTGATCTATAAGCCCCTGACTGGGGCTGCTGCCTTTCTTTCAGAGATGTCCTGCCCAGAGAGGAGGAATCTAGAGAGGCAGTGTGGCTACAGCAGCTTTGCCGAGCTGTGGTGGGCTCCACCCAGTTCTAAATTCCCAGCTGCTTTGTTTATACTGTGAGAGGAAAATTGCCTACTCAAGCCTTAGTAATGGCAGACACTCTTCCCCCCACCAAGCTGGAGCATCCCAGGTTGACTTCAGACTGCTGTGCTGGCAGCAATAATTTCAAGCCAGTGGATCTTAGCTTGCTGAGCTCTGTGGAGATGGAGTCCGTTGAGCTAGACCATTTGGCTCCCTGGCCTCAGCCTTTTTGTCAGTGGAGTAAATGGTTCTGTCTTGCTGGTGTTCCAGGCGCCACTGGAGTATGAAAACATACTCCTGCAGCTAGCTCAGTGTCTGCCCAAATGGTCACCCAGTTTTTTGCTTGAAACCCAGGACCTTTGTGGCGTAGGTACCTGAAGGAATCACCTGGCCTGTGGGTTGTGAAGACCATGGGAAAAGTGTAGTATCTGGGCCAGAGCGCACCATTCCTCACTGCACAGTCTCTCACAGCTTTCCTTAGCTAGGGGAGGGAGCTCCCAGACCCCTTGTGCTTCCTGGGTGAGGCAATGCCCCACCCTGCTTGACCTCACCCTCCATGGGCTGCACCCACTGTCTAACGAGTCTCAAGGAGATGAACCAGATACCTCAGTTGGAAATGCAGAAATCAACCGCCTTCTGCGTTGATATTGCTGGGAGCTGCAGACTGGTGCTTTTCCTATTTGGCCATCTTGCCCGCAGCTCCACGTGCATCAGAAAATGTTGATGATATAATACTGCAAGTTCTCAGTTCAGTCAGTGGAAAGGGTAACATTTGGGATCAAATGTCCTAAGTTCAAGTTCTAACTGGGGTACTTTTTAGCTAATTGATTTCAGGCAGATGAATTACCTGTCCAAACATCAGTTTCATCTATAAAATGGGGCCAATAATGCTCACCTTTTGGGTTGATAAGATCAAAAGAAATTATGGATATGGAAGCATTTATAATCTCTAAGGGCTGCGGACATCACTATATTCTACATTATTTAAATGTGTCTGTGTTATGTTGTCCATATACAAATTGAGAGAACCTAATATTGCAATTCACATGTTACTCCATGAATTTTTTTAATGGTTTGTACAACATCTCTGGTAAAAATTCTTATAGGGAAGCAGTTCAGGTAAAGAAAGGCATGTAGGCTTTTGGAGTAAACTCAACCAAAGTTTGAATCCTAGCTTACTCACTGTGTGGTCAAGGTTAAGTTACTTCAACTCTCTAAGGCCCATTAAAATTTTCTTCTCGAATGAAGAGTAGAAATAACGAATGTCAGACACCTAACAAATATACCACATGCTTTGTGTAGGCATGCTTTATAGTAGGCAGACCAAAAATGGTCCTGATGATATTGTAGCAGATAAACATTCCTGTCTGCCTTCAGGGCCAAAACAGTTTTATATTTGCACAATTTTTTAATTTTTGAAAATGCCTACTGTTTGATACATGAGCATTTCCACAAAAAATATATTTCAGTTTAACTAAAAACCTATGTTAATAAGAACACTTCCTTCTCCAAACATGTCAATAACAGATCATGTCTTTTATTCTCTGCAAAGGTTTTATCACTTAAGGAGAAAAAAAACTGGCTTTACATTAAATTTCTGTTATTTAAATAAGTCAGTGCATCATATATTTACATACTTAACTATTTAAACTGATTTTAGTTAACAAAAGTATCATGAAGTATGTCTGCCATATTGCAGATCAAATAAAGACTAGTCTGAATTACTGAAGCTTTTCTAAAGAAATGAAAGAATTAAAACGTTGGACAAAGAGTAGTAACACCTACCACTTTCTCTCACCTTAAACTCTGCTTATTGCTGTTTCTTGAGTTCATAACAATAATCAAAATTCCATGTCCCTAAATTAGTTACTGATAACAGAGGACAGTATTATAACTCTCCATTGTTACAACATTGCTAATAAGAGTAGCCCAGCCTCTCAGCTGGCTAGTCAAGTAATGGCGAAAAGAGTATGGGAAGAAAGAGTGATCACAAACTAATAAGTGCCTTGTGAATACAGGGTAGGGACTGAGGCGGAGTGCACTAGCTGTTCTATGGGAAGCAGCATGTGTCACCTCCCCTTCCATTGGCTGTTTATCCAACATCAATACGACACTTTAGGAGCCAAATTACTAAACAAGCTGCCAATTAGGCTTGCAGTCAGCTGGATAGATTAGTGGCTAAGAGAGGCCGATACAAGATTTTCATCTCTTGAGCCAATTATGCAAGTGAATTACCCTCCACGGTACTCTTTGGAAGATTTGAGGGGAAAGGACCGACTCAGCTGTAATGGATATGAGAGATCCAGCAGACAGGGGTTGGGAGCGGAAGCAGGCAGAAAGGTTAGCAGGCGATGTATTGCTAAAGCTGCCAGAGCAGGAGAGCCTTCTAGGAAAGGTCTTAAAGGATTTAACACTGCCAGGAGCGAAAGAAAGGGAAATTATGGTTGTGGTGTATACTGCGCTGAGACTGAGTTGTTCCTATCCCAAGTCTTAATCTCATAAAAGAGGGATGAGAAGCCAACAGTAGATTTCACTCTAGAATCATTTTCCATGAATAAAAAAGTATCTGTTACTTTTTTTGTTTTGTAGGTTGTGTTTCTATGAGGAAAGATTTAGCATTTGAAGAATTAGATGTTCTTTTTCCTTCCAAGTACAAGATAATGCTTTCTTTTGTGTGATGTTGTTTTATTTTATGAAGAAGAGAAATGAAATCATCATTTAAAAAATGAGAACGAGTTATTTTCCATCATATAAAAACAAAAGCATAAGAGTATAGTGATCACCCTGGGCTGCTCTGCTTGAAATATCAACATTTTAAAATTATAATAGTGAATCAGTTATCATTTGCTATTCACTTTAGGACTGAAAATTCACCATAATTTAGCAATTTTTGTGGAACTATTTTAATTGGCCTTAGTCTTTTCTTAAATATTAAACAAATTTTAATCCTGAACTTTTGCAAGCTGTCCTGTCAAGATTGTGAGTAAACAGATGTATAGCCCAGAGCAGCATTAGACCTCTGATATGACTTAGCTTAGAGTAGAATTAAATTAATTCATGATAATAACTGAAAAATCAGGGATATGAGATGACATGCTAGAGCACTGCTTTACCCAGCACACCTGATCAGCAGCTGTCCAGAAAAAAGCTTTGTACCTTGGAGGTCTGTGGTCTGTCCTGGTTACCACCATTTCATGACTTTAAAATAAAAAATTAATGGCTTTTTTGTTATATTAAACATTTTTGACAAAAGATTTTTGTTTTGTGCATGCATATGTGTGTATGTGTGACTAAGAGATCCATTTTTCCCTGTCACGCACACATACACTCACATATATATGTATAATCACTGTATATGCATTTTGCCATTCTCAAGCGGTAAATAATGCTAGTCAAGAATTTTTCTTTGACATGAGATGTTGCCACTCAAAAGGGAAGTAGTTGAAGGTTCTTTCTGTTACATGTTAAGGTACTTGTTTCAATAATTTGTGAATCCATTTGAGAAATCCAAAACCAATTAATCATTGGCTAGTTCTTACTCCCTGTAAGGAATTTAGCAAATGGCAATGATATGGTCTATTCTTGGCCTTGAAATGCACTGAAGATTGAGAATACCAAAATGTTTAATTAAGGGCTTTGAAAATCAATTGATGATTACTCCATAGTGAATAAGAGGGTTGTAGGTATTAAAACTCATGTCTAGCATTTTGTGACTTTCCTTGTTCTACAAGTAAGAATCACAGAGAATGACTCACTTGCTGTTCCCCACAATGTGAGACACAAATTACCAGATAAGATATACTGTTGGTTCAATGCTGACATTACTTTTATTATAATTTTATTTTTTGCTGCTAAATACATATTCCAAAGAATACACTTAAAAACTTATATGTACAGTTTGGATGCGGTGGCTCACGCCAGTAATCCCACACTTTGGGAGGTTGAGGCAGGTGGATCACTTGGGGTCAGGAGTTCAAGACCAGCCTGGCCAACACGGTGAAACGCCATCTATAAAATGCAAAATACGGTGAAACCCCTACTAAAAAATACAAAAATTAGCCAGGTGTGATGGCACACACCTGTAACCACAGCTACTTGAGAGGCTGAGGCATAAGAATCACTTGAGCCTGGGAGGTGGAGGAGGTTGCAGTGAGCCAAGACTGCACTACTGCACTATACCCCGGGCAACAGAGTGAGACTCTGTCTCAAAAAAAAGAAGTATATGAGTAGTTTAAAGAACATTCTAATAGATTGGCCATTTGGGTAACCACCACTCAGAGAACACTGCTGTACTCCGGAGTCCCCTCGTTAATATATTTGTTGTTCTTAATGATGTTTGAGATTCAAGGATACTTCTCTGCTGGTACCATTTCTGAACATAGTCTCAGAGAAATGGTAGGACAGAGAGTTCTAACTCCTTTTTGATAGTCTCAGAGGAACAGTAGGACAGAGAGATCTAACTCCTTTTTGGTAGTCGGGGAGAAGGTACTATAATAATCCTGAGTCAGGGAAGAAGAAAACTAATGACAATGGAAACAGAGTAGGGGGGCCGGGCGCGGTGGCTCACGTCTGTAATCCCAGCACTTTGGGAGGCTGAGGTGGGTGGATCACTAGGTCAAGAGATCGAGCCCATCCTGGTCAACATGGTGAAAACCCCATCTCTACTAAAAATACAAAACTTAGCTGGGCATGGTGGCGCAGCCTGTAGTCCCAGCTACTCGGGAGGCTGAGGTAGGAGAACTGCTCGAACCCAGAAGGCAGAGGTTGTGGTGAGCCAAGATCGCACCATTGCACTCCAGCCTGGGTAATAAGAGTGAAACTCAGTCTCAAAAAAAAATAAAAAATAAGAAAAGGAGTAGGGGTGGGGTGAGGTGTAGGTTGGTGCTAAAGAGACTCACAACCCTTTGAGAGTAATGAGTGGTTATATCAACAGCTGCCCATTTCAACCTCTGTCTAGGAAGACACAGTCCACATTTCAGAGCAGAAATATGCTACAGCCAGGACTCAGCTGCTATACCACAGGCATTCTACAGAATTTGCAAAGTGTAGTATCTTTATCCCCAGAAGTCTATGGAGGGAATGGTGTCAGACACTGAATCCCTGTAAATTTGAACCCTGGTGTAAGGGCTGGGCTGAATATGTTCTTACTAAGACAAAGGTTTTTTTTAAGATACCTTCGCTCTTTTTTTTCCCTAACAGACTCTAATATTTGTTTTTTAATCACTTTATTCTTCTAAAAGGGGACTAACCATGAGAAATGCTCTGATAATTAAGATTTCTGGTTGCTTGTATCTAGTTGGCTCCAGATTTGGTACCTTCCCTTTTCATACACCATAATCTAATACCTGCTGCGAGAGGAGAAACAGAAATGAACCAAGGAAAGAACCAAGCTGTACCACACCTGGGGCAGACAGACCAAAGCCAAGGCCAACCCTGCAATTAAAGGAAAGAACTCAAGTTCTTGCGTTGTTTGACTGTTATGATGTTTGTTAATGTCTCCATCCTTGTACTTCAGCCATCTAGTACTTCTGAGTTTTTCCCTAGACCAAACATAGGGTATATATGCTCAACTTTTTCTATAAGGGCCTACAAAAAAAATTAAATTAGAAGTCTAGTTTTGAAAATGTCATCAAAGAAAAAAATGCTTAAAATAGATGTATTTCTCAATTGTCTGCTAAGAAAATACAGTAAGCAACATCGATATCTAAATTTCATGTTAAATACTAGTCAATCTTCTTTTTCACATAAGAAATGAAGGTAGGCAGGAAGAAAAGGGAAGGAAGAGGGGAGGGAAACAGGAAGAAATATATCTATCCCTGAAGGCCTATGGAGGGACTTGTGGTCTATGTCCTTGTAAATTTATATAATATATTTTATGATATATTTATCTTTAATAATATTTTCCTCTATTTTCTTTCTACTAGCCTAATTAGAAAGTCATTTAAACATGGCTATGGAAGGAAAAGGAGAAAGGGAACTAAAGGATGCGTGTGTTACAGACTGAATAATAAATACCAAACAGGGAGATTATAGGAATGTAAATTCCTAGGAATTCAGGATTCCATCAGTTGTGCTTTTTGTTTGGTTTGATTTTAATTTTTGGTTCTGTCGAATGTCAAAGTCATGGGCAAATGTAAGATATTACAATATAGGTTGATGATTTTCAGAATAATCCATAAGGCTAACATGATAATGAAAACAAATCCATTAGAAGAGTACTTTGTGGTTTCCTGAGAAGTTTCTTTACATACATGATCATATCTGTCCTACAAATTTCTGTGACTCAGGCAATGCAGGTTGCATTATGCCTGTTTCACAGATGAGAAAGTGAGAGCCCAGAGGGGCTGAATAACTCACCCTGCTATGGAGTGTTAGAACTGAAATTCCAAACAAGATCTTTCTTCCATTGTTCTCTCAACTACAAGAAGTATCCAAAGATGAATATGCAACCCCCTCCTGGTACCTGGTTGAAAAAAAAAACTTAAGAGAACATGGTTTTTGTAGCCTAATATGTTCACCAGTGTTCTTACTAATTAATGTGTGCTATCGTTTTATCATTTCAGGATTTGTAGGTGAAAACGCCCAGCCAATCCTAGAAAATAATATTGGAAACCGAATGCTTCAAAATATGGGCTGGACGCCTGGGTCAGGCCTTGGACGAGATGGCAAGGGGATTTCTGAGCCAATTCAAGCCATGCAGAGGCCAAAGGGATTAGGACTTGGATTTCCTCTACCAAAAAGTACTCCCACAACTTCTACCCCCAGTGCAGGAAAATCCGCCTAAGAAAAGCAAAGAAGAAATGCTTTCCAGGCTTTATTTACTATGTCCCATTGTTCTAAAATTGTAACATGGCTTCTGTTTTTGAAGCAAAAATCTACATTGCCTCAAAACACATCACTCTAGCTTCCTAACTGCATACAGTCCTGCCGTAGTGAGAGAAATGGAATTTCATCACAATTCATGGTGCTAAATCAAAAACCTCTGCCCTTTAATTTTGTTCAGTAATTTCCAGCTATTTTTAGGCATAAAGAGCAGCTCCTTTCTTTTATTTATTTTAATCTCATGTGTCAATACTTTCTGATGCTTTGCTTAATTCATGTATGTGTGCAATGCTGCAATGCCCAGACAAATGTGAGCACACCCACAGGTTTCTAAAATGGGATAGGCAGGAAAGGATTGCATTTTATATCATCCCTACCTATTGTAACGCAAAAGCCTTGTCAATTTCATATTCCTTGAATTTGGCTTTTTTGTGAGGATTTTCTGACAGAGTGATACCCATTAATTGTCTATACTTAGACAATGTAGTATGAAGTTCACAGTTGACAAACAACAATTAATGTTTCCCTTGGACATTTTGACAAAAATAAACCTCATCATTGTTATCACCAGAGTGCCCTCGACATTACTTTAATGCAGATTTTATAAATTTTACCTCGTTTAGAACATAAAATAATTATTGAAAGAAAACTGTATTTTTTAAATTCACCAGGATTGAACTGTAAATTCTATTAACCCAGATGTACTTCTACCTCTGTCTTCCCAAAGATGGATTTTTTTTTTTTTAAGATCAACTCAAGTGTAGTAAATGAATTTTAAATTTTGATCATTGGAGTAATTTGTTACAATATTGAATCAATTTATATGAAGAATTCAGTGGCTCTCCCAGAACTCAGATTTCTGGCAATAGCCCAACCCATTTACAAGGTGAAAAAAGAAGTGAATGGTACTGATTTGCCCCTTCTAGGACCCCAGATGTTACTTCAAAACCAGTCGTTTTTATTATGTGCCTAGTATTGAGCTATTTCTGAGTCATTTACTTCATAGTATCAGAGATTCTAAATTGCTTTTGGTTTAGAAGATCTTTATTATCTTCATTATTAACAACTTATGATGATGATTATCATTCTCTTTATAATGGCTTTATGGGTTGAGTAAATACTGAAATAACACATGTGAATCACCATTCTAATGGATTTTTAAAATCTTGTCACTCCCCAAAAGAGTTTTTTTGGGTTTTTTTTTTTTTTTTTTTTGACAGTCTGGCTCTGTCGCCCAAGCTGGAGTGCAGTGGCACAGTTTTGGCTCACTGCAGCCTCCCTCCCAGGTTCAAATGATTGTTCTGCCTCAGTCTCCTAGGTAGCTGGGTTACAGGTACCCACCACCACACTCAGCTAATTTTTGTATTTTTATTATAGATGGGGTTTCACCATGTTGGCCAGGCTGGTCTCGAACTCCTGACCTCAAGTGATCTTCCCACCTTGACCCCCGAAAGTGCTGGGATTACAGGCATGAACCACCGTTCCCAGCCCCCAGAAGAGTTTTGAAAAGGGTTCAAAAGAGGTTTTATGCATGTAACAGACCTTTCTCAGGTGATCCCCTAAAACAAATCCTACCAACTAGGGAGGAGAAGGCCAACCTGCTATTTGAAAGCCTTCACAGTTTGCCAAATGTCCATTTCTTCAGAATTATCTTCGTTCCCAGGGATATTGTGCCTAGAGGACAGGTTGGTTAGGGGACTATGGATGACCAGAAGAGGTGTTCTTTTGAAGCATTCTTATTGGATAAAGTAACCCCATGGTACGATTGCTTTCTACAAGTTTGTTACTTAGAAATTTGCCATTTTTTAATAGATACTTTCTAAATGCTCATCTGTCTATGTAGCCTGGGAAAGTGGGGAGATTATATACAAGTTTTAAAACTTCTTTGTGATAGTGTATTGTGCTCTAGGGTCTAGAAAAATTTGGTGTTTGCACTTTTTCTTAATTTGATTGCCTGGAGATCTAAAACCCTAGAATCTCAAACAGGCAGGTTTGAAGCCACTGATAGCAAACAATGAGGTCATTGTATGTCTGGTTCCAAACTCCTGAGGACTTGGCCGTTCTTTTTCACCTAACCATGTTCTAATGGAGGTAAAAACCCAGTGAAGAAGAGCAGTACACATACCAGGCTAGTGCATAGGGAACTTCTTTGTTACATATTGCAGTCCTGATGAATGTTCTTTATTGTGGCTGTTCTGGACAGGTACAAATCTTCTGAAGCAACTTCTGTTAAGATGTTCACTTACCTTCTCCAACACCCAAAACAAAATTTCTTCTTTGTATTTTCAGCTAATAGAAGAAAGTTCTTCATCTTGACACCTAGAGCCCTCTATGTGATTCACAAAGGACTTAAAAATACTTCTTATTCTGTTGAAGTGTTAAGTGTAAGAATATATGTGCTCTACAGTATATGTGAATCAGCACTCAAACAGAGAAGTGATAACATCCCAAGCTTCCCCCATACTCATACTGACATGCCCCCAGCATTCAGTCTTTAAGGAAACTCAGTGCAAACCCGATGTTTTGGTTGTACCTGAACTTAATTGGAGAAGCAGACACTCACAATTAAAATATGAATTTGTTAGTGTAAATCAAATCTCTTTCACTATCTGAAGCCCACTAATTCGTGTTTTATGTATAGTTACCATTAATTTTTTGCCAGTTACTATGTCCATAGAACCTCAAGATTTAGATTGTATCATTTATATTTCCTTAAAAAGAGAGTAAGATATTTCTTCTGCTTCTTTGTGAAGCCACTCCTCTACAACATCTACAGCCTCATAGCAGATTAATGGGTTTTACTAAAAATTTTAGAGAGTGCATAGGTCTCCCTTTTCTATCCTAATTACCTGGAATAGCCAAGAGACGCTGAGCCTGAGTACATTAGCAACTTGACTGTTTAAAAAATGTATTTGTTATACTTGATAATGACCAGACTGTGCTGGAGTCATTTCTTTCCTTCTTTTCTTCTTCCCAAATACAATATTTAATTTGGTTGCTTTTATTTTTAAACTATATGGCACCCTTTTAAATAAAAATTCATTGCTAACTAAAATCTGCCAATAAATTGAACTCAGCATTTAAATACCATATATTTTGTAACTCATTCTGTGACTATCAAACAGAAGTAAACACAGTAGGGGTAAAGATATACATAATGTGTACCTATAGATGTACTTATAGTGCCTGTGTGCCATTTACAGACATAATTGCAATATATTGCATTTTATTAATGTTTATTTTAATGTTGAGAATTGGTATTCTTGTAAATTGAACTGACAACTGCTTCTATTCAGTACATTTCATTTTGAGCAGATATTTCACAAAAGAGAAAAGAATCACTGTTGACATGCTTTTTAAAACCATTTTCACCTGTATTTTGTCTTTTAAAAAGAAAAAAAAGTGATCTAAATTGGCATTGTAAAGAAATTGTTAGCGAAGAATATTTTTGTTTTTTGTTTTTGTTTTTGTTTTTTTTCTTTTGATAGAAAGTTATATTGATAGTACAACAAAGAATGAAAGAATAAAACATAATGCTTAAGAATATTATTTATAAGCAGTCCATTGTCTTTGTGCTTTAAACATTTCCCTTTCACCTTAAAGTCATTTTTTAAAAATTGGAAGTACTTCAGAAATTTGTTTAAATGAGAACCCATTGACAATTAGCATTTAATATTGCAGTTTATTGCTATTAAGCCCTGAAACATTTCAATATCTCACAAATGTGTTCATGGCCAATGGTGAGCTGTTCTACCACACTTTCCTGTTTTTTATTGTTTCTGTGAAGCTGGATTAGACTAACTCGCTTAAGGTCTCTTTCTGCTCCAGGATTCTATGATTCTAATATAACATGCTCTCTCTGACCACTTAAAGTATCAGAGTTTAAATGTGTTACAATCACTCCATTTCCTTTTGGAAAGTTGTGCCTGTCATAAAGCTGCGTGGACATTTTAAGTGTTTTGTAATACTCATTAAAGTGTTGAGTTTTGTTTGCTGTTAAGAGGCATTTCACTATGTTGATTAAATTTATCTTTTCTCCCAAAAAGCTGAGCAAAGTTGTTAAAATAAGTAGGTTTTTTTTAATCCAACAGTTATTAAACACTCATTTATTTAACAGGTATATATATCACATACATACTCCACCGGCAAGTGGACCATGAAGGCTCCTTCTGCTGAGTTCCTACTAAGCAAAGACTCATTACTTGACACACCTGACACTTTAAGTAGATCCAGATTTGTCTCTAGTGAGCCAGTGCCATTAACTGCCAGGAGTATGATCTACTATTGCCACTTTTAGTTTTATCTGTACGTTAGAGTTGTCCCCTGTCTTTGAGCTGTCAGACAGTTTAAATCATCCTCAGATCCACATACCTCCCTCCTGTTGCAATATCAGAATGTCTTGTGTTTATTTCTCAGTTTGTCAAGGATGAAATACAATGGAAGGCTACTTTTTGTGTTTCTTTTTTCAGTTTGAACTTTCAAGGTAAATTGCTAGTATTTTAAGAATGTGTATAATGCTTGATTTTTCAGCTTTGAGATTGTAGAGATAAAAGTATATTTATAATAGTATCTCAGGTAAAACAGCCAAAACTACCTTTGTCTCTTTGCATCTTCCTATTAAATTTCTGTTATAAAAGTTCGTTTATTTCTAAAAGCAGTATTCTTCAATAAAAACAGAAAGACTGAGAAATACTATACTAAATATATGCTTTCCGAATCCAAACAAATTCTTCCATCAATTATTGAAGTAAATTTCTTCAAATCCAGGATTTCGTATTTATGATAAGCAAATGAGTTTAGCAAAGAAAAAAAGAAAAACTAAAGTTCTGTTATAAGACTGTAACTAATCTGGGATTCTAAAGTGTCTCATTGATGGCTATAAGTCATTATAGAAACGATATAAATAATCCACATTACATGTACGAGGCATGAAATTCATAAAACAATTTTTAGATGGTTGCGAAGCACTTGGGGAATACACATTAACTGTTTGAAACTTATCATGTGCAAAATCACAGTATTTCTAATACACTGGCATAGCATTGTTAGGTTCTCGGCAATAAGTACAGTGGTCCATAATCTGTAAGGCTGGGTTCTTGACCGTCCTACATCTTTACATGCCTGTCCTTTTTTTGTATCTCTTCTAATTCCTTTGCTGTTTTTTTAAACATGCATCTTAGTCAACTTCGCATGTTTTAAAGACAAGACAGTCTTCCAAAAGGAGGAAACAATTGCTGAGCACACAGGAGACCAGCATGTTTTGACTCTTACGCCATTGTATTTCTCCATTAGGTCCCTTAACAACTCAGCTAGAAACAAGCGGCAGATTTTTTTCCCTGACTCAGTGAGTAATTGTCTGCGCTGCAGTGACAGATGTGCAATATAGCAGCTTCTTCAGGAAAAAATTAACAGTTTGTCCAGCATGTCAGCTCGCTCTTTTTAGTGCTTGGGAGGTCTTGGCCCCATTATGGATGATTTAGAAATTGAGGCAAGCAAAGACCAGCTGCCTGCACTGAAAGCCTTCGTTAGTCGGCCTCATCTGCATTCCAGGACTCACTCACATCCAGAAATTGGTGGAGCCCCTCTGGCCACAAGATGAGTATGGGCTGACAATGCCTTGATTTGTTGAGAGAGAGAATAAATGGGTTTTTCAGAAGATGAGGAAATATCACCATTACTGGCCAATTTACAGCATTTTATCTGTTCTTCAAACATGTCACTTTTGTTATTGTTGCATGGTAATTACATAGCGAAACGGAAAGAAAACAAATTCTGGTTACGTATTCAGATGGATTGCAAAATCATATAATCCTGATAAATGCCCATTTATGATACACATGGATGAAAGGTTCATTTTAATTTTGAATGGCTAGCTCTGCCTCAATAGGATATAGGATTAAATTCCGGAGAATCTGATTACATCAAAGCAAACAGTCTTTCTCTACTTCTTCAGATACCGTGAGGCATTTTCACAAACAGGATTTTCCTGAGACAGTACAAAAAGTGAATTCAAAATTGCGTTTTCAAAAGAATAACTCCCAGTGAAGCCTGAGAGATATCTTGTTCTGAGGATCAGTTGGTCTTAAAGGCTTCTCAAGAAGATGGTGGACCTGTGCCAAAAGATTTCCACCTTGGAAGAATTGCCCAATTTTTTGAAGCTCACATTCCTGGTTGCTTCTTAAATCTCACCAAACATTTGGAGAGTAGCAATCAAATGCTTTTCCTTGTGTTCCTCTTTGGAAGATTATTTCATCCCATCCTATTAAACAAGATAGATAATCCATATTGGTAATAGACATAGACAAAAGACAAGGCAGTTATGGTAAAAGACAAGCCAGTTATGGTAAAGGAATGGGGAAGTTTAGCTAAGCACACAGACCGTGAAAAGCTCAGAGAAGAAAAGCAAAAAGGGGGAGCAGCACCCCAGGGCTACTACTTAAAGTGTCAGGTGTGGAAAGTAATGAGACTTTGCTTAGTAGGAACCCAGCAGAAGGAGTCTTCATGGTCCACTTGTCAGGTGAGTATATATTACTGCAAGCCTGTGAAACAAATGAGTATTTAATACCTATTGGCTCCCAATTTTGCTGTGGCAGGGAAAAGGGGATAGAAGAGGCACATTAGCACTTAACTGCCTTGGCTGGGGTGGGAGGTGGAGGAGTGGTCGGAGACACGTGTCACTTCTGTTCATGATCTATTGGCCACACACAGGCCCAACTGAATTGCCGAGAAGCTGTAGATAGTAGGGGAGCACGTGGGTATTTGGTGAGCGCTAATTCTGCCATATAATCTTGATTGAAAGCCTCCAGACTGAAATATCAAAGCAGCCTATACCATATTTCATTATCTAAGATGCCATTAATTTTAAGATGCACCTCAATTTTTATGTGTCATTAAGAAAGAAAAAAACTACCAAATTGCAGTGCACCACCCATGACAACAATGTTTCCCAATTTTTGATTTTTAAAAAATATATTAAATTTGTTTGGAAGTATCAAACATATGGGGCAAAGGGAAGATTCCAAGGAATGTCGAAGAAGGCTGCATAGCTAGATGTGATTAGAGCTGCTCCTTGAAGAATGATTGATAGGGTTTACCAATAGCTGCTACTACGTAAGTTGACATAATATGATGTAAAAGGCACAAGCATTGGAATTATTCCCAGCTGGATTCAATGCCCAGTCCTACAACTTCTGTATGATTTCGGATTAATCTTTGAAGTTTCAGACCCTTTTGCTGAATTTACAAACAATAATAGCTAACAACCTCATAGGGTTCTGAGGATTAAATGAAGTAATGCCCATAGAATATCCTAGCAGAGAGTCTGGCATGAGGAGGTGCTTTATATTAGGTACTTTTTCTTTTCCTGTTTCTAATGAAGTGATAATTGTTTTCTGCCTAAAAGTAAAGGCTTTCTGGGGAGAGAGAGTTGAAGAAAAGTGTTCATGTGTTTTTACTTCCCTAAAGATCCCAATGAAGGCTGGCCATGGTGGCTCATGCCTGTAATCCAAGCACTTTGGGAGGCAGAGGCAGGCAGATTAGTTGAGGTCAGGAGTTCGAGATCAGCCTGAACAAAATGGTGAAACCCCGTATCTACTTACAAAAATTAGCCAGGCGTAGTGGTGCATGCCTGTAATCCCAACTACTCAGGAGGCTGAGGCATGAAAATCATTTAAACCTTGGAGGTTGCAGTGAGCCAAGATCACACCGTTGCACTCCAGCCTGGGCAACAGAGTGAGATCTTGTGTCAAAAAAAACAAACAAAAAAACTCAAAGAAGATGGTCATATTAAACAGTCTTCCTAATTTCATGGCTGCCCCCACCATGGGCACACCCTTATTAATACATTTCTGGCCTGGCTTGGTGGCTCTTGCCTGTAATCCCAGCACTTTGGGAGGCCAAGGCAGGCAGATCACAAGGTCAGGAGATTGACACCATCCTGAACAACATGGTGAAAAGCCACCTCTACTAAAAATACAAAACAATTAGCTGGACATGGTGGCACAGCCTGTAGTCCCAGCTACTCAGGAGGCTGAGGCAGAACTGCTTGATCCCAGGAGGCGGAGACTGCAGTGAGCCAAAATCTTGCCACTGCACTAAAGCTTGGGTGACAGTGTGAAACTGTTGCAAAATAATAATAATAATAAATTTTTGCTGTGGCTCCAAATGATATTAGGTTTTAACAATTATATTCGACTAGCCAGGCACAGTGGCTCACACCTGTAATCCCAGCATTTTGGGAGGCCGAGGCAGGAGGATCACAAGGTCAAGAGATCGAGACCATCCTGGTCAACATGGAGAAACTCCGTCTTTACTAAAAATACAAAAATTAGCCAGGCATGGTGGCACATGCCTCTAGTCCCAGCTACTTGGCTACTTGGGAGTCTGAGGCAGGAGAATAGCTTGAACCTGGGAGGTGGAGGTTGCAGTGAGCCGATATCGTGCCACTGCACTGCAGCCTGGCAACAGAGCTAGACTCCATCTCAAAAAAAGAAATTATGTTCAACTAAAACCTGTAAACAATAAAAGTACAGAATTGAACTACCTGCCACTCAATGACTAATTTCTTACTAGAGCTGACTGCAAGTCACTCAGGAAACATTGGCCATGCCCACCACGGCCTCTGAAACATACCATGGCTCTCCCTTCCATATGCTGCTGATCACGCAGAACCATGAGAGGGAGACACAGAATCCAGTGCCCAGCTCCAGTGGCAAATAGAGTTGTCCCAGGACTCTTAAAACAGCTAATGTTTTCACAATTTCCTCAGATATGCTGTTTGTTAAAAATGCTTAGGTTGAAACTCTGTCTTTCCACAGTCTTTTTGGGAGAATATTCTAGAACTCTGTCTATTAGTCTTTAGGGTGCTTAAGAAGCACCACAGGAGCACTTAAAAAACAGATATTCTTAAACTACTCTCAAAGAGGCACCTGAGAATGAGAATTGAGTTAAGCAAGACTGTCTTAGAAGAAACAGATGAGGTAATCACCAAACCTTTGCCCATAACCAAGCTCAGTCTTCTATGGTGGACCTAACTGTCTCATCTGCCCAAGCTCTCCTTTTCTGGGAATTATTCAGATACTACCATTCTCTGGCCCTCTGTAGAAGAAACTCCTGGTAATTTAGTATTAAGACTAAGAGACTTCATTTCAGCCTTGATGTGACTGGCCTCTTGAAGGGAGCTTATTGGGAAGCAGACAGAGAAAGTCTGTAAATGAGAACAAAAATAATAAAACGGGATCAGAGAGAATAAAGATGGAGAGAAAATGTTTACGTTTCCTGTAACCCTAGATGCCTGGTTTAAGGTTGTCAAATGTTCTCTTCTAAAAAGACAAGAGGAACATCACCTGGAATGTGGAGGTGGCAGAAGGGGAGGGTACACTTTTCTTTAGGAGAATATGAGCTCCTTCCATAGAACAGGTCTTTTACATTCTTGGGCAAAATATATTATTGGAAAAAATACTGACCATGTGAGCCAAACATCTCATTAGCAAACAGGCAAATCAGAGGGGGAAGCGTTCATATTACACAGAGATTTTTCATGTTGTGAAAGAGCACCAAGTCCTTTCAGGTAGCACTTTCTCAAGCTCTTATTACAGATCATTAAATGCCTAACAGAGGAAAAAAGTAAAAGCTGAAGTGCTCAAGCCAGTATTTATTAAATATCCATCCTAGATTCAGATAACACAAAGCTAAAATTATAATGACAGTTAATTGTCCAGTTTTTAGATTTTTATGTTAGCAGACAAGAAGCTAAAATAACAGCCTGCCCAGGTTAATACATCCCGAGTGTTCTACCATGGTTGTAATTCTTTTCCGAGGTCGTATTCTCAATCCCATAAGACACCCCCTTATCTTATAATACATGCTCCTTTTTTGTACGGGCTAAATTTAGGGGCTTTCTGTTATTTCCATATAATACTAATTCTCTGCTGGATGTTGGCTGATGCTTAAATGTGTTGTAAAACATTGAAAAGTACTACTATATTTGACCAACTGACTTTTCTCTGTGCAGTCATCTCAGAATTTATAGGAGCTGTTACACCTTATAATGTTTTAATAAAGTTCTATCTTGTGGCAAGAGAGCATTTTAAGTGACATTGCCTAATTTTTCTCTTTATCTTTTTTTTTTTTTTTTGGTGGCAGAAGTGGGGGGAAAGGCTTTTTCTCTGTTGCTCAGGCTTGTTTGCAGCAGCCCAGTGACTGCTCACTGCAGCCCCAACCTCCTGGGCTCAAGGAATTCTCCCATGTCAGCCACCTGAGTAGCTAGGACTATAGGCATGCACCACCATGCTCAGTTAATTTTTTTTTAAGAGATAGGGTCTCACTATGCTGCCCAGGCTGGTCTCAAACTCCTGGGCTCAAGCAATCCTCCTGCCTCAGCCTCCCAAAGTGCTGGGATTACAAATGTGAGCCACTGAAGCCAACCTCCCTTTTTAAAAATTGACCCAAACTTTATCAAATTCCAACCCTCTCATTCCTATCAATAGAGGAAACTCATTTCTTCAAGGGACACCCAAAAGATTGGAAAAGAATGCTGAGTAATACTGAGTGTTATTTTATATTTAAGAAATAGATTACTTGAATTGTTGGAAAACACCCAGCAGAGAATTAGTACTATATGAAATAACAGTATCATTTTACTAATGATCTATAACGTGATTTTTTTCATTGAGTTATTTTATAGTTTTTATGTGTCACAGGGTAAAGGAGAGCACAGATTGGCAAGGCTGTGAAAAACAGAAGCCACTTGCTTTGGTCTTTCCATTCCGTCTTGTAATGATTGCTTCTCACGCAGTCAGTCTCATGAGTTCTGCCGTTAGGGGTATTGAGGGGAAATGTTTAAGTGCCCCCTCTGTGCTGGAGATTTCATACACCATTTTTCAATGTCCATCACCGAGAAGTTTGACTACTCTTTGGTCCTTCTCAGTTACAAAGATTAGATGGCACTTCCACAATGCAGACAAATTGGGAAAGTCCAAATTATGTAATTCTTAAAGATATGCCATGTTATTGTTTATTAAATAATTTTTTTTATTTAACTGAATGAATATTCTGATCCACATTGGCATAGAGTGTGTGTATAGTTATCAAGAGTTTCAAAAACTTTGATTTTCCTTAACTACTTTATTTCCCCAGTAACTTGTTTCTGCCATTAGCTTACATGCTTGTAGTGCACAGGCATACTAACCAAGCCCATGTTCCAATTACCCACACACCTAACATTTGACAGTATCCCCTGGTGTATGTCCCATGACATGTCAGTCTCCTGATCATAGATACAGAAGAACACTAACTTGGCAACATGACCTTGAACAAGAGCCTAAGCCTAATTTCCCAGAACAATGAAAAAGAAAGTGATGGGTTTTTTCTTTTAAAGATCTGGGGTCCAGGGTCAGTGGCCTTAACTCCATATATAATTTGAAGAATTGAAATGGATTCAGAAAAAAGACAGATGGTTAAAAGCTAAAGGGACTGACTTTTAGGAAAATATAGGCAATGAATAATGTAGAGTTTGCTAAATATAATGGCCACAGAGAGGGTTTAATAAACCCAAGAATATTTTAAAGACACAAGCATCAAGGAGGAATAAAAATTTTTTCAAGAATTACCCTTTAGTTCTAGAACGTGGAAAGTATGTATTGGTTGGTTTAAAAATTTTAAAAAGTGGAGGTGGGGGGCATTGGGTTTTGAGTGAAAAGCTGAAAGACATTTATTTTAAGAAAAATCATTAAACGAATCAAAAGATGAGCTAGTGTGAAATATCAGTCTAAATTAACTGAAACGCTTTGTGAATCAGTTGACGGCAACACTTCATCTCTACTGCGGGGTGATGGGCAGAAATGTTCTAACACACCTAAGAGTCTCACCTCCTCTTTCTATTTCCAAATAATGTCTGGCAGCAGGTTGAGCCAGGAAAGGTTTTTTTGGTGCACCTCACACTGGGTATAGGCATTTTTGTGCGTTCCTGTGTTGATGAGTAGTGCAGGGTTTTTCTGTGACCCCCTCTGGGTTCATTCTTTAATCTGACTTTTGCACCTGTGAAAATAACCACAGTACCTCTAGGTACTGTCATTAGGCTAGGTAAACGGCTCATTACAGAGTGAAATGAGACCAATGACAGTCATATTCTGCCAATGCTGAATGCGTCTACTTCCTATTATCTAATTAAATGCCACTTGCTAAGTATTTATGGAGCATCTGCCATATGCTTATCAGCAAGTTGGTTGCTGAGAGGATTCATAAGAATTTTATACTGTACTCTCCACCCACAAGGGACTTAGAATCTTTTTTTGGAAATATGCAACATATATTCAGGAGTGATATTCAAAATAGTTCATAATCAGACTGGCACAGGCACCAGCCAATGAGACTGGAAACCTATCTTATCTGAATGAATGCCAGCTATTAATTATTGATAGAGTATGATGGTGTATGCTGGTGAAGAAGAAAGTGATGAGTTTTTTCTTTTAAAGAACTGGGCTCCCAGGGTCAGTGACCTTAACTCCACATATAATTTGTAGAATTGGAATGGATTCAGAGAAAAGACAGATGATTAAAGGTTAAAGGGACTGACTCTAAGGAAAACATACCACCCTTACTTTCATCTGATTATTTTAACTATTGAATAAAAAAATACCCATATGTCTAAAATCTTATACTGGTTCTAATCAAATGCCAATATATATGATGGAATGGAAATGCCAAATATGCCACCCTTCCTTGTCCACAGCAGATACCATGAAAGTATTGTTTTTTTTGTCCAAAGTCAGAGTGGCTGCTTGCACAATTTTATTTGAGGGAAAATATTTTTTAAGCAAATGTAGGAGAAATGAGTGTGACTATTTCACACAGACAGCCTCCTGCTGAATTCCTTAACTAAGAGGAACATTCAGCAAAATCTGTAAACAAAATGTCTGCCAGAGGTGACAAGAAAATGTAGCTCCATGCCTTCCACTGAGTATAATTTCTTAGTGAGGCCAGCTGGCATTTACAAAAGTTTACCCATTGTCAGACCTGCTGGTGACTGTGCTGTTCTGATTTAGAAATAAAGGATTGACTCAGAGGTGTCTATAAAATAATTCTGCGGGATGATAAATCCCAACTTTAACAACAAAATAAGAGGCAAATTATTAGTGCTGGCTGCTGTTTGGCTCTCACACTTAACTCAGTCTGTAGAGGTTGTTCGTGTCTCTGGGAGAGGAGGTCACCGGGCAGGCTCAGGGTGGGCTTAGCAAAGGCAGGCTGTCTCTGCTTGGTGCTGCCTGTGGAGGGTTCCCCAATCTTGGGCCCTGTGTGAATGAATGGCCCATAAGTACACAAAGTGGTTTTTGAAATCTGAATAAGAGCTCAGCTATCGTCTATGAAATTGTGGATCATGAAGTAGAAATTATGAAGAGATCCTGTTTTTCACTTTGTTTTATTGGAAGCATCCGGAGCGATACTGACTCTTTCCATAATAAACTGTCATCGGCCACAATTGTTTCAGAATATGGTCTCGGTGTTTGATTGCAGGGTCTGCAGACTTCAGACAGTGGGAATGCAATGCTTAAGCTTCTTCACTTATTGCCTGCTGGTGTACAAATATAGGATTTGGCAATTTAGCCTAAAGCCTTCGTCTCTCCCGCTACATCCACCCGCTCTGGGAGGTTCCAGGAATGCAACTTTCCACAGGCTCCCAAGCAAGAGGAGACCCATAGAGCTGAAATCAGAGCCAAGGTGTGGGCCTGTCTCATTCATAATCCACCTGCAAAACACAGTCTGATGGACCCCTTGCTAGAGTTGAACTTTGGACTCCCCACCACTGAAATAAAAAAATAAATAACAGCCAAATCCTCATAAATGCTGAAAAGAAGCAGCTGGTAGCCAAAAGACCACTTTAATAATAGGAATAAAAACAAAACCAAAGCTGGGTACAAAAAGCTTCTATCTGTAAAAAGAGAATTAATGTAAAGAAGGGGATCAAAGCCACATTTGTGTCATGCCACTCTGTCACAGAGGCAGGCAAGAGAAGGGAAGGCATTTCAAAATCAGAAACCAGCCTGACACCCAACAGATAATAGCACAAAATGCACCTTAAAACCCATGTGTTGACATGCTCTATTGGGATAGGGATGGAGTTATTTCCATTTCCTCTTAGAGGAGAAGAATCCCCCTGTAACAACAGTGTGGATGGGATAGCGCTCTTTGTACAGAGGCGTCCATGCTGACCTCAGCACTGGAGTCCTCCCTGAATTCTGTTGAACCAAAATGCTTTGTTAGTAACTGAATTCTCAAGTCCTTGAGCACTGGGCAACCTGTCTATCTGGTGAGTCTAAGGTCATTTTTATGGAATACGGGTTAACCAGGATGGGATTGGATACATGGGCAAGGTAAATAACGATTCATAAAATTGAGGGTTTAAATCCATGTGGAAATGTCTGGGACTC
>CM038411.1:51053563-51070063 GCA_021498475.1 Saguinus midas
GGTGGAGATGTGAGAGAAAGGTGGTGTTGTTACTTATAAGGAACCATAAAATCTGTTCTCCCGAAATTCAACTTAGAACACTCCCCTTCCTTGTCCCCCACACCATCATTTTAGGACCTTCCATTTATAGACCTCAGTTTTGGTTGTAAAAACCATATTAAATGTCCAGTGTGCTTCACTTAATGTAAGAGGCTTAGTTTTCTAATGCAGGAGATTCACTATGCTTATACTCTCTGTGACCTACATTATAATAATCACACTATACTTTATTTACCAGTCAGTCTACTTGCTTGCATGGATGACTATATAACATAAATCCTTATTCAACTTTTATTGTGTTTCTTTCTGCAGCTTTGAAACAACTTTAAAAACCCCGAGATTCTAGTATTTATTCTAGTATCTGAGTTTAAATAACAGAGCAAGTTTATTTTCTCTCTCTAAAAATGCCACCATTTCCTTTCCATCCAGACTGTTCAGAAACAATCTTTCCCAGTGGGACCCCAACAGGAATCAATTGCTTAGGAACCAGTGTTTCTAAGCAAGTTTTGCAAAATGTTCTCATTCAGTCCAGGGCTTTAGAGACAGCTCTCACCCCTCTGTGCTCTGAGAGCTGCCTCTCCTTGCATAACCCCCAGCATGCCAGGGCTCCCTGACTGGAGTTCAGTCCATGCCAGTTATCAGAGTCCTTTTCAATCTTATTGAGGAACTGTGAATTTCTTTATTCTACCTACTGTGTGAAGCAACACATGTCTATACAACTTTCTCATTAGCCTTGGCCAGGTGGCACAGAGACACTGGTGGTCAGATAGCCAGACTCAGATGGGCTGTCTGCCATGAACACTGGGGACTCCTCAGGTTGTGCTGCTGATCCTCCATAGATCAATTAACCCTCCTTACAGAAACCTGTGTATATATATGTATATCTCAAATATATATCAAAATATAGTTTATCAAAATGTAAACCATTATATATAATATATATGTAAATTCAAGTAGTCCTCATAAAATATGGAGTATATGTCATAATTATCCACAGCTTTACAGGTAGGGAAACCACAAAGGAAAATTTGTAACTTTCCCATGCACCTGTGCATGCCGACTGCATGAAATTTAATTGAAACCCAAGCAGCCTATTCTGGAGCACACACACGTGACACTACAGCTCTGTCAAGTGGCATGCTCAAATGGAACAGCTAGATAGTGGTAGGCCTTGATGTGAAACTGAGGATTTCAATTCATCAGTGGAGTGTTTTCTCAACCTGCTCTCTGCTGGGCTGCTTCTAAGATGGCTCCCGATGATCTGTGACTCCTGATGTTCACATCCTTGATTAATTCCTTTCCTCTGAGCATAGACCAGCCTAGGGATTTTCTTCTAATGAATGGAATATAGCAAGAGTGATGGGATGCCACTTAACAAAGACTCTGACCGCCATCTTGTTTCACTTGTTCTGCCTGGCTCTTCTTGCTTGCTTTGATGTAACAAACTGTCATGCCATGAACACCCTATGGAGAGGCCCACAGGGCAAAGAGCAGAGGGCAGTCTTCAGCCAGCAGCCAATTAGAAATGGAGGTGCTTGGCCCCACAACCCAGCAAGGGACTGAATCCTGCCAACAACTACATGAGTGAGCATGGACGTAGATTCTTCAGACTTCAGTCAGGTCTGGAGACGACAGCAGCCGCATAAACATCTTGATTACAGCCTTGTAAGAGACTCTGAGCCAGAGGCCCCAGTTAACCTGTACCCAGATTCCTGACCTGAAATTATGAGATAATAAATATTGTTTTAAACCACTACATTTGTTATTCAGCAAAAGAAAACTAATGTGTGCCTCTTTGGTTTACCTAGAAAAATAACTCATACTAAACTCAAGACATTATTAAGTGGCCAAAGAATCTGTTGAGGATCACCAAATTCCCACTTGGATATAAAACTATGTATCTAATATTTACCATAACCTAGATATTTACTGTATACCAAGCACATTGTTAAATTATTACTAATTTAACTAACTACAAATACAGTTATCCCTCAGCATTTTTGGGGAATTGATTCCAGCACCTCCAGTGGATACCAAAATCCAGGATCTCATTTAATCCTCTCAACAAGCACCCAAAGGGGTAGTATTATAGCTATTATCCCCACAAAGTCTTTCATATTTATGTATATGTGTAATAATACTACTTCTTTCCCTGTCTCTCTCTCTCTATATATATATATATATATATATATATATATATATATATATATATATATATATATATATATATATATATATATATATATATATATATATATATATATATATATATATATATATATATATATATATATATATATATATATATATATATATATATATATATATATATATATATATATATATATATATATATATATATATATATATATATATATATATATATATATATATATATATATATATATATATATATATATATATATATATATATATATATATATATATATATATATATATATATATATATATATATATATATATATATATATATATATATATATATATATATATATATATATATATATATATATATATATATATATATATATATATATATATATATATATATATATATATATATATATATATATATATATATATATATATAGAATAAATATAGAAGACTACCTGGGGATAATAATAATACTACCTCTATATAGTGTGTGTATATATATGTATATCTCAAATATATATCAAAATATAGTTTATCAAAATGTAAACCATTATATATAATATACATTATATTTTGATATATATCATTCTATATTATAAATATGTATGTATAGATTTATATAATATATATGTAAATTCAAGTAGTCCTCATAAAATATGGAGTATATGTCATAATTATCCACAGCTTTACAGGTAGGGAAACCACAAAGGAAAATTTGTAACTTTCCCATGCACCTGTGCATGCCGACTGCATGAAATTTAATTGAAACCCAAGCAGCCTATTCTGGAGCACACACACGTGACACTACAGCTCTGTCAAGTGGCATGCTCAAATGGAACAGCTAGATAGTGGTAGGCCTTGATGTGAAACTGAGGACTTCAATTCATCAGTGGAGTGTTTTCTCAACCTGCTCTCTGGTGGGCTGCTTCTAAGATGGCTCCCGATGATCTGTGACTCCTGATGTTCACATCCTTGTGTAATTCCTTTCCTCTGAGCATAGACCAGCCTAGGGATTTTCTTCTAATGAATGGAATATAGCAAGATTGATGGGATGCCACTTGCAAGATTAGATCAAAAAAGACTCTGACCGCCATCTTGTTTCACTTGTTCTGCCTGGCTCTTCTTGCTTGCCTTGATGTAACAAACTGTCATGCCATGAGCACCCTATGGAGAGACCCACAGGGCAAAGAGCAGAGGGCAGTGTGCCTCCGGCAGCCAATTAGAAATGGATGTGCTTGACCCCACAACCCAGCAAGGGACTGAATCCTGCCAACAACTGCATGAATGAGCATGGACGTAGTCTTCAGACTTCAGTCAGGTCTGGAGACGACAGCAGCCGCATAAACATCTTGATTACAGCCTTGTAAGAGACTCTGAGCCAGAGGCCCCAGTTAACCTGTACCCAGATTCCTGACCTGAAATTATGAGATAATAAATATTGTTTTAAACCACTACATTTGTTATTCAGCAAAAGAAAACTAATGTGTGCCTCTTTGGTTTACCTAGAAAAATAACTCATACTAAACTCAAGACATTATTAAGTGGCCAAAGAATCTGTTGAGGATCACCAAATTCCCACTTGGATATAAAACTATGTATCTAATATTTACCATAACCTAGATATTTACTGTATACCAAGCACATTGTTAAATTATTACTAATTTAACTAACTACAAATACAGTTATCCCTCAGCATTTTTGGGGAATTGATTCCAGCACCTCCAGTGGATACCAAAATCCAGGCATACTCAAGTCCAGCAGTCAGCTTTGCAGAACCCACTGAAATGAAAAGTTTATTCTTCACTATCCATGGGTTTCATATCCTGTGAGTGCTGTATTTTTGACCTGTGTTTGGTTGCAGATGTGAAACCCACGTTTATGGAAGGCCAATTGTACTTATTGAAAACATGTCCTATATAAGTAGACCCATGCAGTTCAAAACCCATATGTTTAAGGGTCAACTCTATAGACATTTCATCTTCATGCCTTTGTGAAGTCAATTTTTGTTAGAATAATTATATTCATCAAATTTTAAGTATTTAATAATAATTTTTGATGTTCATTTCCAGTTGTCCTATTAATCAATTGTGTAACCTCTTACTATCTCTATTTTTATTTAGCTCTTGCCTGGGTTCTTGGTCTCCCTGTGTTATCCAAGCTTACTAAAGGTCTTTTCAGTGTACACACACTCTTCTGATCTTTTGCTTTGAGATTTCTTATATTTTGAGCAGGAACAGCATCACATTACGAAAATGATCAGGCTCTGCTTTCATGAGTGCACATAGTGCTTTAGATACAGAATCTACAGCTTACTTTTTGTAATATCAGCTGCACAAATGATTGCTGGTTCAAATCATTTATGATTAGGGACTGAGCTTCCTTTTGCTGGTTTTATGACCCTTTAAGGTTTTTACTGTTTCAATTCTGAATCCTTTATGCTTCTGAATAATGGAGCAACAAGGGTGGGTGGGTGCAAACTTTTTCTTCTTAATTAGTAAGTAGAATAAAATTGGACTGCTCACCCCACATTGCAGTAGTGGGCATGGCAGCTTGTCATTAACCCACAAACCCCACCTGGTTGCATCATGTCAAGGCATTCTGGCTTAAGTACTTGATGCTCACTATAAACCCAAATTGAATCAGTCACACTGAGTATAGTAGTTTCATTCACTGCTTGTTAAAGTTTCTAATAGCTGCAGAAATGTACCTGTTTTAGAGAAGGTGTGCCACCATCAAGATCCTCATATGCTCAGTTTTCTAGGTTCTTCAAAGTTGTATACTCAGGATTTCCACACCAAGAGCAGAACTGAATAAGCCACATGGCATTCCTGTTATTGGGGAAAAACAGTGTATATTCATGTGTCAACTTGAATAGGCTAAGGGATGCCCAGAATGCTGGTGAAACAATATTTCTTGGTGTGTCTCTGAGGCTATTTCTGGAAGAAATTAGCATTTGAATTGGTAAATTGAGTAAAGCACACAGCCCTCCCCAATGTGGATGTATACCATTCAAACCTTTGTGGGACCATATAGAATAAAAAGGCAGAAGAGTGAATTCCCTCTCTCTGCTTGAGCTGAGATGTTCATTTTCTCCTGACTTTGAATATAGTGTTCCTAGTTTTGGGACATCCAGAGTCGGACAGGGAATTATACCACCAGCCTTCCAACTCTCAGGCCTTTGGACTCAAACTGAATTACATCATTGGTTTTCTTGGTTCTCCAGGCTGCAGAAGGCAGATCATGAGACTTCTTGGCCACCATTACTACTGAGCAAATTCCTTTAACAAATCTTTTTGTATATGTTATTGGTTCTGTTTCTCTGTAGAACCCTAACACAAACACATATGCATTTCATTTGCCCAGTGCAATCTAGAGATAAACTTTCAGTCCCTTATACTTTATAATAAAAAGGATTTAAAAATTGGTGTTTAGTTTTTCTCCTTAGATAAACATTTCTAACATAATTGCTGAGCTCCTTATATTCCATTCCATTTATTTTTTCTGTATGAGTTTTATTGAAGTTCTGTTTAAGTTCAGGCACCAGGCCACTGAAAAGCATAGAGCATTTAGGCATTAACAATTTCTTTAAGGCACTCATGCCAGATAACTATTTGTGTGTTTTAAAATTTAAACTCTCTTTCCTCCCTTAACCCTTGCAATGAAAACTTGATTTCTGAAGGAATTGACTGAAGATGGGAATTTCTCTTTCTTTGGGTTCTCTAAAAGCTATTCTCAAAACCACCTGTGGATGAGGAAACAATGACTTTGGCATTATCATTGAAAAATAGAGCCTTGAATTTTTCTACTCTGAGGCTATGTTCAAACCCCAAACAGATTATTATACAAAATGAATGGCTTGATTTTCTAGTGATCATTTTGGATTACTAAAAAAAAGTACATACATACATACATATACATACAAAATACATGGTTCTTGCTTGGCAAGCAAATTGTAAAATGACTACTTTTTGGGAATGTGTGAACCACTTTAGTTTTCTCAAGGTTTGGGGAAAGGGGGATGAGGGAAAAGGAAAACTTAAGGAAGACTCAAGGGTTGTAACCACCCAACGGGTTCACCTTGCCCTCTGCCTAGACAGGGACAATTTATCAAGACAGGGGAATTACTATAAAAAGCAATTCATGCAGAGCTGGTTGTGAGGCAGAATAGAGTTTTTTTGACTACTCAAATCAGTTTCCCTGAGCATTCAAGGATAGGAGTTTTTAGGGATAACTTGGTGGATGCAGGGCAGCCAGTGAGTCAGGAGTGCTGATTGGTTGGGTCGGAGATGAAATCACAGTGAGTTGAAGCTATCTTGTGCTGAGTTGTTCCCAGGTGGGGACTGCAAGATCAGATGAGCTAGTTTATTGATCTGGGTGGTGCCAGATGATCCATCAAGTGCAGGGTCTGCAAAGTATCTAAAGCACTGGTCTTAGTTTTATGGTAGCTGTATTATCCCCAGGAGAAATTTGAGAAGGGTCAGAATCTTGTAGTCTCCAGCTGTATGACTCTAAACCATAATTCTAATCTTCTGGCTATTGTGTTAGTCCTACAAAGGCAGTCTAGTCCCCAGCAAGAAGGGGTTTGCTTTGGAAAGACCTGCTATCATCTTTGTTTTAAATTATAAACCAAGTTCCTCCCAAAGTCAGTTCAGCCAACACCCAGGAATGAAAAAGGACAGCTTGGAGGTGAAATGTAAGATGGAGTTTGTTAGGTCAGATCTCTTTCACTGTCTCAGTTACAGCTTTGGAATGGAGGTTTTAGTGTTGGCATGGTGATGGGTGGAGCCATTCACAGAGACAGGAATTCCACGTGTCAGTTTTCAGTGAAAAGTAGTGGGTTTCTCTGTGGATGTGTTGAGTTGGAGGTGCCTGACAGACCTCTGGTTGGAAATGTCAAGCTGGCAGTTAAATATATTTGTCTGGAGCTCAGGCAAATGGTCAGGATTTGGAATTTGTAGGAAATAGAGAGATTTGAAGTAATAAGAATGTAAATGTTTATAGATTTATTTGTTGCTATTTTTACAAAGGGCACTTAAAGCTACAAAAGCCATATGAAGGAAAAATGCTTTTGGTATCAATATCTGTTAGAGTTTTATGTCCATAAGCTTAACTGTATGTGACTTAATCCTTTAAAATATTTATTTGGCTCTTACAAAAAGAGTCATCTTACTACCACAAGATTATTTAGGCACCAGGAGAAGCTTGCTCAGTTTCCAGGTGTAGATAATTAACCCTTTGCATTGAATACATGTTCATCCCCAAGAGTCACTATTCTATACATCTACTGAAACAACTATATGTTAAAATCTGGAATTATTCTATTTATTTATAAAAACACAGTAGACATAAAATACATTGCTTTAGAGCATTTGTTTAGCTCACAACAGCACCTTTTAAAAATGATTTTTAAGGACATCTGTAATAGTTATCTATTGCCATAATAATGTCACAGTACAAAGAGCCACAAAACATTAGTGACAAACAGCCATTAATTTGTACTCACATGTTTGGAGTACAGTGGAATTTCAACTAGGTGGCTGCACTAATCTGGTGGGCTTGTTCACATGTCTGGATGTCACCTGGCTGTCACCTGGGGCAGCTGGGGTTGCTCTGCTCTATATGTCTCTTATCCTTGGCAAGCTAGCTCTAGCATATTTTCATGGCAATATCAGATGAACAAGGGAGAAAGCTTGAATTTAAGCTTATTTCCAGCCTCTGCTTGCATACTACTTATAAATGTTTCATTAGCCAGAGCAAGTCATGTGATTAAACTTATTGAAAAAGGGTGGCATCCCATCGACAGTGAGATGATACTGCAAAGTTGCATGGCACAAGGTGTGAGTACAGGGAGAGAAATTGGGCTCATATTGCTATCTACCATGACAGAATGGCTCCTGCTGTCTATCATGACAGGATGTCTCCTGTCCACAAGAGTGGGTTCTGGAAGCCACAAGTCAACCATGTTTCTCCTACATTCTACTTTTGGCTAATTGGGTCAGGGAAATCACTATTCAAAATTAAGAATCTAAGAATGCAGAGATGCAAAACAGTCTCTCCATTTGAAATCAGAATTCATATGACAGCTCCCTTATAAACTCAGGCTTTTCTATAGTTGAAGAAATATTTATACTGTATTGTCTTTAATAATACCATACAAAGAGAATCCTTTTGATAAATAAATAAGCATATTTACATATTTTCTCAATATTTTCCATCTATAGTCTTTATTGTGCATGCACTAAAAATATTAAAACATGAGCTCTGCTCTTAATGTGTCTAGAGAAAAATGAGAAACACATTATATATTAGGCAAGGTGATATATGACTATAATCAGATTCTATCTAAATTCTACAGGATTTTGTTAGACTGAAGAAAATAAATAAACAACATTTTTCATCCTGTGTTAGTTGTTCTACATTTTCTATCTCTTAACAAATATATTAAGTACGTCTTTTTATACCTATTTGATAACTAAGGAACTGAGGCCTACGGTCTTTATGAAACTTGCTTAAAATGTACTTATCTACCTAAGCTGAGATTTGAACCTTAATCTTGCTAACCTCAGAACCCAGGTTTTTTTAAATTAAGCTTAATTGCCTCTTTATGCTAGGAATCCATTCCCCATTTTTAACATTATAGTAATTCATTATGAAATTTTGATATGAGATTAGCTTTTTAAGAGAAAAAAAGGAAAAACTATTTGGTAATACATCAATTTGTTAAACTTTTAAGTGGAAACAACATTTTCACCAAATTCTCACTATGAGAAATACTTTAAAGTAATCTTTTTATTTCATTACATAGAATGCTGTTTCAATTGCCAGTACATAATCAACAGTTTTAGTAGCATCAATGAAATATTTTTTACATCTTTAATATTTTGCTGATGAAATAAAAGTCTCCCAAGCATGTATAACAAATTCTATGGTCTCTACCCTGTGAGACTAATTACTTGGTACAACATAACATTTAAGAAAACAAAGCACATTGGCAAACATGAACTCTTTCACAAAAAGCTTCCAAATAACTTAAAATGGGTATCATGAATTTAGTCAGGCAAGACATACATTAAAATAATGTGACTATTACTTGCCCAATAAATGCATAAAGAAGAAACTTCCTTAAATGTATAATTCAGTATATTAATTGTTAAACATGGTAATTAACTCATCATTAATATAATTTTTAAAAAGTAATATCTGATATCTGTTGAAACTTTTGAACATTTAATTCTAAGGCAAAGTAGTAAACAATCATATTAGATATTTTTGCTCTATAATAATAAATATTTTCAAGTCAAGTGTAAAATATGTAATGTATATTAAACCAACATGTTTTAATACACTGTAGCAAGTAGTTCAACTTTCAAACTTTTAAATTTGTCAAAATTTTTGATTTTCCAAATCTGGACAGAAAAATTACAGTGAATGTCCTTGCTAGCTTTTTAGACCTGATGCATAAATAAAGTACAGATGCTAGACTTCCCTTCATTAGCCTTATAGATAAATAGGTTTTTCTTAAGAGATTTCTAAGAAAACATAGGCTCCATATTACTCCATTCTCATACTGCTGTAAATAAATACATAAGACTGTATAATTTGTTTTAAAAAGAGGTTTAATTGGCTCAAGGTTCAGCAGTCTGTACAAGAAGCATGGCTAGGGAGGCCACAGGAAGCTTACAATCATGGCAGAAGGCAAAGGGGAAGCAGGTCATGTCTTACATGGTGGGACTAGGAGGAAGAGAGAGGGCAGAGAGGAGGTGCCACACTCATTTAAACAACAAGATTTGTAAGAACTCTATCACAAGAACAGCACTATATGTATTAGTTAGGGTTCTCTAAAGGGACAGGATAGGATGGGAGAATATGAAGGGTAGTTTATTAGAATTGACTCACATAATCACAAGGTGAAGTCCCACAATAGGCTGTCTGCAAGCTGAGGAGCCAGAAAGCCAATTCCAAAACCTTAAAAGTAGGGAAATGAATAGTTCAGCCTTCAGTCTGTGGCTGAAGGCCCGAGAGTCCCTGGGAAACCACTGGTGTAAGTGCAAATCCAAAAGCTGAAGAACATGGAGTCTGATGTTAAAGGGCAGGAAGCATCCAGCATGGGAGAAATATGGAGGCCAGAAGACTTAGCCAGTCTAGTCGTTCCACAGTCTTCTGCCTGCTTTTATTCTAGCCGAGCTGCAGCTGATTAGATTGTGCCCAGCCAAATTGAGAGTGGTTCTGCCTTTCCCAATCCACTGATTTAAATGTTAATCTCCTTTGGCAACACCCTCACAGACACACCCAGCATTTTTCAGTGTGAACAAGTTGACAATATTAATCATCACAAGCACCAAAGGGGGAAATCTGCCCCCATGATCCAATCACCTTCCACCAGGCTCCAACATTGGGGATTACAATTTGACATGAGATTGGGCAGGGACACAAATAAAAACCATATTAGGTTCTTAAATCTGTATCACTACAAACATGGTAAAACATCTTAAAGATGCCAAATCTCAGTTGCCCATAACAAAATTACATGTTTTAAGTATGGAATATTTGAATAATATAGCTCCTGGGGGTAGAAACAGTAAAATTATCACAGAAATTTAAGTCAGAAAATCGCATTTTGAAATTTTGCTCTTCTACCTTTAATTCTGGCTCTATAGTCAAATTATGTGAGACATTTTTTAGACACATCAATCACCAGTGCCTCAGTCCAAGATGATGAATACTTCTAGGAGGTGATTCTAAGTTAACAACTAGTTTGAGAAACACAATACTAAAAAGGTCAAGTTGCTGAGTCTATAACCTCACCAACAAAGTGAGATTACATTGATTATTGCCAAACCAATCTCTCAGGGTTGGTAAGACACCAAATGAGATTTATGTATGTGTATTGTCAGCTTTCACTGCTAGACCTTTAGCTCTGTCAGATTTCTCTTAGTGAGCCAAATGGTTCACTACAAAAGTTAGTAGAGTGTATAGGAGTGTGTGTGGGAGAGTAGAGGTGGAGACAAAGCATTGAGAGAAAGAGGTTTATCAACTTGGATGTCATTTCTTTACAGTGGATTTGTCTTTTTTTTTATGTAGGCCAAATTGTATTAATGGATGTTTTTAAAACCAGACTATATGTATAAGATTCATATTTCTCCAGTTAGTATAGGTGACCTAATTTTATCTCTATGTAAGCACCTGCTGTGATAAATTTTGTCTTTTTGAGTCTCTATCTACAAATTCATTCACATTTCTACTCTCTCTTAAATGTTCATTAAAGAATCGTTTCAGAATATAAAAAACTATGTGCTAACAGATAATAAGCTAGAAAATATAGAAATATAGCAAAAGAAAAATAAATCAACCATGATCCAAAGAAAAATCATCGTTGACTCTTGATTTGCTCAATTTCTTCATTTATTTTGTAATTTAACATATATATGCATACATTTTATTAGAAGATGCTAATATTTAGTCTGTTATATATTTTGCAATTGTCTTCTGATTTTGTTGTCTGCTTATCTTATCTCTTTCTTTTGGTATATGCTATTTAAACATTTTTATAATCAAAGAAATTGGCAATTGCTCTATCTTACTACTTTTGTGCCTATAAAGTTTTTGCTTGACCCAATGTTAGACACATACTTACTGTATTTTTTATTTTGTTTGTGGCTTTTTAGTTGGTTTATTGACACATTGTTACCCATTATATGGTCCATGTATTAAGGATAAATATAATTTCAGACAGCAGAGGTTCATGGTTAAATTTCCTTGAATGATATAGAGCTACATTTATCCTTTTTTTAGTTTTCTTTTAAATCTTGTAGTTAAATCAAGAAGAATGTCTAAGATTAAGTTTAGTGTGTCTCTGAAGCTTTTAAAAACACATGTTAATCTCTTTTAAAAACAAACAAACAAAATGGGGCACTGGGCTCAGAGCCAGGAACAGTATCAAGCACACATTAAGAAATACGGCTTCATGTGTGTTAAATTTGTTTTTACAAGCACGCTCTATTTTTGGTAAATCCAACACATTTTATTTATGCTAATGATATAAAGTTTCTTGTGAAAATAAATGTATTTAAATTTAAAAACCATTAATGTAAAAAAATAAGTGAAGAGGCATAAAGGTCATATAAAATAGCAGAGTGATTAAATGCAACCAAATGGCTGGATTTCCATCCTTGTTGTCATATATTTTCAGACATGCCCTGGTGTGTTACTTCATCTGGCTGAACCTCCAGGTCCTCAGTTGTAAAATGGGAATAATCATGTAGCTACTATACAATTTGGTTGACAGAATTAAATTATTTTCTGTAAAGCACATATCAATAAATGGTATTATTAAGCATCATCCCTATTAGGATAAGTGAAACCTGTTTTAATCCATCTGTAATTTATTTTTGAGATTAAGGCAGTCATTCTCAAACTGGCTGTTTTAGAATCATTGGAAGAGTTCACAAAGACCACTGAGCCCAGGCTTGTTGAAGTAGAACTGGGCTGAACACTGATACATTTACCAATTTTCTAAGTGATTGTGAGGCTCATGAAAGCTTCAGAACCTCTAAAAATCTATCAAAACTATCATAAAACTTTGAGCTAATTATTACATTGTTTTCCTAGGCTGTTGCCCTTTGTTGATGTCAGATACAGTCCTGAGAATATAGAAAGAAGCAAACAAATATTTGTTGAAGGAATAAATGAGTGAAGAAAACATAATTAAATTAGTACAGATGATTATCAAACTAAAGCCCTGCTGGAACTTACCATTGCTAGATCTGGAATAATTCAAAGTAACCACACAGAGAAAATCCAGTTTCAACCATATCTATTAGTTACATTGAGAATGAGTTCAGTCAGGTAACCTGTTATAACACATACACACACACACAAAGATCTTTCTTTTGTGTCAACAATAACCATTTTGAAAATACAATAGAAAAATGCCTCATTCCATTTTTAATGACATTAAAAATTAAACATAACAAAATTTAAAATCTTTTCTTAAATCAATGTTTAAGATTATTCCAATTAATATCCCAAATAGCTTTCTCTAAGTGTAACAAACTTGACAAAGTAATCTTTAATTTCACTGGAAATAATAGCCAAAATTTCCAAGTAAGTCATTTACAAAGCAAAGCATGAGAAAATTTTACCATTAGATAACAAAATATATTTTAAAGAAAACAAAATTATTTACATGTAAGTACTTAATATATAATAAATATGACCTTTCAAGTTCTTGGGCATATGGCTTTTTAAATAGAGGATTCTTACATTTCAATCTATTAAATATATTTAAAAGAGAGACAAAAATGAAAAATATTTATGACATACAACCAGATATATTCCAGCTGTGTTAAAATTATATTTACATCAAAGTAAAATCATAAAACTAAAGAAAAGTTTGGATAAATATTTATATGCTATTGAGGTAGGAAAGACCTTTCTAACATAAATCCAAATGTATTGACATAAAGAATGATAAATAAATGTATGCCCAAAAGACAAATAAAACTAATAATATATACAAAACCAGGAAAGATATAAACACAAGGAAATCGTACATTATCATGGTCACTCAAACAATGCCAATAAAAAAGGTACCAATTTCACTATCAAATTAGAAAATACGTCATTTTCAAAATATCTGCAAGAGGACTGGCAACTGATAAATCTCAGGCACTACTTTTTCTGTATAAGTTTTCATAGCATTTCTGGGAAACAAGCTTGGCAATTTTTTTTCAGAAATATTAAAAATATAAAAACTCTTCACTAGTAATTTTTTAGTAGGATTATAGTATAAAGGAGTTATCTAAACCATATAAAGATTTTGGTAACATAATTTAGTTTTCTGAATAAAAATAAAACAAAATAAAATTGACTAAGGTAATTAGATCATATTTTAAATGAAATAATATCATTAAGTACATATGGTCATAAAATATAAGTGAGTAGAATATGTATGGTCAAAGGAAAGTGTTCACAGTATCTTTTAAGCAAAAACAATATGAATGTTTTGTAAAAGGGAAAATGATATACCATTTAAAGGACATATTTAAAATCTAAACAGTGGTTAATTCTTATTTTTGCCATTATTAACAAATAATGAATCATTTTAATAGAAACAGTGTTAGAAGATTGTAGCTTTTATAATTCATTGAAGTCAATCTTTGTTTTTCTTTCTAGGTCATAGGCTGGCAAAACTGAACTCATACTTACTAGTCTCCTTTAATTAAATGTAATAAATTAGATGAAATGAATCCTTTGATCCAGAGTGTAAAGCTTATTTATAAGAAAACTTTAAGATATATTAGGCTTACCTCCATTGGAATACAAGTATAGAAAGTGTATTCATTTGGTCAAGATATAACTCTGGATTTGATGGTGTAATAGTTTTAGAATGAGAACTGGCCATGAATCTTGACTTACTCTTGAGCAAGTAACATAATCTCTCTAAGCCTAGTTTCCTCATCTACAAAACAAGGAAAATACTTGACTGCCAACAGGAGTATCTTGAGGTTTCAGTGGGATTGTGTGGGTTTAAGCTTTTAAAGTGCCAAGTTATAAGTCAATAATAGAATGTTAGGCCTGAAAATCACCTTAAAAGCTATTTATAACCATCTCCCAATCAAGAGGACACTGCTATGTATACCTTAGGAAGGTATGGGGGGGTCTGAGTTTTGGTACCTACACAAAAATTATCATCAAACTTGATTCAAAGGGAATCTGACCCATTATTAAAATCCCAATGCCGTTTGACAATTAAAGCATTGTATAAAGATAAATCAAGGAGTCATGTTTCTTTTCAAAGATGCATACAATGTAAAAGGAATAATAAACCCTAGTGATTTAAATCCCTATAAAATTAACGCATTGTATATGAAGAATTAGCATAAAACATACTAACATTTATAGAATTGTTTCCAAAACACACTGAAGGAATTCCTTGTTAGAGAAAACAGTGGTTTGGAATCATTTCCTCATGTGAGCCATAAAAGTCTTATACTTTGGTACTTTTATTTAGTTGCTTTAAACCGCAGTTGAGTTCATGTAAATTGGAGCTCAGATCTCAAACATTTTTAATTTCTCTATTCCCACATTAGAACCAGCTACTGAATTCTAAGACTTAAGAGAAAACTTCAGTGATATAAACTAGTTTGCCACCAAAGAAAGAGTAGAGAAGGTACATATTATAAAATATAGCTATTTTCTTAAGCTAAACGTCTGTGTTTAAAATGTGTACATACACTTTGCATAAAGCTTGCACAAATTTGCAAATGTTTTTAATCAAGTCAACAGGATTGTTGTTAGGTTTGTGTCAGTTTAATCAGCACTTTATTTATTGGATTTAATTGTCCACTTAGATGATTTTTATTTTCAATTTTCGAGACAAACATTAACTATAATTGCCTCTTACATCTGAGACAGAAGGATTCACCTTTTCCCCAAATTGTTCAATAGGAATCATTATTTTTTATTGTGGTAAATTCATGTAACACAAAATTTACTGTTTTGATTATTTTAACATGTACAATTCAGTGGCATTAAATACAGTCACAATATTGTGTAGCCACCACTGCTATCTCAGTCCAGAATTTTTTTATTACCCCAAAAGGAAACCCTGTATCCATTTAGCAATCACTGACCATTGTCCCCTTCCCCAGCCCATGGTAACTACTAATCTGCTTTCTTTCTCAATGTATTTGCCTATTGTGGATAAGAATTTTTATTTTTATATGTGTTGGAGAGTCTTTGCCCTTCCAGAACAATTCTTTCCTCTTCTCCAGTCTCCTTTGGACCTTGGGAGACTAATGTCCATGGACTGCACTAATGCAGTGCCCTGCACTCTGGCTTCTGATGTGCTTTGGTTAGTTGAAAGCCTGTAGGTGACCAGGTGCAGTGGCCCTTGCCTGTAATACCAAACTTTGGGAGTCCAAGGCAGGCTGATTGGTTGAGTCCAGGAGTTCAAGACCAGCCTGGACAACATGGCAAAACCCAACCTCTACAAACAAATACAAAATTAGCTGGGCATGGTGTTGCATGCCTGTAGTCCCAGCTACTTGGGAGGCTGAGGTAGGAGGATCACTTCAGCCTGGGAGGTGGAGGTTGCAGTGAGCCAAGATAGAGCCACTGCACTCACAACCTGGGCAACAGAGTGAGACCCTATGAAAGAAAGAAAGAAGGAAAGAGAAAGAAAGAAAGAAAGAAAGAAAGAAAGAAAGAAAGAAAGAAAGAAGAAAGAAAGAAAGAAAGAAAGAAAGAAAGAAAGAAAGAAAGAAAGAAAGAAAGAAGAAAGA